>CM022303.1:717484010-717982012 GCA_011799875.1 Thinopyrum elongatum
ATTCTCCAGAGGTAATTTCAATCATTATCGCATTATATCGGCAACTATCGTTCATTTCCTGATATCAAGTAATTAATAACTCCTTTATTCATTTTCTTTGCCGGGCAGGGTTTGGAAAGAGTTCACCAAGCAGGTTAGGGGTGAATGGAGAGAGGAGCTGCTATTTGAACAACTCAGTGCAAGTAGTACTAGCTAGGTCCGTGCATCTCTTTGATTCTAGTTTCAATACCACTATCATGCTTGATTATTATTTTGATTGAACTCTATTCTCGTAAAGTGCTCGAGGCATGGATCTAGGAATAACTTATGTGGATACTACGTTTGCGAGTTCATTCGCCAGACGACCTCTGAGACGGGCAGATCTCTTGAAAAACTTGAAGTACGTAAACAATGTTCACAAATTTATTTTATTACCATCAATTGTGTTGAGTTTCATTCATATATTTATATATATATATTGACCCCCTTCTTTAAATTAGATCAAACGGAAGCGGGACGAACTCCTACCAAAGGCTCGCATACGAGCAATTCAAGAGGAATTGGCGGGATTCTTCCTTCAAGAGATCATAGCTAAAACCGGAGAATACCATCGAGAATTGGTAGTGAATGTCGGTAATTAGATATTAGGGATCATAAGAGATGTTAAATTGTATATATGCATCAACGTGTACTATACATAGTAGCGTTGAATAGATATACGAAAACGTGTTGTTCGACCAAGCACGGAGAAAGAGAGGTCACTTCTCTCTATATTCATGACGATTTGTGTAATGGTTCCTTCATTGCTATATGTAGTAGCTAGCGTCTTGTTGAATGGAAAACATAAAATAAAAACAAAAACCCTAAATGTAAAAGAATTGAATGGTAAACACAAAAAGAAAAGGGGGAAACACAATATGAAACCCATAAACCCTCCAAAACCCTAAACCCCTCATTTAAAAAAACAAAAAACCCAATGCTTGGCAGGTGCTGACGCGTGGCTTCCTTTTAGTCCTGGTCGGTGTTACCAACCGGGACTAAAGGTCCTCCTGCCTGGGCGCCCCACAGCGGCCACGTGGAGCTCCTTTAGTCCTGAATCGTAACACAACCGAGACTACAAGTCGGGGCCTTTAGTCCCGATTGCTTAGCAACCTTGCAGAACCGGGACTAAAGGCCCTTAGGAACCTGGACTAATGCCCTGTTTTCTACTAGTGCAGATAAAGTTAACATTTGCATAATTCCTTAGACCAAGAGAGTATCAAGTTTCTTCATGCTTGCTTCATGAACTTTGGGGTTTGTTAAACGTCTTCCGTAAAAGGGTGGCTATTACGGTGGCTTACGGGTTCATGGAAAAGTATGACAAGGAACATGATAGCTCGAGAATGGGATTTGCTCCTCCGACGATGGAGAGATATTCTTAGGGCCCTCTCGGTGTTACGGTATCCATCATCGTCTAGCCAGACGCAATGTGATTTGATCACAGGGATGCCGGAACGCGGGAACGAGAAAGGAGAACAATGCCGGTAACGAGGTAAACTGGCATAGTGGACAAGTTGTTGATTCACGGGGATGCCAATAAGTCTCACCTCAGGTTTTGTAACATATCGCGAAGCAACAGGAATACCACACGGCAACTAGAGGTTCACTCGAATATTCATTCGTGTGGGTATCGGGATGAATATGGATGTCCACGATTCCGCTATTGATCATTGATCGGAAAGTGTTCCGGTCATGTCTATACTTCATCGAACCTATAGGGTCACACGCTTAAGGGTCATCTATCTACTAAATACTAGACAGGGAGTATGAGAGAAAGCCACCGGAAGAGTTTCGGAGACGACGGAAGAGTTTCGGAGAGAAAACCGGAAAAGTTTCGGTGAAACCAAAAAGTTGTTTCGGAATATACCATTAAGCCAAAAAGGTTTCGGCACGTGCCTGGAACTTTTTGGAGGGTGCCAGAATTGTTCTGGGACCTTCTGGATTTTTTCCAGAGGAAAAAACCGGAAATATTCCGGAGCTGCCAAAAATGCTTTGGTAGCTTTTCCCTGATGATAATCATTGATCCGGAAATGTTTCGGAATGCGTCCAGAATTATTTTAGGGGGTACTGGAAATTTTCTAGACCTACAGAAATATTTTTGGATTTAAAGGTCGCGGAAAAATGTTTTCATGAATAGTGAAAATGCATTTATGGTTGCTTTTTTGGAAAACCATTATTTTTGGGCTTTGCCTCAAAAGATCTAGGGGATGGCATGGATGGATGGGAACCCCTTTTGGGGGGCCCCACCAAGGGTGGCTGGCCATGGGGAGCTCCTCCATGGAGCTCCACTAGCCACCCCATTATGCCCTGGTGATGGTCACATTTTGTGGGCATTTTGGGTTTTTCAAGTGCCACCCTACCCCTTGGTTTTTCCTATAAATAGAGGTGGAGAGGAGCTCTCCACACTCACTCCTTACTCCCATACAAATGCCATGCATGATCTGGCTTTCTTCTCTCCCTCACACGAAATAGTTTCGTAGAGCCGAAAGGCTGTCTGGGTTCCGGTAGGAACTAGTTATGGACGGCGAAGCCCTGTCGGATAGCTAACACCGTATGTGTGCAACCCCGTAGAGAGGTCGTAGGTTTGATATTTTTCCCAAGGGGATGTTCGAGGGTCCTCCCGAAGGGCTGTCCGAGATACCATCTGAGTTCGAGGGTCCTCCCGAAGGGTTGTCCGAGTGACCGTCCGAGGGACCGCCCGACAACCTCCCGAAGGGCTCTCAGAGGGACCATCTAAGGAGCAGGCGAGGGAGTACATCCTCGCAGTTGGGAGATTGTAAATCCTAGCTGCGGGGCTCTACACCACTGATCTTCATCGACTCTACTTCCGCTGCGCTACGAGTCGGTAATGATCAGATCAAAACCTTGTATGCATCTCCATAGTGATCCTGGGCGTGCTCGCAGTACCGATTTTTTTTATTTTCTGTTGTGTTCCCCTACAGTGGCATCATGAGCCGTGCTATGCGTAGATGCAGGTTTCGATCTAGAATACATGAGATGTATGGGTGTAGCATAATATAATTTTGTAGTAGATGAGATCTATTACTGAAAATTATTTATGTGGGTAGCAGAAGAAATCTATTACCCAATGTTCTTGTTGCTTCCCTTGAATTTGTGTAGTCCTAATCTTGACGGCATGGTAGAATCTTACAAAGGTCTGGCCATCCGCGATCCTTTCATGCTACTCCTGAGTATGCTGATTGATAGATCAACGAAGTGCCAACAGTTCTTTGGGTTCTACCATAGTTAAAGAAAGATGGATGTTTCACAGACTAAAGGGCAATGCAGATATGATCTGCACGGGGTTCTTGCGTATGACGAAGTTTAGTATGAGGCTCGAGATTTTATTATCTCATGTTTCATACGCCCCGCAAAGTTAATCTAGCGACTTGGATAATCATAATTGATGATAAACGTTGGTAGCTGCGATTTGAGTCAAAACCTTAGAAGCCACGTAAAATAAATTTTTGCATAACCAATTAGAGGTGTCTAACTTGGTTTTCGGGATGAATGTGCATGAGATGTGGTATAACAATTCTCATATTAATTTGATTATTTATGAGATGACTATATGATGTAAATTAATTAACATGACCTGCGTGTCATGATTCGGCATGATGGCTGGAGCCATATGATTGTCACTTTATGACCTGCGTGTCAACCTTAAGTAATGCACTAAATTTATTAGCTATAGAGATAGCAATATTATCTGGCGCATTGACAAGGTGGTGGCAATCTTCGTGAAGGTGGAGACCGACGTAAATGCCGAAGACAAAGAAATTAATGACTTCTCCATCAGAAAGGGCTATACCATATCATGCTATTATGAATTGCCTGAGATGTTTATCCCTTATGATGCACCCTTTTGATTGCGCGGTAGTTGCTTTTTATTATTGTGATCTCTCACTAAAAATATCAAGTAGTTTGTGTTCTCCCAAGTGTAGCACCGTCTACAACACGTATCTTTTCGGGGTGCACCATGTACACACGAGCACGAACGATTAGAGAGGTGTAAGGCGGGTGAAGGGCAGACCTCACTGCGAGATCACTTGGTTGACTTGACGTTCAGGCAGGAAAGTCTTGAGCTCAGAACACACACATCGAAAGATGGACAAGAGCCACATAGAGATGTGATTGGCAAGTTGGCCTACCAATTGAAATTCGCGTCATCAGTGATGAACCCGTCAATGGCGTTGAATTGAAATATGGATCTTGAATCACTCACAATCAATTATGAGAGATGATGATTTGAGAGGGAGCGCACTTTAGAATAAAATTGTTTATTCACTAGTGCAAATTACTTATGAACAAAGTCTAAGTGAAACTTGTGTTTACCGTTGTAGATCACATGGCTCGCAAAGCCATGTTCAGCTTAGGCCCGATGTTAGAGAAAGAGAAATTAGCTTGTGACACCCTGATTTTTGCCAACTTTTTCTTTTCAAAATTTGACTTGACTTTGTTTGAATTTGAATGGATTTCAAATTCTTTCACATGGACTTGGTCATTTTTGAATCTTTGCCAAGTGGTTCCTAGCCTCATCATCTTGCAAATGTTCTGCCAGGAACCTCAAGTACTCAAATTTCCATTCAAATCATTTTCAAAAGCTTTTTTTCTTTTAATTGGGAAATTAGGGCATTGGCATAGGTTGTGAAGCAACCTATAGTTTTGATGCTCCTAAACTTCTCAATTAATTCCTAAAAATCCCTTGGACCATATCTCCACCAAATCTTCAAAAACATTCCTTGGTCATGTTCAAATATTTTGCTTAAAAATCCATTTTCCTCTCTGTCCAGAACCAGCCATTGTGAAGGAAGTGCATTTTTGGTTTGTCCAATTGCTACCAAATTTTTACAGCAATGAGACAACACCAAATGAGCACTCTCCACAAATTTTCAGCTCTCCAAGAATTATCTTTTGATCAGAACTTCCATTTGCAGATTCAGGCCAGTTTTGTGCATTTCACATGAGCTACCCTCAAACTTCAACCAAATGAGCTCAAACTTGGTCAGCTTGTCGTTCATTCAACCAGAATCACACCAGGCAAGCTCATTGTCTCCCCCTCATCTTCTCCTAAGCTCCAGAAGCCCCTCCATGTTTCTGTCAAAAACTGTTGTTGATGAAACCTCTCAGCACAGACCACTTCAAGCCAAACCAGAGCCTCAGGTGATGTGAATGGACCATGGTCGACACGCCAGACAAGGTCGCCAGGGCAACGTGGCCGTGGAGCGCAAGATGGCGTGGTGAGCACGGGCCTGGCATGGCTGTCGCCGCGCGCTGCGCTGCACCCGTGCCCGAGCCATCGCGTCCCTCTGCTCCCTCGCCACTATGTCTTGTCCACGCATGCCTATTAGGTCCCTGGCTGCCGCGTAGCCCCTCAGGTCACCTCACCTATGCCGAAGAGGCCCTCGCCGACCGCCGCGTCACCGCCGCCATATTCGGCCCATGACCACACTGTACGTGCGGCGCGTCCTCTTCTCCCCGCCTCGTCCTCTCCGCACTGAATGCTCCCTCTACCCTCTCCGGTCTCGTCGCCGCTCGCGTCCAGCCAGCGAGGCGTACGAGCGCCGTCGCCATGGCCCGCATCGCCATTGTTCGGGAGAGATCGCCGCTCGGCTCCCTCGCCTATAAAAGCCCCTCCCCGGCCTCCCAGAGTTCCTCACCCCTCTTCTCCTCCACCCAAGCTCCTCCTGGCAGCCCCCAATCGAAGCATAGAGGCCCCTGGCCTCGAGCTCGACCGGAGCTCCACCGCCCGCCCTCTCTTCCTCCTACCCTCTCTGATCCACCTCCGCCTCCACCACGACCACCAGTGAGCTCAGTGAGGTCCCGTGGAGCTCCCCGACCCATCGCCGTGGCCAATCCTCACCGGAATAGACGAGTTCGCTGACGCCCGAAAGTGCCGGCCACCGGAGAAGAAGGGGGCGACGCCGTCGCTGCATCCCCGGCCACGCCACGGGTACGAGGCGAACCGCCTCTCCGAGCTCCCTCCATCCCGCCCATCGCCAGCCCCTCCCGCCGACCAGATCGCCGGCGCTCCTCGCCGGAGTGCCGCCTCCCCCTCGGCCTCCTCTTCCTCCTCTGTTTCGTTTGAAACGAAGGGGTAAGTGGCCCTGGGCCAGTGCATTGTCGACGTGGGCCGGCCCAGTTACTCCGTTTGTTTTATTTTATTTTTAAACAAAACTGATTTAACAGAGAACTTTGACTGTTAATAACTTTTAACAGAAAGGTCCAATTCAAATGATTCTTTTTGCATTGGGTCCACACCCCAATGCTCTATTTTTCCACCAAGTTTCACATTTTTATTTTACTCACAGAATTTCTGGAACATTAAACAGTGTTGCTTGATATTTTTCTTTGCTGTTTTTGATTATTTTCAGAAGGTGAAAACCTTGGAGTTGAAGAACCAGAGTTTTTGAACAACTCAGCAGACCAAGGCAAGCCAGGATAACCATGTTTTGAAGCATGTCATAGCATTGCATTTTCATATGCATTTTGCATATTAAATTTAACCCCAAATAATTCCAAGTAAATTAGTAGATGGCTTAGATGACCAACTAAGTTCACATGAGTTGATAACCTGCTGAATGTTTAACGAAACTTAGTTGGTTGATCGAGAGTCACCTGTCCGGGTTAAAACGTGCAGCCACATTTGCCGGTATGGGACGGCCTTGACTTGGGTTGTCTGCGTGCTCTTTCACCGGTACCTCCAAAGAGGGAGGGTTATGCGTGCGTGCTACCCTGATCAGGTAGACGACGATAACTCTGTGAGCCCAGTTGAGTTATTTGCCGCCGTCCCCGTTTGGGACAGTTAGTTTGGCCACGACGGTGGCAGGTGTCTTGAGGACACGGGGCCACCCAGGGCTTGACTCCAAAAGGGAGTGTGATGGCCGGTGGTACGATGGAAGAGTCACGGGTCAGACAGGTTTCGTCGGAACGTCGTTGGTCCAGCCGAATGGGTGTACGAGGCCATGAGTTCCGTGGTTTGGGTAAAGTGTATAACCTCTGCAGAGTGTTAAATCTATTCGAATAGCCGTGTCCACGAAATTGGACAGCCCGTCCAGACCTCTGTAGGAGATCAACCGTAATAATGATACTGATGAAAGAATTTGTCTTATGTGCAGAAGTACTCAGTGAGGTGGAGTACTCCGTGGGTTGTGAAGCAACCCGGATATGAGTAAGTTGATGACCGTGATCTCAGCATTTAAGACTCAACATGTTTATTGCCATGCTATTACTTGCTGCATTATTTGGTTGTCATGTGCTTGCGAGTACATTCAAAGTACTCACCTGGCGTATCATGCCAGATGCAGGAGAAGACTAAGACGCAGGTCTTGGAGGTTCGTGTTATAATGCCTAGGATGTGTCCACAGCAGTGTCCCTGTGGATGGAGTTGCTGCCATATTCTGCTACGCTTTAGCTTTCCGCTTTAGTATCGCTAAGTTATGCCGAGGCCCATCATGTTTGATAAATAATGTACAAACTGTATAGCACTTGTTGTGCTCTGGCCTCGAGGGTCTTGTAAGCTTGTACTCTTTATTATCAATAAAAGTCAGCTATGTTTCTGTTGCCAAGATGTGGAGTGTTTCCAGAAGACATTGATCTCTGGGCTGGGAACACTGGCATTCCGGTTCTATGAGCCAGGTTGCCACAGCGTTTGGTATCAGAGCCGTGCTGACTGTAGGACACCCTAGGTAACACGCGCTAGAACTGCGAGTAGTATAGGACCTTGAGTGTGCATATTGCTTGTTGCATTTGTTTGCGCATATCATGCATCGTGCATCCTTATATTACTAACTCTTTTCATGGTGAGTGTAGATGGCACCGGTTCCATTCCCTTTCACCTATGAGCCAGAGCCCCACTCTTTCTCAGCTCTGCTTCGCTGTGTCTGGCTTCGGCTGTATCCCTACGGAGAAGACCCGGTGTACCAGGTGTATCGGGATCAGCTGGCGGAGTCAGTGGATGAGTACCATGCAGTGGCCTACTTGACCGCGACCTCGGATATTGGAAGCTCTTCTCGCTCTGCTAAGGGTGGAGTCGCTTCTACTCCGGAGTTGGCGATCCAGTTTGCTGCCATGGAGGCCTTCACCGACTTGCGCTATCACGAGGTCCAGATGCAGACACACCCAGGTTTCTTCCATTACCCCACCCTGTCCCCTACAACAGGGCGAGTCATTTTCTCACCCACCGATCCGGAGGTTGATCGTGCCGCTGGTGTGTTATCCCAGTATATTCACGCCAGTTACCGCATGATCATATCCTTGGCTGTGGAGCTTAATCGTGTGCAGGAGTCACTTGCTGCTGTGACTCCCGCACCCCATCCTGTAGTTCCACCAGTGTATTCGCCACCAGTTCCACCCCGACATATGTTTAGCGTGCCTTCTAGTTCCTCTGGGCCATCAGGCATATCGTCTGATAGCCGACGTGAGACCCCAGCTGAGTGGGCCTCGCTCCTCGCCACTCCTGCTCCGCCGATGCTGAGGCGACGCGCTTCCTTTTCTGCGGAAGGGGAGACGTCTCGTCAGCGTCGTCGTGTTTCCTTTGACCCAGTAACCCACATCATCAGTTCTGACTCAGACTCAGACTCAGGGTCTGATGATGACTCTTCAGAAGAGCAGTGTCCGTGCCATCGACGCCACTAGACTAGAGTTGGAGTAATTATGCATGCATCGTTGCATTTGTCAACTGCCGTTTGAGCAGTTTATCATGTTATCCACTACTAGCTTGCCATGTATTATATTGGGATGTCTTGTATAATTATGTTGTTATTCGCCATTGCTTAATGATTTCTTTTGGGTGTCACATAATTATATTTTACCCTTATGGATCTTGCTCATCGATTCGGTATTTGCTTTGGGAACAAAATTTAGATGAATAGAGGCAGTGGCAGTCAAGGCAGTGATGGAACCCCAGTCCGTTGCTCAGCCAGACAGGCAGGGCAAGAGCCCGAAGACTTACCACCTCCACCACCACAAGCACCTACAACTGAACAAATCATGAGGATGTTTGAAGAGAAGAGGAACCAGGACTTTATGGAGTTCCTCAGAACTATGCAGACAGTGGTTGGTCGAAACAATGGTAACGGGGTGCACTCTAAGCTGACAGATTTTCAGCGGACCAAACCGCCTAGCTTTGGCCAGGCCGTTGATCCTATTGAGGCAGATGACTGGCTTAGAACAATGGAGAAGAAACTGGAAATTGCCCGCTGCGATGAAGCCGACAAGGTTCCATTTGTTACCCACTATCTTGAAGGTCCCGCCACAATCTGGTGGGATAATACTAAGCTAACGTGGCCAACCGGAGAAGAAATCACTTGGGAGCGATTCAAGGAATTGTTCCGCAAATACCATATCCCCACGGGAATTATGAAGATCAAGCAGAAGGAATTTCTGTCCCTCACGCAAGGGAGTATGACTGTGGCAGAATACTTGAACAAGTTCAATAACTTGGCTCGATACTCACCTCACGATGTGGATATGGAGGAAAGGAAGATAGACCGCTTCCTCGGGGGACTGAATCATGCCCTCCGGTGCCAGTTATGTATGTTGGATTTTGCTGATTTCCAGACACAGCTGAACAAGGCCTACATCGCCGAACGTGAACACAAGCTTGTAAACAATGAGCATAAAAGAAAATTCGAGCCAAAGAAGGATAATAAGGAACCATATGCTCAGAAGTTGCGCAGTTGGCAACCTGTCCCAACAGAGAGCAAGCCTGCGTGGAACAACAACTGTAACAACAACAAGCTCGGCACCCAGACTAAGGCCCTCGGCAAGCAGCCTGTTGCGGAAGACTGTCGCCGCAACAATACTTGCTTCACCTGCAGACAGAGCGGGCACTATGCTAAACAGTGTCCTGCCAATGCTGGAAAGCAGCCAACAGACCCCAAGTCGCAGGTTAACCACCTTGGACGCCGCAATGTCCATCACGGATGCGTCCATCACATCTCGGCCGAGGAAGTATGCGAAGCCCCCGACATCGTACTTGGTATGTTTACTGTTAATGACAAACCTGCACTTATTTTGTTTGATTCCGGGGCTTCCCATTCGTTCATTTCTCGGAGTTTTGCCAACTCGCATAATCTTTCCCCATCGGTTTTGGACAAAATCATGGTGATACAATCCCCCGGTTCCATGCTCAGAACCAATATTGTATATAGGGGCCTAGAAATCTCCATTCATGGAGTACAATTTCCAGCCACCTTGGTTGCTATCGATTCCCCAGGATTGGATATAATTCTGGGAATGGATTGGTTAACCCCGCACCAGGTGTGCATTAACTGTGCCACCAGAACGGTAACGTTGGTAAACCCCGCTGGACAGATGATCCAATTCCTAGCCAGTCGAATGATAACTAGAAAAGGCTCAGCATATCACACCACTGCCACTGATATGAACTTGATTCCGGTGGTATGTGAATTTCCGGACATGTTTCCGGAGGAATTACCAGGAATGCCGCCAGATAGAGAACTGGAGTTTGCCATTGAAATATTTCCTGGCACAGCCCCCATATACAAGAAGTATTATCAAATACCAGGTCCGGAGCTGGCCGAGTTGAAAAAGCAGCTGGACGAGTTGCTTCAGAAGGGATACATTCGTCCCAGCATTTCACCATGGGGATCACCAGTACTGTTTGTGAAGAAGAAAGATGGGAGTCTACGGATGTGCGTAGACTATCGACAGCTCAATGAGGTAACTATCAAGAATAAGTACCCGCTGCCGCGAATTGATGATCTATTTGATCAATTAAGTGGAGCCCGGGTATTTTCAAAGATTGATCTTCGGACGGGATATCACCAATTGAAGATCCGCAAAGAAGATATCCCCAAAACAGCATTTACTACTCGCTATGGACTGTATGAATTCATAGTCATGGCGTTCGGGCTGACAAATGCTCCCGCATACTTTATGAACATGATGAACAAAGTTTTCATGGACTTCCTGGATAAGTTCATGGTAGTGTTCATCGACGATATACTCATATACTATAAGGATGAAGAGGAGCATAAGCAACACCTTCGAGCTGTTCTGGAAAGATTGAGAATCCATCAATTATACGCCAAATTCAGCAAGTGCGAATTTTGGCTCAAGGAGGTGGGATTTCTTGGGCACATCTTGTCGGAAAATGGTATAGCCGTTGACCCTGGCAAGGTTACGGCTGTCTTAAATTGGAAGACACCAGCTACAGTGACAGAAATCCGTAGTTTCCTTGGATTGGCAGGATACTACCGCCGCTTCATTGAAGGCTTCTAAAAAATAGCCAAGCCTATGACAGAGCTATTAAAGAAGAACCAGAAGTTTATCTGGACCACTGAGTGTGAGGACAGCTTCAAGGAATTAAAGACAAGGCTGACAACAGCCCCTGTTCTAGTCCTCCCTGATATTTATAAGAGTTTTGACATTTACTGCGATGCGTCCAGACGTGGGATTGGATGTGTACTTATGCAAGAAGGAAAGGTTGTGGCTTATGCATCACGACAGCTACGACCTCATGAGGAAAATTATCCCACTCATGACCTGGAGCTAGCCGCAGTAGTGCATGCCTTGAAAATCTGGAGACACTATTTGATTGGTCAAAGATGTGAGGTATATACAGACCACAAGAGTCTTAAGTATATCTTCACGAAACCTGACCTGAACCTCAGGCAACGCAGATGACTTGAGCTTGTCAAATATTATGATGTTGGTATCAACTATCATCCAGGCAAGGCGAACGTAGTTGCAGACGCCTTGAGCAGGAAGCAAGCAGTCGTAAATGCTCTAGTGGAGGGTATGAACCAAAGTTTACGCGAAGAGTTTGCTAAACTTAACTTGATACTATGTGGTCCTATGACTCCAAACACGTTGGAGATTAAGCCAACCTTGATGGAGGAAATCCAAGAAGCCCAAAAGACGGATGAAGGAATCCAAGAAATTAAAGGATTGATTCAGAAAGGGAAGGATAAATCCTTCCGGGAGGATGAACGAGGAACCGTATGGTTCAAGAATCGAATTTGTGTGCCCGACCGAAATAACTTGAGGCAGCAGATACTTAAGGAAGCACATGAATCTGCCTACTCAATTCATCTAGGTGGTACTAAGATGTACCAAGACTTAAAGGAGACATTTTGGTGGCCTGGAATGAAGAACGACATTGCATATTATGTCGCATGTTGCGATGTTTGCAACAAAGTAAAGGCAGAACACCAAAAACCAGCCGGACTGCTGCAACCGTTACCAGTACCCCAATGGAAATGGGATGATATATGCATGGATTTTATCGTGGGACTACCTAAGTCCGCAAAAGGTAATGACGCAATCTGGGTCATAGTGGACACACTTACAAAAGTGGCTCACTTCATCCCCGTGAAGACCACTTACACGGCCAATCAGCTGGCACAGCTATATATGTCCCGGAGCGTAAGTCTGCATGGGGTACCTAAGACTATCACTTCGGATGGAGGTTCCCTCTTTACCTCAGCATTCTGGTATCAGCTACATCAAGCTTTGGGCACTGTGCTGAAGCACAGCACAACGTATCATCCCCAAACAGATGGACAGACCGAGCGAGTAAATCAAATATTGGAAGATATGCTTCGGTCATGTGCACTTTCTCATGGACCCAAGTGGGAGGATAGTCTGGCATATGCAGAATTCTCCTACAACAACAGCTACCAAGCCAGTCTCAAGATGTCACCTTTCGAGGCTTTGTACGGACGGAAGTGCCGCACACCACTGAACTGGTCTCAGACAGGAGACAGTCGTATCTTTGGGACAGACTTGATGCTCAAAGCAGAAAGATAGGTCAAGGACATAAAAGAGCGCTTGCGAGCAGCCAAATCACGGCAAAAGAGCTATTACGACCCGAAGCATCGGGAAGTAACCTTTGAACCAGGAGATTATGCTTATCTAAGGGTGACTCCTATGAAGGGAGTAAAAAGGTTTGGAACCCGAGGGAAGTTAGCCCCGAGATATATTGGTCCTTTCCTAGTGACTGCTAGAAAAGGGAAAGTTGCTTACCAGCTAGAGCTGCCATCAGCACTGTCGGATGTGCATGATGTGTTTCACATCTCACAGCTAAGAAAATGCATTGCACCCCCAGCTAAACAAGCAGAACTGAGTGAATTGGAATTGGCAAAGGACCTGACATACGAGGAAAAGCCAGTTAAGATCTTGGATGTGATGGAGAGAATCACGAGAAGCAAGACAATAAGGTTCTATAAGGTGCTGTGGGAACACCACACGGAAGAAGAGGCTACTTGGGAGAGAGAAGACTTCCTAAGATCTGCCAATTCCTATTTGTTCCCTGAGCAACCGAATCACGAGGACGAGATTCATTCTAAGGGGGGTAGGTTTGTGACACCCTGATTTTTGCCAACTTTTTCTTTTCAAAATTTGACTTGACTTTATTTGAATTTGAATGGATTTCAAATTCTTTCACATGGACTTGGTCATTTTTGAATCTTTGCCAAGTGGTTCCTAGCCTCATCATCTTGCAAATGTTCTGCCAGGAACCTCAAGTACTCAAATTTCCATTCAAATCATTTTCAAAAGCTTTTTTCTTTTAATTGGGAAATTAGGGCATTGGCATAGGTTGTGAAGCAACCTATAGTTTTGATGCTCCTAAACTTCTCAATTAATTCCTAAAAATCCCTTGGACCATATCTCCACCAAATCTTCAAAAACATTCCTTGGTCATGTTCAAATATTTTGCTTAAAAATCCATTTTCCTCTCTGTCCAGAACCAGCCATTGTGAAGGAAGTGCATTTTTGGTTTGTCCAATTGCTACCAAATTTTTACAGCAATGAGACAACACCAAATGAGCACTCTCCACAAATTTTTAGCTCTCCAAGAATTATCTTTTGATCAGTACTTCCATTTGCAGATTCAGGCCAGTTTTGTGCATTTCACGTGAGCTACCCTCAAACTTCAACCAAATGAGCTCAAACTTGGTCAGCTTGTCGTTCATTCAACCAGAATCACACCAGACAAGCTCATTGGCTCCCCCTCATCTTCTCCTAAGCTCCAGAAGCCCCTCCATGTTTCTGTCAGAAACTGTTGTTGATGAAACCTCTCAGCACAGACCACTTCAAGCCAAACCAGAGCCTCAGGTGATGTGAATGGACCATGGTCGACACGCCAGACAAGGTCGCCAGGGCAACGTGGCCGTGGAGCGCAAGATGGCATGGTGAGCACGGGCCTCGCATGGCTGTCGCCGCGCGCTGCGCAGCACCCGTGCCCGAGCCATCGCGTCCCTCTGCTCCCTCGCCACTATGGCTTGTCCACGCGTGCTGATTAGGTCCCTGGCTGCCGCGTAGCCCCTCAGGTCACCTCACCTGTGCCGAAGAGGCCCTCGCCGACCGCCGCGTCGCCGCCGCCATGTTCGGCCCATGACCACACTGTACGTGCGGCGCGTCCTCTTCTCCCCGCCTCGTCCTCTCCGCATTGAATGCTCCCTCTGCCCTCTCCGGTCTCGTCGCTGCTCGCGTCCAGCCAGCGAGGCGTACGAGCGCCGTCGCCATGGCCTGCATCACCATTGTTCGGGAGAGATCGCCGCTCGGCTCCCCCGCCTATAAAAGCCCCTCCCCGGCCTCCCAGAGTTCCTCACCCCTCTCCTCCTCCACCCAAGCACCTCCTGGCAGCCCCAATCAAAGCATAGAGGCCCCTGGCCTCGAGCTCGACCGGAGCTCCGCCGCCCGCCCTCTCTTCCTCCTACCCTCTCTGATCCACCTCCGCCTCCACCACGACCACCAGTGAGCTCAGTGAGGTCCCGTGGAGCTCCCCGACCCATCGCCGTGGCCAATCCTCGCCGGAATAGACGAGTTCGCTGATGCCCGAAAGTGCCGGCCGCCGGAGAAGAAGGGGGCGACACCGTCGCTGCATCCCCGGCCACGCCACGGGTACGAGGCGAACCGCCTCTCCGAGCTCCCTCCATCCCACCCATCGCTAGCCCCTCCCGCCGACCAGATCGCCGGCGCAGCTCGCCAGAGTGCCGCCTCCCCCTCGGCCTCCTCTTCCTCCTCTGTTTCGTTTGAAACGAAGGGGTAAGTGGCCCTGGGCCAGTGCATTGTCGACGTGGGCCGGCCCAGTTACTCCATTTGTTTTATTTGATTTTTAAACAAAACTGATTTAACAGAGACCTTTGACTGTTAATAACTTTTAACAGAAAGGTCCAATTCAAATGATTCTTTTTGCATTGGGTCCACACCCCAATGCTCTATTTTTCCACCAAGTTTCACATTTTTATTTTACTCACAGAATTTCTGGAACATTAAACAGTGTTGCTTGATATTTTTCTTTGCTGTTTTTGATTATTTTCAGAAGGTGAAAACCTTGGAGTTGAAGAACCAGAGTTTTTGAACAACTCAGCAGACCAAGGCAAGCCAGGATAACCATGTTTTGAAGCATGTCATAGCATTGCATTTTCATATGCGTTTTGCATATTAAATTTAACCCCAAATAATTCCAAGTAAATTAATAGATGGCTAAGATGACCAACTAAGTTCACATGAGTTGATAACCTGCTGAATGTTTAACGAAACTTAGTTGGTTGATCGAGAGTCACCTGTCCGGGTTAAAACGTGCAGCCACATTTGCCGGTATGGGACGGCCTTGACTTGGGTTGTCTGCGTGCTCTTTCACCGGTACCTCCAAAGACGGAGGGTTATGCGTGCGTGCTACCCTGATCAGGTAGACGACGATAACTCTGTGAGCCCAGTTGAGTTATTTGCCGGCGTCCCCGTTTGGGACAGTTAGTTTGGCCACGACGGTGGCAGGTGTCTTGAGGACACGGGGCCACCCAGGGCTTGACTCCAAAAGGGAGTGTGATGGCCGGTGGTACGATGGAAGAGTCACGGGTCAGACAGGTTTCGTCGGAACGTCGTTGGTCCACCCGAATAGGAGTACGAGGCCGTGAGTTCCGTGGTGTGGGTAAAGTGTACAACCTCTGCAGAGTGTTAAATCTATTCGAATAGCCGTGTCCACGAAATTGGACAGCCCATCCAGACCTCTGTAGGAGATCAACCGTAATAATGATACTGATGAAAGAACTTGTCTTATGTGCGGAAGTACTCAATGAGGTGGAGTACTCCGTGGGTTGTGAAGCAACCCGGATATGAGTAAGTTGATGACCGTGATCTCAGCATTTAAGACTCAACATGTTTATTGCCATGCTATTACTTGCTGCATTATTTGGTTGTCATGTGCTTGCGAGTACATTCAAAGTACTCACCTGGCGTATCATGCCAGATGCAGGAGAAGACTAAGACGCAGGTCTTGGAGGTTCGAGTTATAATGCCTAGGATGTGTCCACAGCAGTGTCCCTGTGGATGGAGTTGCTGCCATATTCCGCTACGCTTTAGCTTTCCGCTGTAGTATCGCTAAGTTATGCCGAGGCCCATCATGTTTGATAAATAATGTACATACTGTATAGCACTTGTTGTGCTCTGGCCTCGAGGGTCTTGTAAGCTTGTACTCTTTATTATCAATAAAAGTCAGCTATGTTTCTGTTGCCAAGATGTGGAGTGTTTCCAGAAGACATTGATCTCTGGGCTGGGAACACTGGCATTCCGGTTCTATGAGCCAGGGTGCCACATAGCTGCAACTAGAAACAACTATGCGGACTGGGTCCGTACCCTGAGGATTGTCCTCAGGAGTGCTAAGAAAGACTATGTGCTTGATCAACCTCTAGGTGATCCTCCAACGCCAGAAATGGTTCAGGATTTCAGTGTTGTTAAAACCCTTATGTTATCTTGCATGGATCTTGTGCTACAAAAATGTTATGAACTACTTAGTACCATCGAGATTATCGAGGCACTAGGTATTCTGTATCATAAAAAGGAATCCGCTGAAGTTTATGAGATAACTGAAGCGATGGAAGAATGCAAAATAAATATGGAATCTCTAGTTGATGAGCAGAATGTCAAACTAGCAAACTATTATGATAGTTTTGTTGAAAAGGGCATTAATTTTCCAAAGACACCTGGTAATGATTTGATCCTTACTTCGCTTTATGAAGTGATGCTCAAGACAAATGAGATAGGACTGCAGAATCAGCAAAAGTTGCTGGAAAAGAAGACCGCCAGTTTCAAAAAGAAAGGCAAGCCTAAGGGCGGAGCCAAGCCTGAAACTGTGTGCTTCTACTACAAAGCCTTAGGACACTGGAAGAGGAACTGCAAGAAGTACATGGTAGGTAAGAAGAAAGGTATAACTGTTATACAAGTTAATATCATTGACGTTTTGCTTGCTAGCGAAAATTCTAAGTCTTGGGTATTTGATACCAGATCGGTTGCTCACATTTGCAACTCGATACAGGGGCTTCAGAGTGTGTGCAAGCTGGCAAAGAATGAAGTCATAATGCGCGTCAGGAACAGTGATGAGATCGCCGCTCAAGCCGTCGGCATCATGCCTCTACGTCTCCCTTCAGGATTCATCTTAGAACTAAATAATTGTTATTTTGTCCCGAAGCTGTGTAGAAACATTATCTCCGGATCATGTCTGATACACGATGGATATTCTTATAAATCTGAGAACAATGGTTGTTCGATTTATTGTAAGGATATGTTTAATGGATTTGCACCCATTATTGGGGGCCTTTTCATACTAAATCTTGAATGTGGAAATGATGTCTTTAACGTAAATGCTAAACACCTTAAGAAGGCAGATACCACCACCACTTGCATGTGTCACTGTTGTCTTGGTCACATTGGAAAGAAACACATGCAAAGACTCCAAAAAGATGGAGTTTTACCGTCTCTTGATTTTGAATCATTTGACACATGCGAAGCTTGTCTGATGGGGAAAATGACCAGGGCGCCGTTCACGGGTCATCCTGAACGGGCGGGTGAATTATTGGAAATAATACATAGTGATGTATGTGGTCCAATGAGCACAATCGCACGGGGTGGGTATTTCTACTTCGTGACTTTTACTGACGATTTAAGTAGATATGGATATATCTACTTGATGAAGCATAAGTCCGAGACCTTTGAAAAGTTCAAGGAGTTTCAGAATGAGGTAGAGAATCATCATAACAGAAAGATTAGGTTCCTGCGATCAGATCGCGGAGGCGAATATCTTAGTCATGAGTTTTGCCAACATCTGAGTGACCGTGGAATCGTTTCACAACTTACGCCTCCCAGAACTCCACAGAGAAATGGAGTGTCCGAGCAACGTAACCAAACCTTGTTAGACATGGTAAGGTCGATGATGTCTCTTACAGAACTGCCAATATCTTTTTGGGGTCATGCACTACTAACTGCCGCTCACACACTTAGCAGAGCACCGTCTAAGTCTGTTGAGACAACACCATATGATTTATGGAATGGGAAGAAACACGGTTTGTCGCATCTCTGGATTTGGGGTTGTGAGGTATACGTAAAATGTTTACAACCTACCAAACTCGATCCCAGATCAGACAAATGTTACTTTGTAGGTTATCCCAAGGATACAATTGGGTATTCTTTCTACCACCCGTCCGATAACAAAGTGTTTGTTGCCAGAAATGGACAATTTCTCGAGAAAGAGTTTCTCACTAGAAAGGTGAGTGGGAGTACAGCACAACTTGATGAGATTAGTGAATCTTCGGCAACCGTTGATATGGCTAAGGAACCGGAAGAAATTCCGCAAATTATCCCGACAACCGAGCCGGAAGTTGTCGCATGTGGTGCGGAAACTTCAGACAGGATTGTGACTGAACCGCGCAGATCAGGTAGGGCCATCGTGCCTCCTGAGTGGTTTCATAACGAAATCTTCATTCTTGAAGATGATGAACCTGCGCACTACAAGGAAGCGATGGCGGGGCTCAGCTCAAGGGAATGGCACAAAGCCATGAAATCCGAAATGGAATCCCTTTACGAAAACCAAGTTTGGAACTTGGTAGAACATCCAGAAGGCGTAAAACCCATTTGTTGTAAATGGATTTTCAAAAGAAAGACAGATGTGGATGGTAACATTACTATCCACAAAGCTAGACTTGTCTCAAAAGGGTTCAAGCAAGTTCTAGGAGTGGACTACGACGAGACTTTCTCGCCCGTAGCTATGCTTAGGTCTATACGGATATTACTAGCAATTGCTGCTTATTTTGATTATGAAAGATGGCAGATGGATGTCAAAACAGCTTTCCTAAATGGAAATCTCAAAGAGGTTGTATACATGATACAACCTGAAGGTTTTGTCTATCCTAAGGATGCTGGAAAGGTATGCAAACTTCAGAAGGCCATTTATGGTCTGAAGCAAGCATCAAGGAGCTGGAACATTCGTTTTGATGAAGTAGTCAAAGAGTTTGGCTTCATCAGGGATGACAAAGAATCTTGTGTTTACAAGAAGTTTAGTGGGAGCGCAAAAGCATTTCTAATCTTATATGTGGATGACATATTGTTGATTGGAAATGATGTGAATTTCCTTACCGAAATAAATGACTCATTGAAGAAGAGTTTTTCAATGAAGGACTTAGGCGAAGCGGCTTACGTATTGGGCATCAGAATCTATAGAGATAGATGTAGATGCTTGATAGCACTTATCCAAAGCATGTACATTGACAAGGTGTTGAAAAGGTTCAACATGGAGAACTCCATGAACAACCTACTCCCCATGTCACCTGGAACAGTGCTCAACAAGAATCAGTGTCCTCTGCCTCTCGATGAGTGAGTACAAATGAATGATGTTCCATATGCTTCAGCAGTTGGGTTGATTATGTATGCCATGCTATGTACAAGACCGGGTGTTTTCTATGTGCTAAGTGTTAGCAGCAGGTACCAAAGTGATCCAGGATTGGAACACTGTGACGCAGTCAAAAGTATTCTTAAGTACCTCAGAAGGACCAAGGACTTGCTCCTTGTGTACGAAGGTGATGAAGAGCTCATTGTAAATGGTTACATTGATCCAGGCTTCATGACTGACCCAGATGACTTCAAATCTTAGTCAGGCTACGTTTTCATTTTGAACAGTGGCGCAGTTGATTGGAAAAGTTCCAAACAGAAAACTGTTGCAGATTCTACAACGGAGGCGGAATATGTTGCAGCTTCATAAGCCTCCAAGGAGGCGGTCTGGATCAAGCAGTTTCTTGAAGACCTTGGTGTGGTTCCAAGTGCGCTGGACCCGGTGGAGATCTATTGTGATAATAGTGGCGCCGTGGCTCAGGCAAGGGAGCCATCTTCCCACCATAAGACAAGACATAGTGAACGCAAATATAAACTCATTTGACATCATGTTGAAGCGGGTTTAGTAAAAGTACGCAAAGGTCACACGGATCTAAACGTGTCAGACCCGATGATGAAGCCTCTACCACTAGCAAAGCATGAGCAGCACCGGATAGCCATTGGTGTCAGGGAAGCCATGTAACTAGATTTTTGACTCTAGTGCAAGTGGGAGTCTGTAGGAGATATGCCCTAGAGGCAATAATAATAGTTATTTTGTATCTCCAAGTGTGTAATTAATGTTTATATTCCATGCTATAACTGCAATGGTCCTTGAGCCCGTATATCCATAAAGGATCAGAGGAAAACCCATGTGCACGTGTGGGAGAATAAATGGTAAATTGTATTCCTAGTCATGCCTCTAAGACTAGCTCAAGTGTTGCATGATGATCACGTTTTCCTGATCATGGGCATGTCTATGCCGGCAATTTTGAGGGCACAATGTTAGAAGAACACTTGTGTTGAATCGACCCGATTTGATGTTATCCTATGAGATACATTGGTCACAAGTTAATGGTTAATAGCACAGAGAAAGTTAACATTTGCATTATTCCTTAGACCATGAGAGTATCGAGTTTCTTCATGCTTGCTTCATGAACTTTTGGGTTTGTTAAACGTCATCCGTA
The DNA here is from genome assembly GCA_011799875.1 of Thinopyrum elongatum. NCBI lineage: Eukaryota > Viridiplantae > Streptophyta > Magnoliopsida > Poales > Poaceae > Thinopyrum > Thinopyrum elongatum. The sequence continues at coordinate 717,504,824 of CM022303.1, forward strand.
AAAGGGTGGCTATTACGGCGGATTACGGGTTCATGGAAAAGTATGACAAGGAACTTGATAGCTCAAGAATGGGATTTGCTCCTCTGACGATGGAGAGATATTCTTAGGGCCCTCTCGGTGTTATGGTATCCATCATCGTCTGGCCAGACACAATGTGATTTGATCATAGGGATGCCGGAACGCGGGAACGAGAAAGGAGAACAAAACCGGTAATGAGGTAAACTGGCATAGTGGACAAGTTGTTGATTCATGGGGATGCCAATAAGTCTCACCTCGGGTTTTGTAACATATCGCGACGCAACCGGAATAGCACACGGCAACTAGAGGTTCACTCGGATTTTCATTCATATGGGTATAGGGATCAATATGGATGTCCACGGTTCCGCTATTGATCATTGATCGGAAAGTGTTCCGGTTATGTCTATACTTCACCAAACCTACAGGGTCACATGCTTAAGGGTCATCTATCAGCTGAATACTAGACAGGGAGTAGGAGAGAAAGTCAACGGAAAAGTTTCGGAGACGACGGAAGAGTTCTGGAGAGAAAACCGAAAAAGTTTTGATGAAACCGAAAAGTTGTTTCGGAATATACCATTAAGCCAAAAAGGTTTCGGCACGCGCCTGGAGCTTTTTGGAGGGTCCCAGAATTGTTCTGGGACCTTCTGTAATTTTTCCGGAGGAAAAAACCAGAAATGTTTTGGTAGCTTTTCGCTGATGAAAATCATTGATCCAAAAATGTTTCGGAACACGTCCAGAATTATTTTAGGGGGTATTGGAAATGTTTTAGACCTACATAAATATTTTCAGATTTAACGGTCGCGGAAAAATGTTTTCATGAATAGTGAAAACGCATTTATAGTTGCTTTTTTGCAAAACCATTATGTTTGGGCTTTGCCCCAAAAGATCTAGGGGGTGACATGGATGGATGGGAACCCCTTTTGGGGGGCCCCACCAAGGGTGGCCGGCCATGGGGAGCTCCTCCATGGAGCTCCACTAGCTACCCCATTATGCCCTTGGTGATGGTCACATTTTGTAGGCATTTTGGGTTTTTCAAGTGCCACCCTACCCCTCGGTTTTTCCTATAAATAGAGGTGGAGAGAAGCTCTCCACACTCACTCCTTACTCTCATACAAATGCCATCCATGATCTGGCTTTCTTCTCTCCCTCACACGAAACTGTTTCGTAGAGCCGAAAGGCTGTCTGGATTCCCGTACGAACTAGTTCTAGACGGCGAAGCCCTGCCGAATAGCTGACACCGTATGTGTGCTACCTTGTAGAGAGGTCATAGGTTCGATCTTTTGCCCGAGGGGCTGTTCGTGGGTCCTCTCGAAGGGCTGTCCGAGATGCCGTCCGAGTTCGAGGGTCCTCCCGAAGGGCTGTCCGAGAGACCGTTCGAGGGACCGTCCGACAGCCTCCCGAAGGGCTGTCAGAGGGATCGTATGAGGAGCAGATGAGGGAGTACATCCTCGTGGTTGGGAGGTTGTAAATCCTAGCTGCGGGGATCTGCACCACCGATCTTCATCGACTCTACTTCCGCTGCGCTACGAGTCGGTAATGATCAGATCAAAACCTTGTATGCATCTCCATCCTGGGCATGCTCGCAGTACCGAATTTTTTTTGTTTTCCGTCGCGTTCCACTACACTTGGTACTTCAAGCAACAAGGAGGTTGGGTGGTGGTGGAGTGCAGGGAGGTGTGCCAACATTCTTGGGGACCCATATAGCCTTCATGGGCTAATTCTCTTGAATGAGACTAACACAAACGGCAATTGCTTACCCTTCCTTGTTTTTGGTTACCATGTACTTGGGTTTGAAAGCCTCGATGAGTATGATCAATTTGGGTGTTTGTTCCTTCAAAAGTGAGTGCATCATACTTTTCTTCTTGAGGCACAAAATGAATCTTATGGTATTGCTACGGCTCCCATTGGGTGCTTTTTTTATCCGTGAATCCAAATCTTTGGGAGAAGAGGGGATCTGTACCTTTATCTGAAAACTAGTCCCTGGGGGTACCATTGGAATTTTATTTGCATGCAAAACCAACACCTTCATGACGACGATATTGACCTTGCTTGCAGCAAATTTCATCAAATTTCTTGGTGCCATTGACACTTTGGTAAATGCCCTGGTTAATGATTTGCTTCAACCTAGCATTTTCTTCCTGAGCTGTAACTTGGCTTAAAGAAGAGTTAGTTGATTTCATGCTAACATGTGTATTTCAAGATATTACATATGAAAATGTTGCATCGGGGCAACCACATTTGATGAGGTGGATGCAACATTAGAACCATGACAAGTGACTTGAGTTGACACTTATGGTGTGATCATAGAAGCTTCAAGTTGCTTATAAAGCGAGAGACACTCTTTCTCTTAAGATCGTCATTGAGAGCATTGAGACAATCATGATTTTTCTTTAAATCATTCATCTTGAAGTTTAACTTCTCATGGTCATTCTCAAGCTTTTTATGATCTTCAAGAAGAGAATTTTGGCTTGACTTAAGTTTTTCAAACTCACTAGTCAAGGACTCATTTTTGTTGATCACTTTGATGAGCATCTCATCTTGCTTTCACACACTTTGGCAAGTGAATCATAACTCATCAAGTCAAGTTCTTCACCTAGCAAATCATCATTATCGGTATGTAAATCAATAAATTCAGGATGAGTTACAATTGGTCTATTTGCGATTAAGTATTTTAAAGATCAACTTCCTTCATTTGGGGAATCAAAGAAAGACATAGTCTTGGAGGCAAGAATGATTATGGCAATGCATTCACTATCACTATTAGCATTGGTGGAGTAGCTTGAATTTGAGTTGTCTCAGACTGGGAACCGGATACCCATTTGCCAACATTTTCCTCTTGTCCTGCATCTTGGGTATCTCTTGGTGTATTTGCCTTTCCTTTCCATGTCCTTGTCTTTCTGGTGTCTTCTATCTCTCTCCGATCCTCCTTGTGACATTTTTTTATTCTTTGTCTCCTTTCACTTCTCGGTTAACCATCTTTATTTTTAGGAGGCTCGGGACAATTTGCAATGCAATGTCTGGATTGTCCAAAATAGTAGCAGTGTCTTTCCCTCAAACTTGACCTTGTGTTCTCATATCTTGATCTTGAACCATCAAATCTTTATTTTGAGAAGCTACAGTCATTGCTCATGAACTTCCTTTTTGATTACATCTTATTGAGGTTCAAATCACACTACTACAGAATTAACCTCTGCCGACGGCTCGTTAACCACTCCACAGGTAGTTTCAAGGCCCGCCAGTAAGATGATGTTAGTGGAGGCTGCACCTCCACTGGCGGTTAGCCGAATCATTAGTAGATGCTATATTCCGCTGACAATTCTGTTATGTCTACCCGCCAGTAGCATTTATTGCCAGCTTTAGCAGAAGGGGTTGCAATGTTTGCAGTGCTTGCAAATTGATAGCCTGCTACCAGTGCGGCCCCAGCTGCTGAAAGTGGCCAGCACATTACACATACACATTTAAAGACAACACATTACATACAAGCATGTTGCATTGACACCCAACATAGACTAATATCATAGCCCAAAAGTACAAAGCCAAAGTTCAACATTGACATCTAACATATAATAAGAACATAACCAACATCTATAAGTTCAACATTCACATATAAAAAATGGTGGGAGTTCTACTTATCGATGCTCTTACGTAGTGAACTCGATGTACTGATCTCGCCTCTTCATGTTGGAGCAGACACTTCGACACCAGTGTCATGCTAGCCCTTCTAGAGTAACTCAGCACTATGCCTACTGAAAAAAATGAAGTCATGAAAGCGTAGAGTAGTATCATGAAAAGGAAAATAATAATAATAATAGTTTCAAATGAGTATACCTTAACTCATGAGCATGCTGCTAATGCCAAGGACCATGGGGATTCCATCACGGTGGAAAGCGTTCCTGGCCATCTACAAGAACTAGCTGAAGGGACGTGCGTTGCCACGGAGCAACACAACAATGCCACTATTGTTGTATTTGTCCCGCTTCACCCTTCCCTCCATTGGTTCTATTTTTTTTCTTGACACACATCTTATTTCTCATATCCCACCAATAACCAGATAAACATTGGTCTTCCTTCTCCCTCATTTACCTATGTCCGCCTCTTCGCTCTAGCTTTGATGTCCTCTCTTAACTTCACTCAATATAGCTCTTCCTTCTCCCTCATTTGTTCTCTTATGGATTGGTAACGCTCATGCATAGGTCTATTTTTATGAGGACTTTGGACAAACCAGACCATTCAAATAAATGCTTCCTATGTCTTCCCTCTTCCATTCTCACCAAGCATCAGAACAATCTGAGAATAAGTGAATTCATGATTGTGCTCCTGCTTGGCTAAAAACCTAAATGTACTTCCAGTCTGGTCAAAGCAAGTGTAGAAAAAGCATACTGAGTTGGGAAGGCAAAAAATAAAATATGGATGAAGTCTTACTGAAATATGCTAGTGATATATAGAAACTGAACACAATTTGATCAGTATATGCTTAATCACTGAACAGAATTTGAACCACAGAGAGACCTCATACTGGATGCTAAATTATCTACATACAACAACATATCATGAAGTTTGCTGACCATGCAATTGAGCCAATAGGTCTTTCCATCAATTTTCAAAATTCGTTCAAAAAACTCCATTGTCTTTCTCCCACTTGGCTCTCTTTCCGCCAATCACCATGTCCGTTTCTCCACACTAAGTCCCATCATAAAAACAAGATAAACCTGTAGTCCTGGGGATGGACTACTCACACCTCCTCATGGGAGTAGCAGAGATCGATGTTGATTAACAAGGCGATGGTTCTTCTGTCCAGTAGCATACCAGAACATCGCTCTAAATGAGATCGCCTCGAAACACAAAGTGACGACAGCGGAAAAATTCATGGTAATTCTGAGATCGTTTTCAGAGTATTTAAGAGCCAGGGGTGCAAGAACCGAGGGGACGGAACATCCATGGTCCCACATGCCCTAGCGGCTCGCCCCAGCTCTGGGTCATGTGGGCCAGCCGTGTGGGCCCTATGGTCCTCCCCCAGGGTCCAACTCTAGGTGCAGTGCCTCTCCTGAAGCAAAAATAACTCCTGAATTTTCTCATATTTTTCCGACATACGGAAAATACCTGTTTTTCTGTAATCAAAGACACAGAAAATAGCAATTGGCATTGTGGCAAATTATTCACATGTTAGTCCAAATAAATGATAAAACATTGCATATTCATTAAGATTATGGCATGAAAACTACAAAAATTATAGATACGTTTAGGACGCATCAACTATCATACGAGAGATTCACAAAGATATTAGCTCTTTCCGGAGACATGCTTCCAGTTGAGAATAATCTCCCAAGAAACACCCCCCACCCCCAAGCAAAGAAGGTTATTTGCCCATTGGGACTCAAAGTATAAAAGATACATGCTTGTGTGAATGATTGTATCTTGTACCACAATGAGTATGCAGATTTGTGTTCATGTCCCACATGCAAGGCTCCATGATACAGGCATAAGAAAGCAAAAGACAAGAACAAGGCCGATGATGAGATCAGGTCAGGAATTCCTTTCAAGGTTGTGTGGTACTTGCCTGTAATTCCTCATTTGAAGCATTTGTTTGCAAACCCTAAAGTGGCAAAGCAGATGCGTTGGCATGCCAAGGAATGAAATAAGGATAAAATGAATGGCATCTCTAGTTTTCCTTACTTCAATGCCTAAAAAGAAATGCAAATCTCCCAAATCTTTTAGAGCAAACTCTGACCTAAGACATTTGAACAATGTTGTTACTACTTCATTGGATGAGCTAGTCACAATGATGTCATCAACATATATGAGAACAAAGATAGATGTTTGAAACTTGTTGTAAATAAATAGTGAGGTGTCAGACTTTGATGGAACAAACCCAAGTGCTTGCAGTTTCATACTTAGCCAAGAGTACCATGCTTTGCGAGCTTGCTTCTGTCCATACAAGGCCTTGTCAAGCTTGCATACATGGAAGGGTGCATTTCTATCTTCAAACCTAGGAGGTTGTTTCATGTACACCTCCTCTTCCAGAACATCATGAAGAAATGTGTTCTGCACATCTAGCTGTCTAAGACTCCATCCCCTGGAAAAAGCAATGGATAGCACAAGACGAATTGTTGTAGCTTTGACAACAGGACTGGAAGTATCCTCATAGTCAATGCCATACCTTTGCTTAAAACCTTCTGCTACTAGCCTTGCTTTCAAACGATCAATGGTACCGTCTGATTTTCTCTTGGTCCTATAGACCCATTTGTAGTCAATTAAATTTGTACCTTCTTGACGAGGAACTAAGTGCCACGTTTTGTTTCGTTGCAGTGCAGAATACTCTTCTTCCATTGCCTTTTTCCATCGTTGATCCCCAAGTGCTTCACCCAAAGTCTTGGGTTCACTGGATTCACTTGAAAAACATGTCAAACCAACTTGGAAATATATTTGTAATTAATTCTGTTAATGACTCGCTTTTGTAGCCTTGTTCTAGGTGGTGTAGGCGCGGCCACAGGAGCAGCAACAGGAGATGTGGGCGCAGCGGATCGAGTCTCCTGGACAGGTGATCCTGCCATAGCTGATCCTGAGGGAGATCCAGATGCGTCAGCCGCATCTGATCCCGAAGAAGATGGCCCTACCTCGCCAGGAGAGGCCCACCTGGCCTCGGGAGTAGGCCGGTCGGCTTGTGCAGCTTGCCTGTTGGCCGCTTCCTCATGGGCACCGGGTGCGGGGGCCGCTGGGCGCCACATGGGCCATTCTGGTTGGTGCGGATGGCGCATGGGCGAGTGGATGTGGGAGCCGGCTAGGGGACCGGCAGCAGGAGTGAATCCCGAAGCGGATTGATTGGCCCCGCCAGTCACACCTGCTGTCGGCACCTAGGTGGATCACGAGGCCAATTGCACCGCAGGTGGTGGCGATCCTGAGGCTGATACGCCAGATGGGATTGTGCACATAAAATGATGTACTGTAGCTTCATTTTCCACCCGATTTTCTACATGATTGGCACCATTTTCTTCTCCGTTTATTTCTAGAACAATATTGTCAGACAAAATATTAGGAGGATTAGGCAAATATTGATCATCACAATTATTTTCTTCCCCACTATCAATGCCAGAGAGATGTGATGGCAAAAGAAGAATTTCTTTACGAAGAAGAGCACCAGTGTTAGGATGTACGGTGGCAAAAGGAAATTTTGTCTCATCAAAGACAACATCACAAGAGATATAAACACGTCCAGTGGAGACATCAAGGCACTTGACTCCTTTGTGTTGTGCACTATGGCCATGAAAAACACATTGTTTTGAGCGAAACATGAGTTTGCGATTGTTATAGGGACGAAGATTGGGCCAACAAGCACACCCAAATACACAAAGTGGAGTATAGACTGGCTTGGCATGCAAAAGTCATTCAGTAGGAGTTTCATGATTAATGACACGACTAGGCAATATATTGATAAGATCAACAGCGGTGAGAAAGGCTTCATCCCAGAATTTTAATGGCATGGAGGTAGCAACAAGCAATGTGTCTGTGTTTGCATTCTGCAGACCCATTCTGTTGATGAGCATGTGGGCATGACGTGTGATGACAGAGTCCTAGATGCTGAAAGAAAGAGCTTAACTTTTCATATTCACCACCCCAGTCAGACTGTACGGCAATAATTTTGCTATCAAACTTCCTTTCAACAAGAGCTTGGAAATTATGAAAAACATGAAATACATCAGATCCTTTCTTAAGAATATAAATCCAAGTGTATTTACTGTAGTCATCAATAAAGCTAACATAGTACGTATGTCTGCCAATGGAAGTAGGGGCAGGACCCCAAACATCAGAAAAAAATGAGTTGCAATGGTTTGATAGAAACACTAGTAGGAACAGGATATGGCAATTGATGACTTTTGGCTCTTTGGCAAGAATCACAAATAATTTCAGGATTATGCTCACCAACAATTGGGAATTTATTTTTGCTAAGTATTCGCTGAACAATGGAAAAAGAGGGGTGGCCTAAACGATCATGCCATCTCTCCAATGAGATTTTGATGGCAGTACACACTTGTTTATTGAATCTGCTAAGTTGGGGAATCAGCGGGTAAAGTCCATCCACGCATCTACCTCCGTAAAGGATTCTCTTCGTGACTTGATCCTTCATCAAAAAGAAATATGGGTGAAATTCTAGAAAGACATGATTATAAGGGCAATACGATGAACGGAAAGAAGATTCTTGGAGGTGTTAAGACAATGTAAAATATTTTTGAGATGGATATCTCGATGTGGGGTATTAATAATTGAATGACCAATATTGCTTGTCCTCATACCTGCACCATTTGCATTGTGGACTTGATCATGGCCATGATATCTTTCATGCATGGTGAACTTCTCGAGCTCATGGGTGATGTGATCTGTAGCACCGATGTCGGCATACCAATTGGTATCTACGCCTTATCATGTGTTTGCAGCGGCAACAACCTTCTTTTTCTAAGAATTATCTTCGACATAGAGCCAGTTGCACTCTTTTGCTATATGGTTAGTTTTCTTACAAATCGGACACTTGCCTTCATATTCATCATACCCTCTAAAATTGTTGTTGTTGTAGTTTTGGCGTCCCCTGTTGTTTGTGTAGAAGGGGCGCCCGTGTTTGTTGTTGCTGCCATTATGGTTGTTGTAGTTGTATCCTCCATCGCCATCATGATTGGGGTAGTGGCCACCACCACCACCACCACCACCATGGTTGTGCCGTAGTGACCACCGCCACCACCACTAGGGTTGTGGCCGCCACTATTGCCATCACCGCGGCGTGAGCCGCCGCCATCTCCTCTGTTTGGCTGCCCCCGGTAACCCTTGGAAGGGCCACCACGACGAGCAGCAGCATTGGCTGACGAGCAGCACCGGTATCCTGAAACATCTCAACCCTTTGATCGAACGTGGCTACCATCCCGAAGAGTTCATCAACGGTGATTTATTCCACACGCACATCAAGGGCAGATATGATCGGTTGATAGTCCATGTCTAGACCGGAGATGATGAAGGAGACGAGCTCGTCTTCGGAGATGGCTTTCCCTGCAGCAGCAAGCTAATCGGCAAGGGAGCGCATATGCCCGAAGTAGGTAGCGGCGATTTGGGATCCTTTTTGGGCGGTGGAGAGCGAAATTCGGACATTATTGCAGTAGGAGCAAGATTGGGCAGAAAACATATTCGCCAGAGATGACCAGATGGCATGGGAGGTCTCCATGGAGGCGACCTGAGCAAGCACCTCTTTGGAGAGATTTCGAAGGAGGTATGCGACAATTTGTTAGTCTTGAATCAGCCAAGGGGTGTAAGCAGGATTTGTAACAACCTGATCTTTGGTCTCTGAAGTTTTGCTGGTGATGGTTTCGGATGGCTCGGGTATGGTCTGATCTACGTATCCAAAGAGGCCAGCTCCAATGATCTGGGAGCGTGCTTGAGCGCTCCAAAGGATGTAGTTGGATTGGGTGAGAGGTTCAGAGACATTGTTGTTGAGGCTGGAGGAGACTACTGCACTAGAGGAAGACATGGCGATGGGGATGGAAGGAGTCACTAGATGAGATGCAAGAGGTTAGCTCTGTATACCATGTGGAAATATTATGGGAAGCGTCTCAACTCTTCATAGAGGGAGAGCCGCGGTATTTGTATTGATTGGATCGAGAGAGGTCTTGTGGCCTTACAATATTCGGTGGTTGAAACAACCGAACCGAGAGAGAGATACAATAGGGAGAAAAGATAAGAGAGAATCAAAGCTAAAACCACCAAATGTCTATCTCTATCCCTAACTACCTAAACTTGTTACACAAGATGATGTCTGACCGCCCGCGCACCACTGGGCTAGTTTTTCTTTAAAAAAAAGACCAAGTCACCGTATTTATTTAATTATTTCTTGCTCAATCACTCTCGCATGTGAGTTCGATCACTGGCTCGTTTAGCTTTACTTCTGTTCTTGTGCTTCGAAAAATTATCATCTTCTTGGAGGCTCTGCTCGTATGAGGCCAAGGTTAGCCATTCCAACTAAAAATTTACATGTTTCTGCTGTTTTCTAATACTAGCTGCAACATTCATCAATTGTCAAGATAGTACAAAGAACACCAGAAGCAAAAATTACATCCAGGTTCATAGACCACCTAGCGATGACTACAAGCACCAGAACGAGCCGACGGCGCGCCGCCGTCATCGCCGCTACCTCACCGGAGTCGGGCAAACCTTGTTGTAGTAGACAGTCGGAAAGTCGTCGTGCTAAGACCTTATAGGATCAGCGCACCAGAACGGCAACCGCCGCCAATGAAAAGAAGCGTAGATCGGAATGATCCAACCTATAGACATACGAGCGCAGACTGGATCCACATGGATCCATCGAAGACAAACGCCGACCGAATCCCGCAAGATCCACCAGAAACAAACCTCCACACGCCCTCCGACGATGCTAGAAGCACCGCCGGGATGGGGGCTAGGTGGGGATAACCTTATTCCATCTTCAGAGAGCCGCCGCCGCCTCGCCTCTCCGAGCTGGACACAAACCCTAACAAAACTCAAGAAGACATCTAAAAACAGAGCCCTCCCGTCGACAAGGGCCGGGATCCACTACGCCTCCATGGCCCTGAGGCCATAAGAGATGAGGCAGACTGGCGGTGGCGCCGGCAGGAGGCACGAGAAACCCTAGAGCTGGGTGTCCCTGGGAACAAGCGAAGGGGTACGGCCAAGTTTAGACTTCTTGTTGGTTCGCTATTGAGCCGTGACTGTGCATGTAGAGTACAAGTCAAGTCGTTGGCTCAACTGGTTTTTTGGCTTCTCAGCTTCTACCAGCTCCAGCATGCTTCTCAGCTTCTACCAGCTCCAGCCGCTTCTGGCTCAGCCGCAGCCCAAACAAATAGGGCCTATATCTCCGATGGTTCAAGAAGCAAACGAAAACTAAACTGTATCTTATACACACGGCGTGCATGCATTCCCGTTGGCTGGATAAGTCACTGATGGATCTATTATAATTTCTAAAAAGAAACATGATCAATTCTTCGTATTAAATTAATTATTCCTTGTTGAACCACTCTCGGATGTCGATTCGGTCGTTGGATCACTTATATTATTGTGTTTAGTAAGAAAGCATGCATCTCAGAATTGGATGTGCGATCCGTCGCCCGCGTCACTGCAGTGCGGCTCGGGCGAAACCCTAGAGCCGCCGCCCCCATGCCTTTCAACCTCCTCGCCCCACTTAGCTGCTGCAGCTAAGCCCACATGGAGGACGGTGGCGTCGGGGCCATTTCTCGCCCGGCGACATGCACCCACATTGGAGGGAGGCTAGATCCTCCGCATCTGGGCGGCTCGGTGGCGTCCCAGTGGCTCCCTGGCAGCGCTCTTAGGCGGAGGGGATGGCGGCCATCAGGGTGGGGCAACGGCTGCACCTCACTGTGCGGGCTCCGGCAAGCCAGTTTAGTCTGGCGAGATGGGACGGGGTGGTGGCCCCCCTGCCTAGTCCGAGGATGCCCGTCTTGGCCTCGTGCTAGCGGCGTGCCGGGTGGTGGCGCTGGCGTACTTGCTAATGAAGGTTGGAGTTGACCGGGCAGGCCAGATCTGCCTCGCCGGTGATGCTGGCATCGAGGGAGGTGGTCCTTTGTGGCGGTGGTGTGGGCAGGCCGGATCTATCCCACGGGGGCTCGCTGGAAGTCCGGCTGCACGGCGTGGTTAGTGGCTCATGCGTGATGGTGGCGCCGTCATCGCGTTGCACGTGTGCGAGCCAGCGGGCTTGTGGACCAGTAGCACTACGCCGCCGGTTGTGTGGGGGTGTTGGTGTGGGCTGCTCAGGGCGAAAGCCCTGACGGCACGGCTCCCGTGGGCGTCGCTTTTCCTCCATGGAGGTAGTTGTGGAGCTCTTCCTCGCCCTACACCCCTGGGTTATGTCCTTCGGGCAAAAGCCTAAGACTCTGGTGTGGGTCGGCGGCTGCATCATTTCCACGCCGCTCCCCCATTTCGGGCGTCACCTTGGAGGCCATCGATCTCTTTCGTGCTTTCTCGGAGGACGCACACATTATCGCGGTCGGCAGGTGCCCATCCGGCGATGCAGGTGTGGATGTCGAGGCGGTTGACTCGTATCTGGTGGCGTTGTGACTCATGTCCTTCGGTGGCAAGAGGAGCGGGGTCGTGGCATGTCCTTCATCGTTGACCGTCCTGTAACACCCTGGATTTTGCCCATTTTCTCTTTCTTTTGATTTTGGTCTGGATTTGCTTTTCTGTGGCTTAGTGGTCTTGAAACGTGGAGAGATCACCCTCGATTTCTCTCCCTAGTGGCATGTCAACCTTAAAATCATCTCAAGACCTTTCCATTTCCTTCTTGGCCCCAATCCCAATATTCTTTTTCTTGGGAATATTCTTTTTTCTATTAAAGGAATAACCCTATTTGCCCTGGGGTTGTGAAGCAACCCATATTTCTATCATTCCAAAAATTCCCAAATAATTCTCATAAATTGTTTGGGTCATATCTTCCTCAGATATGGCAAAACCTTCCTTGCCATGTTCAAAAATATTTCACCAATATTCCTTTTCTGATTCTGCCCTAGATGTCAAGTTGAGAAGCAAGTACCCTTTATATTTGCTTGCCTGCTCTCAAACTTTTTGTGAACTCTTTCCCATCCATATCAATGTCTCATGACAAAATTCAACTCAATTTGGCTAGTAAATATTTCTTGGCAATTTTCCAAAGTTTCTGGTCAACTAGAAGCTTTGTGAAGCAAGTGCTAGCAAAGAGTATGCAAATGAGTTGAAATTTTGCAAGCACCTTCATATTCTCAAATTAACACTGTCCACAAGATTTGAGCATCATCCCATCATCTATATGATCACAGCATCAAATCTTTGCTTCTGGTCATATGTTTCTGTTGTGAAGTAACTATATTTTATATTGCTTCATAATTGCTGAAAATTTACCAGAGCATTCCCCTACCCATATAACACCTCTCCACCACATTTGGGCTAATTTTATTAAGCCATTTTCCTCAGCATTTTTCTTCAGATTCTCGTCAAAGAAGTCCATTATGAAGGAAGTACCATTTTGGCCTGTCCAAATGGTATGAAATTTTTATGGCATTCTCATACGACCAAATCATCAACCTATGCCCATTTTCAGACTTAGGCAGCACTTGAGGTGAGTGCCACTTCAAGATTTGCAATTCTGGACAGTGTGGTCATTTGAACTGCAAGTGTTAGCTTAACACCCCCATTTGATCTCAAACTTGGCTAGTAGACAGTCCTTCCAACCCAGAACCCACCAGACAACTCGTTTGACTCCATTACCAATTCATCTCTCTTCTGGATCCCTCCCAAGTTGCTGTTCAGAAACTGCTGATGATGCTACCATTCAATTCAGAGGGCATCCAGCCAGACCAGTGGCACAGGGAGGCCTCAGGGAGCAGGGACGACCGTGTAGACATGACTGGACGGGCCAGAGCGCACCGTGGGCGCCAAGGCACGCGGTGACCACGCGTCTGCCCGAGCCAAAGTCGTGCTCTGCACGCCGACCAAGACGGACACGACCGCTCCGGCCACCCTGTGCTGCCATTTCTTGTCCCGTCGTGCCGACTTTGTTCCCACCGTCCACGTATCCCCTCCAAAACCCTCTCCCAACTCCGGCGAAGCTCGCTGCCGCTCGCTGCCAAGTTCACGCATGGGCCGAACAGGGCGCTGCGGTCGCCGTCTCGTCCGCACGCTCTTAATGGCTCCGTTTGCGTCACATCGCTCCTGCGCGCTCACGTCAACCTCAGCCACGCCACGACGGCCAGTGCAGCTGCCAGCTCGCCGTCCTTGACGTGCCAGCACAACCGTGGTGGGATCGGGCTCGGCCACCCTCGTTGCCCGCCTATTAATAGGCCACTCGAGCCCCTCCCGACCTCACCATCGCACTCACCACACTCGACTACCCCTCCCTAGCCACCTGCCCGAGCCCCGGAGTCCCTCCTCCCCTCAGTTGGTCGCCATCTCTCCGTTTCTCCATCTCCAGCAACACCACCGAACACCTAGACCGCGCGGCCCAAGATTTGGCTGCCGCCGCCCGAGCCCTCTATTGCCGTGAGCCGCGGCCGCCCTGGGCTTCCTCGGCGCCGGGAGATGGGCCAGCTGAGTGCGGCACCTCGCGGCGAGCTCACCGGTGGCCTTGCCTCGGCCGGAGATGGACGGAGCCGACCAGGCCAGCGCCGGCGGTGCCCTGCTCTGCCCCTCCTCTCACCCATGCGGGAGCGGGCGAAGAAGAAGACGACCGGGGACAGGCGGGCCCCACATCGCCTCCCGACCCCACCTGTCAACGACCAAGCGTTGACCCCGGCTCTGCCACGTCACTTAAGCGGAGGCGTATTCTTCGGAATACGTCTTCCCCTCTCGAAAATGCATTCTGCTGCAGTGCGCGACCAGCCGAGCTGTCAGGGACCCTATTGTAAATATTTTCCAGACACATAGGTCCCTGGCAGAAAAACCATCACATCTTTTTAATCGTAACTCCGATTGAGGTGATTCCAAAGCCTACTTCTTCGTCTCGTCGAGCCCGTCATGTTGGTACTATTTTTACAGTGTGTTCACATAGTGGAAATGACCATTTTTCCCTTGCCGTAAACAGCCCCCTCCGAGAGAGAACCGTTTCCGGCGATCGTATCTGCGGATTCTCCGCACTTCTCCCCGGTGATTTCCTTCATTCCCAGGCAAGCCACGACAGCCACTTGCATGATGGATTTGCAGTAGCTATGGTTTCCTACTTGAATAGTTATTTAATGTGTGCATGATAATATTTTCGTGAATGCTTTATAACTGCTCATGAATCCATGCTTATCTTTATACCATGATCATTTACATCTAGTTGGTTAAGTGATTACCAGCTGTTGTTATTACCATATTGATGTCATGCTCATTTACATAGCTACTTTATCATGTTATCACGGCTCAGCACATCATCATTCAAATTTAACTGGATGTTAATCGAACTTGAACACCTGTTGGCTGAGTCATAGTGCGGACCGAATCGAGCTCACCAATGCAACCACACTTGCTGGGATGGGGCAGCCTTAATTCGGTCTATTGTTATGCCTCTCGCCGGTACTTCCAACTAGGGAAGGTTATGAGTGCGTGCTACCCTGATCAGGTAGGCGGCTATAACCTTGTGAACCCAGTTGAGTTATTTGGTACCAGGTCCCCGTTTGGGACAGTTTGTTTGGCCACGACGGTGGCAGGTGTCGGAAGAACACAGGGGTCACCCATGACATAGCCCAAAGGGGAGTTTGTCGGAATGGCCGGGAGAGTGCCATGAAATAGATTGGGTTTTGTCGGAACGTCGTTGGTCCACCCGAATGAGAGCACGAGGCCATGCGTTCCGTGGTGTGGGTACAATGTACTAACCTCTGCAGAGTGTATGATCTATCGATAGCCGCATCCTCGGATATGGGCACAGTTCGTAGTAGGATACACTATGGGTCAACAGTGTAATCCTGCTTATAACAACCTTGTTCAATGAGAAAGAAGTTGGTTGATCTTTATGTGATCGCGAGAGGATCACCGCGGTATCGAGGATACCGATGTTGGTTGATCGTGATCATGAGAGGATCACCGTGGTATCATGGATACCGGATTGGCTGATAGTGTTATGTGGTGATCTCTAGTAAAGAGCAAGCTCCTGGTGATCATGTGATCACTACGGTATTGTAATACCAAGTTTGGTCCTGAGATTATCGTGTGGCACACTCGAGGGTAAGTTCTTACATGTGGTGGTTACGGTGTAACCTCACGACAGAGTAAGTTGCAACCTGTTGCATATAGTATATGCCATGCCATGCTTATATTGTTCTAGCATCATCTTGTTTACACATGCTTAACCTGTTAAGGCCATGCTGTTGCTTGTCTTGATTCCTTTGGTTGCTGTGAGCTTGCGAGTACATTCAAAGTACTCACCTGGCGTGTCATGCCAGTTTGCAGGTCCGGCCATGATTGCTTGCTTGTTGAGGATCCCGAGTTTGCGATCTAGGATACGCGTTCCAGCCAGAGTCCCTGCGGAGTGGAGTCCATCACCGCCATCATTGTTCCACTTCCGAGAGTTACTCCGCTTCCTCGGTTGTTCCACTGTTAGCATAGAGCTACCCTGGGCAGGCGTAGCATCACCGTGCCGATGTAATCTTTGTACCCTTGTAACCTTATTCATAGTAAATAAGAGCTGATTTGTTCTATGCCAACAGTGCCGTATTCCAGAAGACTTGTCTCTGGGCTGGAATACGGGGCGTTTCGGTTTCCTCTGAGCCGGTGTGCCACAAGCGTTGGCATCAGAGCAGGTCTGGCTGTAGGACGCCCTAGACCGCGCAAGCATTAGTAATCGGTAGTATAGGATTTAGTTGGTTTGCTACATTTGTCTGTTGCATTTGTTTGCTGCATGGCATGCATATAGACTAGATATTTTATCACAAATGATGGATCTGGTGATTGTAGGTGGCATCTGTTTCGATTCCCTACCTGCGCTCTCCAGTTTGCATATTTGTTCCTTGGTGTGGTGTCAACTCTGTCCCAGCGGAGTGATGCCAAAGTGCTTGGTAGTGTCGATCCCTTGTCGGATTGACGCACCAGTACCACACCAATATATTTCCTTCAGCCACCCCCATTGTTTCGGTGATAGACATGTTTCTATCCCGGATCGTGCCATCCCTCTAGCCGCTTTGGCAACCCTTACTGATCTTTGTTATCAGAAAAGGGCAATGCCTGCAAGCCTTTCTTTCCATCACTATTCTGCCCTGTCATCCATTCCTTGGACAAGTACGGTTTCTTCCGTACGCTTGATGATGATGCGGTCGTGACCTCCGTGTTCTGATCCACAATCACCAAGTCTATCCTCACCACCGTGTCCGTCCAGATGGAACCGGTGCTAAGCCCGTGTTTGCTGTAGCCTTGTTTACACCAACTTTCTTCCACACATTGTCTCACCTTCGTGCACATCGCCACAGCATGTTAGACCGTAGTACCGGAGTTTCTGTGAGATTTGTGTGCTTAGGTAGGCATGCATATTATTGCTGTGGATAGTTGTATATTATGATATTGCTTGTGTGTGATCTTGTGCTTTGTGTGTTTTTGTTTTTGTCTGTTCTTTTGCTTCTTTCTTTGGGCCCTTGGTGTTACCTTATTTCCCCTTATGGAAGTTGCTCACCGACACTGGACTCAAAGAATCAGTGAAGAGGCAAGTATTTGGAAGCTCAGCTCAACAATATGGAATTTTCCGCCGACTGCCTGATATTGGGAATATCTGGTCTGACCACAAATGGTATTTTGGATGGATTATCAGCATCGAATATACATCAATGTGCAATCTTCACAGCAGTAATGATCAAAGCAGCAAGAAGGCAAAGATGTGTGCATGATCTACAGTACATTTCGAGTCAAAGGTATGGTTTATATACAAGATGTTTCCTAGTCAGTTGGCAGCATATGACCATACATCCCCAGAGTCAGATCCGCAACAGTTGGCCAGAAAACAAAAAAAATCAGCCAGGACACAAGCCTGCCTCAGGAATGAAGCACTTAGCTGCATATACTCAATAGATATGGTGAACATGCTGCCAAGGTCATATGAGTTACTCATACGATGATACCAGCCCATGAGTTGTATGGAATGCTACTGAACCCTTGCCTGTCTTTCTTTAGTAACAGCACCACGCCTGTGTTCTGAGCTGCTTTCGGCCGTCTGGGGTGGATGCCGACTTTATGTTCTCTTTTCAACAACTGGCCCGTGTTCTGAGTTGCTTTTCGGCCGTCTCGGACAGTTGTTGAGTTTCTTTCTATAGTAGTGACTCTATACTCTGAGCTGCTTTTCGGCCGTCTTAGGGAACTGCTACTTTCTTCTTATCGACACCATCTCATGCTCTGAGCTGCTTTTCAGCCATTTTGAGTCGGGGTTGAGTTACTCCAGTAATGTCCTAGATCTGAGTTGTAAAGACCGTTCTAGTGGCTACTGGTTTATTTGCCGGTTTTATCCAAGGGTTCAGACGGTCGTTACCCTACAGCTACAACTTGTAAAGTAATATGCCTGCCGGAATATTGCACCTGACAACACCCATGGTCACCCGAAGAATCAAGACTACATAAGGACAAGCTCTTTCAGTTAAGGATCCAGGCAAGGAAAACCCAATAAGAGAACAAGATCGTCCATATAGGTATGGTAATGGATGCATGGTACAGATACTCCGGACAGTATGGATCGGTACCGATCACCATGGGAACACACCCACGGGGTTTAGTCCATTTGCAAGGACCCCATATCGAGTCAACCCGCTCAGTCAGCTATATATTCTCAGAATCGTCAGAAGGGGATATTCAAGCCTGTCAGGTAAGACCGAAGTGTCAGCTCAGTAGTTCGATTTCAGCAACCATGCTAAAGCAATACATGGCCTACCATCCACATAGAAATGCCGACAGACTGAGTAATCAGAAGGATGAATAACAGTCTTCAAGCATGAGTTCCCACATGTGGGAATCTGTTAAAGGATAGCTTCCCGTGAACAAGATTCAGGACCACCATCAGTCAAGTCTGCAGAAAATACCGTTATGAGGTCGTAGACCTTTATGCTGGTCACGACAGGTGACAGTCAAATCTTTGGTACAAATGTGATACTCGAGACAGTGAAAATACCCAAGATGATTCAACAACCCGTGCGAAAAGTCAGATTCCACCAGGAGAACGGTACAATTCACGGTACTGTTTTACACCTGGAGGACACACAGCCATTGGAAGCCACCCAATGCAATGAGCAAAAGATTTCGTGTCCACTGAGAGAATTTGTTCACAACTCAATGGACGGTCGTCTGTATTGGACTTCATTGCAACACGTCCATGGGGAAACAACTCTCGGACTTGCGAGAAGGACAGGTATTTCAGGATAATTCATCGCACCCCAGATAAGGCAACAGATATAAAAGGAGTGAAGTCAGCATAACATATGAGGTAAGATTTGCCAGAAAAAGGATCCAGTGAAACAAACCACCCTGAAGTCAGGTAGTCAGCCAGATGAAATTCAGTATAAGCATTATATCAAGGAGAAAGAAAACCCGACTTGGAAACGGTTTCCTTAAGTGGGAATATTCATGCTTAACCCCTGAGCAACCAAATCTCGAGGACGAGATTTCTTTAAAGGGGGTAGGTTTGTAACACCCTGGATTTTGCCCATTTTTTCTTTTGATTTTGGTCTGGATTTGCTTTTCTGTGGCTTAGTGGTCTTGAAACCTGGAGAGATCACCCTCGATTTCTCTCCCCAGTGGCTTGTCAACCTTCAAATCATCTCAAGACCTTTCCATTTCCATCTTGGACCGAATCCCAATATTCTTTTTCTTGGGAATATGCCTTTTTCTATTAAAGGAATAACCCTATTTGCCCTGGGGTTGTGAAGCAACCCATATTTCTATGATTCCAAAAATTCCCAAATAATTCTCATAAATTGTTTGGGTCATATCTTCCTCAGATATGTCAAAACCTTCCGTGCCATGTGCAAAAATATTTCACCAATATTCCTTTTCTGATTCTGCCCTAGCTGTCAAGTTGAGAAGCAAGTACCCTTTATATTTGTTTGCTTGCTCTCAAAATTTTTGTGAACTCTTTCCCATCCATATCATTGCCTCATTAAAAAATTCAACTCAATTTGGCTAGTAAATATTTCTTGGCAATTTTACAAAGTTTCTGGTCAACTGGAAGCTTTGTGAAGCAAGTGCTCGCTAAGAGTATCCAAATGAGTTGAAATTTTGCAAGCACCTTCATTTGCTCAAATTAACAATGTCCACAAGATTTGAGCACCATCCCATCATCTATATGATCACAGCATCGAATCTTTGCTTCTGGTCATATTTTTCTATTGTGAAGAAACTATATTTTATATTGCTTCATAATTGCTGAAAATTTACCAGAGCATTCCCCTACCCATATAACACCTCTCCACCACATTTGGGCTAATTTTATTTAGCCATTTTTCCTCAGCATTTTTCTTAAGATTCTGGTCAGAGAAGTTCATTATGAAGGAAGTACCATTTTGGCCTGTCCAAATGGTATGAAATTTTTATGGCATTCTCATACGACCAAATCATCAACCTATGCCCATTTTCAGCCTTAGGCAGCACTTGAGGTGAGTGCCACTTCAAGATTTGCAATTCTGGACAGTGTGGTCATTTGAACTGCAAGTGTTAGCTTAACACCCCCATTTGATCTCAAACTTGGCTAGTAGATAGTCCGTCCAACCCAGAATACACCAGACAACTTGTTTGACTCAATTGCCAATTCATCTCTCTTCTGGATCCCTCCCAAGTTGCTGTTCAGAAACTGCTAATGATGCTACCATTCAATTCAGAGGGCATCCAGCCAAACCAGTGGCACAGGGAGGCCTCAGGGAGCAGGGACGACCGTGTAGACATGGCTGGACTGGCCAAAGCGCACCGTGGGCGCCAAGGCACGCGGTGACCACGCGTCTGCCCGAGCCAAAGTCGTGCTCTGCACGCCGACCGCGTCGGACATGACCGCTTTGGCCACCCTGCGCTGCCATTTCTTGTCCCGTCGTGCCGACATCGATCCACCGTCCACGTATCCCCTCCAGAACCCTCTCCCAACTTCGGCGAAGCTCACCGCCGCTCGCTGCCAAGTTCACGCACGGGCCGAACAGGGCGCTGCGGTCGCCGTCTCGTCCGCACGCTCTTAATGGCTCCGCTTGCGTCCCATCGATCCTGCGCGCTCACGTCAACCTCAAGCACGCCACGACGGCCAGTGCAGCTGCCAGCTCGCCATCCTTGACGTGCCAGCGCAACCGTGGCGGGATCGGGCTCGGGCACCCTCGTCGCCCGCCTATAAATAGGCCACCCGAGCCCCTCCCGACCTCACCATCGCACTCACCACACTCGACTACCCCTCCCTAGCCACCTGCCCGAGCCCCGGTGCCCCTCCTCCCCTCAGTTGGTCGCCATGGCCGCCGCTCCCTCCGGCCAAAATTCTGACGAGTCGAGCTCCATCTCTCCGTTTCTCCATCTCCAGCAACACCACCGAACGCCGGAGCCACCGAGACCGTGCCCCCCAAGATTCAGCTGCGGCCGCCCGAGCCCTCTGTTGCCATGAGCCGCGGCCGCCCTGGGCTTCCCCGGCGCCGGGAGATGGGCCAGCTGAGTGCGGCACCTCGCGGTGAGCTCGCCGGTGGCCTCACCTCGGCCGGAGACGGACGGAGCCGACCGGGCCAGCGCCGGCGGTGCCCTGCTCTGCCCCTCCTCTGACCCATGCGGGAGCGGGCAAAGAAGAAGACGACCGGGGCCAGGCGAGCCCCACATCGCCTCCTGACCCCACCTGTCAACGACCAAGCGTTGACCCCGCCTCTGCCACGTCACTTAAGTGGAGGCGTATTCTTCGGAATACGTCTTCCCCTCTCGAAAACGCATTCTGCTGCAGTGCGCGACCCGCCGAGCTGTCAGGAACCCCGTTGTAAATATTTTCTTTACAGATAGGTCCCTGGCAGAAAAACCATCACATCTTTTTGCTCGTAACTCCGATTGAGGTGATTCCAAAGCCTACTTCTTCGTCTCGTCGAGCCCGTCATGTTGGTACTATTTTCGCAGTGTGTTCACACAGTGGAAATGACTATTTTTCCCTTGCCATAAACAGCCCCCTCTGAGAGAGAACCGTTTCCGGCGATCGTATCCGCGGATTCTCCGCACTTCTCCCCGGTGATTTCTTTCATTCCCAGGCAAGCCATGACAGCCACTTGCATGATGGATTTGCAGTAGCTATGGTTTCCTACATGAATAGTTATTTAATGTGTGCATGATAATATTTTCGCGGATGCTTTATAACTACTCATGAATCCATGCTTATCTTTATACCATGATCATTTACATCTAGTTGGTTAAGTGATTACCAGCTGTTGTTATTACCATATTGATGTCATGCTCATTTACATAGCTACTTTATCATGTTATCATGGCTCAGCACATCATCATTCAAATTTAACTGGATGATAATCGAACTTGAACACCTGTTGGCTGAGTCATAGTGCGGACCGAATCGAGCTCACCAGTGCAACCACACTTGCTGAGATGGGGCAGCCATAATTTGGTCTATTGTTATGCCTCTCGCCGGTACTTCCAACTAGGGAAGGTTATGAGTGCGTGCTACCCTGATCAGGTAGGCGGCTATAACCTTGTGAACCCAGTTGAGTTATTTGGTACCAGGTCCCTGTTTGAGATAGTTTGTTTAGCCACGACGGTGGCAGGTGTCGGAAGGACACAGGGGTCACCCATGACATAGCCCAAAGGGGAGTTTGTCGGAATGGCCGGGAGAGTGCCATGCAATAGATTGGGTTTTGTCGGAACGTCGTTGGTCCACCCGAATGGGAGCACGAGGCCATGAGTTCCGTGGTGTGGGTACAGTGTACTAACCTCTGCAGAGTGTATGATCTATCGATAGCCGCGTCCTCGGATATGGGCACAGTTCGTAGTAGGACACACTATGGGTCGACAGTGTAATATTCTTGCTTATAACAACCCCGTTCGATGAGAAAGAAGTTGGTTGATCTTTATGTGATCGCGAGAGGATCACCGCGGTATCGAGGATACCGATGTTGGTTGATCGTGATCATGAGAGGATCACCGTGGTATCATGGATACCGGATTGGCTGATAGTGTTATGTGGTGATCTCGGGTAAAGACCAAGCTCCTGGTGATCATGTGATCACTACGGTATTGTAATACCAAGTTTGGTCCTGAGATTATCGTGTGGCACACTCGAGGGTAAGTTCTTACATGTGGTGGTTACGGGGTAACCTCACGACAGAGTAAGTTGCAACCTGTTGCATATAGTATATGCCATGCCATGCTTATATAGTTCTAGCATCATCATGTTTACACATGCTTAACCTGTTAAGGCCATGCTGTTGCTTGTCTTGATTGCTTTGGTTGCTGTGAGCTTGCGAGTACATTCAAAGTAATCACCTGGCGTGTCATGCCAGTTTGCAGGTCCGGCCAAGATTGCTTGCTTGTTGAGCATCCTGAGTTTGCGATCTAGGATACGCGTTCCAGCCAGAGTCCCTGCGGAGTGGAGTCCATCACCGCCATCATTGTTCCGCTGCCGAGAGTTACTCCGCTTCCTTGGTTGTTCCACTGTTAGCATAGAGCTACCCTGGGCATGCGTAGCATCGCCGTGCTGATGTAATCCTTGTACCCTTGTAACCTTATTCATAGTAATAAAGAGCTGATTTGTTCTATGCCAACAGTGCCGTATTCCAGAAGACGTGTCTCTGGGATGGAATACGGGGCGTTCCAGTTTCCTCTGAGCCGGGGTGCCACACGTCCAGCATATCCCTAAGCGTGAAGCCGGTGTTGTAGTGTCGCAGGGCAACGCAGTGGCAACGATGCCATGTGATGGATAGGTCGGGCTCTGTTGGCGCAAGGCGCGCTTCTTTCTCCCGCAAGGCTCGTTATGTAAGTTGGAGCTGCCTAGTCCTCGATGCGTTTGGCTGATTTTTTGGCATGGGCCTAGCAGGATTCTCATGCGTCATTCGTTCAGAGGGCTCTTGGTTGGTCGTCCGCGGTGAAATTTGACGAACACATTGCGGGCAGAGAGAGGTGAAAGCCACGGCCAGCGATGGTGAGCTGTCGACGATGCCAAAGATGAAGAGGACAAGGAGGGATGCCTACATGCCCAGACCTACTGATTCCCGGCCTCGCCGTCGATGTTCCACACGCACATCAAGGGCAGATATGATCGGTTGATAGTCCATGTCTAGACCGGAGATGATGAAGGAGACGAGCTCGTCTTCGGAGATGGCTTTCCCTGCAGCAGCAAGCTAATCGGCAAGGGAGCGCATATGCCCGAAGTAGGTAGCGGCGGTTTGGGATCCTTTTTGGGCGGTGGAGAGCGAAATTCGGACATTATTGCAGTAGGAGCAAGATTGGGCAGAAAACATATTCGCCAGAGATGACCAGATGGCATGGGAGGTCTCCATGGAGGCGACCTGAGCAAGCACCTCTTTGGAGAGATTTCGAAGGAGGTATGCGACAATTTGTTAGTCTTGAATCAGCCAAGGGGTGTAAGCAGGATTTGTAACAACCTGATCTTTGGTCTCTGAAGTTTTGCTGGTGATGGTTTCGGATGGCTCGGGTATGGTCTGATCTACGTATCCAAAGAGGCCAGCTCCAATGATCTGGGAGCGTGCTTGAGCGCTCCAAAGGATGTAGTTGGATTGGGTGAGAGGTTCAGAGACATTGTTGTTGAGGCTGGAGGAGACTACTGCACTAGAGGAAGACATGGCGATGGGGATGGAAGGAGTCACTAGATGAGATGCAAGAGGTTAGCTCTGTATACCATGTGGAAATATTATGGGAAGCGTCTCAACTCTTCATAGAGGGAGAGCCGCGGTATTTGTATTGATTGGATCGAGAGAGGTCTTGTGGCCTTACAATATTCGGTGGTTGAAACAACCGAACCGAGAGAGAGATACAATAGGGAGAAAAGATAAGAGAGAATCAAAGCTAAAACCACCAAATGTCTATCTCTATCCCTAACTACCTAAACTTGTTACACAAGATGATGTCTGACCGCCCGCGCACCACTGGGCTAGTTTTTCTTTAAAAAAAAGACCAAGTCACCGTATTTATTTAATTATTTCTTGCTCAATCACTCTCGCATGTGAGTTCGATCACTGGCTCGTTTAGCTTTACTTCTGTTCTTGTGCTTCGAAAAATTATCATCTTCTTGGAGGCTCTGCTCGTATGAGGCCAAGGTTAGCCATTCCAACTAAAAATTTACATGTTTCTGCTGTTTTCTAATACTAGCTGCAACATTCATCAATTGTCAAGATAGTACAAAGAACACCAGAAGCAAAAATTACATCCAGGTTCATAGACCACCTAGCGACGACTACAAGCACCAGAACGAGCCGACGGCGCGCCGCCGTCATCGCCGCTACCTCACCGGAGTCGGGCAAACCTTGTTGTAGTAGACAGTCGGAAAGTCGTCGTGCTAAGACCTTATAGGATCAGCGCACCAGAACGGCAACCGCCGCCAATGAAAAGAAGCGTAGATCGGAATGATCCAACCTATAGACATACGAGCGCAGACTGGATCCACATGGATCCATCGAAGACAAACGCCGACCGAATCCCGCAAGATCCACCAGAAACAAACCTCCACACGCCCTCCGACGATGCTAGAAGCACCGCCGGGATGGGGGCTAGGTGGGGATAACCTTATTCCATCTTCAGAGAGCCGCCGCCGCCTCGCCTCTCCGAGCTGGACACAAACCCTAACAAAACTCAAGAAGACATCTAAAAACAGAGCCCTCCCGTCGACAAGGGCCGGGATCCACTACGCCTCCATGGCCCTGAGGCCATAAGAGATGAGGCAGACTGGCGGTGGCGCCGGCAGGAGGCACGAGAAACCCTAGAGCTGGGTGTCCCTGGGAACAAGCGAAGGGGTACGGCCAAGTTTAGACTTCTTGTTGGTTCGCTATTGAGCCGTGACTGTGCATGTAGAGTACAAGTCAAGTCGTTGGCTCAACTGGTTTTTTGGCTTCTCAGCTTCTACCAGCTCCAGCATGCTTCTCAGCTTCTACCAGCTCCAGCCGCTTCTGGCTCAGCCGCAGCCCAAACAAATAGGGCCTATATCTCCGATGGTTCAAGAAGCAAACGAAAACTAAACTGTATCTTATACACACGGCGTGCATGCATTCCCGTTGGCTGGATAAGTCACTGATGGATCTATTATAATTTCTAAAAAGAAACATGATCAATTCTTCGTATTAAATTAATTATTCCTTGTTGAACCACTCTCGGATGTCGATTCGGTCGTTGGATCACTTATATTATTGTGTTTAGTAAGAAAGCATGCATCTCAGAATTGGATGTGCGATCCGTCGCCCGCGTCACTGCAGTGCGGCTCGGGCGAAACCCTAGAGCCGCCGCCCCCATGCCTTTCAACCTCCTCGCCCCACTTAGCTGCTGCAGCTAAGCCCACATGGAGGACGGTGGCGTCGGGGCCATTTCTCGCCCGGCGACATGCACCCACATTGGAGGGAGGCTAGATCCTCCGCATCTGGGCGGCTCGGTGGCGTCCCAGTGGCTCCCTGGCAGCGCTCTTAGGCGGAGGGGATGGCGGCCATCAGGGTGGGGCAACGGCTGCACCTCACTGTGCGGGCTCCGGCAAGCCAGTTTAGTCTGGCGAGATGGGACGGGGTGGTGGCCCCCCTGCCTAGTCCGAGGATGCCCGTCTTGGCCTCGTGCTAGCGGCGTGCCGGGTGGTGGCGCTGGCGTACTTGCTAATGAAGGTTGGAGTTGACCGGGCAGGCCAGATCTGCCTCGCCGGTGATGCTGGCATCGAGGGAGGTGGTCCTTTGTGGCGGTGGTGTGGGCAGGCCGGATCTATCCCACGGGGGCTCGCTGGAAGTCCGGCTGCACGGCGTGGTTAGTGGCTCATGCGTGATGGTGGCGCCGTCATCGCGTTGCACGTGTGCGAGCCAGCGGGCTTGTGGACCAGTAGCACTACGCCGCCGGTTGTGTGGGGGTGTTGGTGTGGGCTGCTCAGGGCGAAAGCCCTGACGGCACGGCTCCCGTCGGCGTCGCTTTTCCTCCATGGAGGTAGTTGTGGAGCTCTTCCTCGCCCTACACCCCTGGGTTATGTCCTTCGGGCAAAAGCCTAAGACTCTGGTGTGGGTCGGCGGCTGCATCATTTCCACGCCGCTCCCCCATTTCGGGCGTCACCTTGGAGGCCATCGATCTCTTTCGTGCTTTCTCGGAGGACGCACACATTATCGCGGTCGGCAGGTGCCCATCCGGCGATGCAGGTGTGGATGTCGAGGCGGTTGACTCGTATCTGGTGGCGTTGTGACTCATGTCCTTCGGTGGCAAGAGGAGCGGGGTCGTGGCATGTCCTTCATCGTTGACCGTCCTGTAACACCCTGGATTTTGCCCATTTTCTCTTTCTTTTGATTTTGGTCTGGATTTGCTTTTCTGTGGCTTAGTGGTCTTGAAACGTGGAGAGATCACCCTCGATTTCTCTCCCTAGTGGCATGTCAACCTTAAAATCATCTCAAGACCTTTCCATTTCCTTCTTGGCCCCAATCCCAATATTCTTTTTCTTGGGAATATTCTTTTTTCTATTAAAGGAATAACCCTATTTGCCCTGGGGTTGTGAAGCAACCCATATTTCTATCATTCCAAAAATTCCCAAATAATTCTCATAAATTGTTTGGGTCATATCTTCCTCAGATATGGCAAAACCTTCCTTGCCATGTTCAAAAATATTTCACCAATATTCCTTTTCTGATTCTGCCCTAGATGTCAAGTTGAGAAGCAAGTACCCTTTATATTTGCTTGCCTGCTCTCAAACTTTTTGTGAACTCTTTCCCATCCATATCAATGTCTCATGACAAAATTCAACTCAATTTGGCTAGTAAATATTTCTTGGCAATTTTCCAAAGTTTCTGGTCAACTAGAAGCTTTGTGAAGCAAGTGCTAGCAAAGAGTATGCAAATGAGTTGAAATTTTGCAAGCACCTTCATATTCTCAAATTAACACTGTCCACAAGATTTGAGCATCATCCCATCATCTATATGATCACAGCATCAAATCTTTGCTTCTGGTCATATGTTTCTGTTGTGAAGTAACTATATTTTATATTGCTTCATAATTGCTGAAAATTTACCAGAGCATTCCCCTACCCATATAACACCTCTCCACCACATTTGGGCTAATTTTATTAAGCCATTTTCCTCAGCATTTTTCTTCAGATTCTCGTCAAAGAAGTCCATTATGAAGGAAGTACCATTTTGGCCTGTCCAAATGGTATGAAATTTTTATGGCATTCTCATACGACCAAATCATCAACCTATGCCCATTTTCAGACTTAGGCAGCACTTGAGGTGAGTGCCACTTCAAGATTTGCAATTCTGGACAGTGTGGTCATTTGAACTGCAAGTGTTAGCTTAACACCCCCATTTGATCTCAAACTTGGCTAGTAGACAGTCCTTCCAACCCAGAACCCACCAGACAACTCGTTTGACTCCATTACCAATTCATCTCTCTTCTGGATCCCTCCCAAGTTGCTGTTCAGAAACTGCTGATGATGCTACCATTCAATTCAGAGGGCATCCAGCCAGACCAGTGGCACAGGGAGGCCTCAGGGAGCAGGGACGACCGTGTAGACATGACTGGACGGGCCAGAGCGCACCGTGGGCGCCAAGGCACGCGGTGACCACGCGTCTGCCCGAGCCAAAGTCGTGCTCTGCACGCCGACCAAGTCGGACACGACCGCTCCGGCCACCCTGCGCTGCCATTTCTTGTCCCGTCGTGCCGACTTTGTTCCCACCGTCCACGTATCCCCTCCAAAACCCTCTCCCAACTCCGGCGAAGCTCGCTGCCGCTCGCTGCCAAGTTCACGCATGGGCCGAACAGGGCGCTGCGGTCGCCGTCTCGTCCGCACGCTCTTAATGGCTCCGTTTGCGTCACATCGCTCCTGCGCGCTCACGTCAACCTCAGCCACGCCACGACGGCCAGTGCAGCTGCCAGCTCGCCGTCCTTGACGTGCCAGCACAACCGTGGTGGGATCGGGCTCGGCCACCCTCGTTGCCCGCCTATTAATAGGCCACTCGAGCCCCTCCCGACCTCACCATCGCACTCACCACACTCGACTACCCCTCCCTAGCCACCTGCCCGAGCCCCGGAGTCCCTCCTCCCCTCAGTTGGTCGCCATCTCTCCGTTTCTCCATCTCCAGCAACACCACCGAACACCTAGACCGCGCGGCCCAAGATTTGGCTGCCGCCGCCCGAGCCCTCTATTGCCGTGAGCCGCGGCCGCCCTGGGCTTCCTCGGCGCCGGGAGATGGGCCAGCTGAGTGCGGCACCTCGCGGCGAGCTCACCGGTGGCCTTGCCTCGGCCGGAGATGGACGGAGCCGACCAGGCCAGCGCCGGCGGTGCCCTGCTCTGCCCCTCCTCTCACCCATGCGGGAGCGGGCGAAGAAGAAGACGACCGGGGACAGGCGGGCCCCACATCGCCTCCCGACCCCACCTGTCAACGACCAAGCGTTGACCCCGGCTCTGCCACGTCACTTAAGCGGAGGCGTATTCTTCGGAATACGTCTTCCCCTCTCGAAAATGCATTCTGCTGCAGTGCGCGACCAGCCGAGCTGTCAGGGACCCTATTGTAAATATTTTCCAGACACATAGGTCCCTGGCAGAAAAACCATCACATCTTTTTAATCGTAACTCCGATTGAGGTGATTCCAAAGCCTACTTCTTCGTCTCGTCGAGCCCGTCATGTTGGTACTATTTTTACAGTGTGTTCACATAGTGGAAATGACCATTTTTCCCTTGCCGTAAACAGCCCCCTCCGAGAGAGAACCGTTTCCGGCGATCGTATCTGCGGATTCTCCGCACTTCTCCCCGGTGATTTCCTTCATTCCCAGGCAAGCCACGACAGCCACTTGCATGATGGATTTGCAGTAGCTATGGTTTCCTACTTGAATAGTTATTTAATGTGTGCATGATAATATTTTCGTGAATGCTTTATAACTGCTCATGAATCCATGCTTATCTTTATACCATGATCATTTACATCTAGTTGGTTAAGTGATTACCAGCTGTTGTTATTACCATATTGATGTCATGCTCATTTACATAGCTACTTTATCATGTTATCACGGCTCAGCACATCATCATTCAAATTTAACTGGATGTTAATCGAACTTGAACACCTGTTGGCTGAGTCATAGTGCGGACCGAATCGAGCTCACCAATGCAACCACACTTGCTGGGATGGGGCAGCCTTAATTCGGTCTATTGTTATGCCTCTCGCCGGTACTTCCAACTAGGGAAGGTTATGAGTGCGTGCTACCCTGATCAGGTAGGCGGCTATAACCTTGTGAACCCAGTTGAGTTATTTGGTACCAGGTCCCCGTTTGGGACAGTTTGTTTGGCCACGACGGTGGCAGGTGTCGGAAGAACACAGGGGTCACCCATGACATAGCCCAAAGGGGAGTTTGTCGGAATGGCCGGGAGAGTGCCATGAAATAGATTGGGTTTTGTCGGAACGTCGTTGGTCCACCCGAATGAGAGCACGAGGCCATGCGTTCCGTGGTGTGGGTACAATGTACTAACCTCTGCAGAGTGTATGATCTATCGATAGCCGCATCCTCGGATATGGGCACAGTTCGTAGTAGGATACACTATGGGTCAACAGTGTAATCCTGCTTATAACAACCTTGTTCAATGAGAAAGAAGTTGGTTGATCTTTATGTGATCGCGAGAGGATCACCGCGGTATCGAGGATACCGATGTTGGTTGATCGTGATCATGAGAGGATCACCGTGGTATCATGGATACCGGATTGGCTGATAGTGTTATGTGGTGATCTCTAGTAAAGAGCAAGCTCCTGGTGATCATGTGATCACTACGGTATTGTAATACCAAGTTTGGTCCTGAGATTATCGTGTGGCACACTCGAGGGTAAGTTCTTACATGTGGTGGTTACGGTGTAACCTCACGACAGAGTAAGTTGCAACCTGTTGCATATAGTATATGCCATGCCATGCTTATATTGTTCTAGCATCATCTTGTTTACACATGCTTAACCTGTTAAGGCCATGCTGTTGCTTGTCTTGATTCCTTTGGTTGCTGTGAGCTTGCGAGTACATTCAAAGTACTCACCTGGCGTGTCATGCCAGTTTGCAGGTCCGGCCATGATTGCTTGCTTGTTGAGGATCCCGAGTTTGCGATCTAGGATACGCGTTCCAGCCAGAGTCCCTGCGGAGTGGAGTCCATCACCGCCATCATTGTTCCACTTCCGAGAGTTACTCCGCTTCCTCGGTTGTTCCACTGTTAGCATAGAGCTACCCTGGGCAGGCGTAGCATCACCGTGCCGATGTAATCTTTGTACCCTTGTAACCTTATTCATAGTAAATAAGAGCTGATTTGTTCTATGCCAACAGTGCCGTATTCCAGAAGACTTGTCTCTGGGCTGGAATACGGGGCGTTTCGGTTTCCTCTGAGCCGGTGTGCCACAAGCGTTGGCATCAGAGCAGGTCTGGCTGTAGGACGCCCTAGACCGCGCAAGCATTAGTAATCGGTAGTATAGGATTTAGTTGGTTTGCTACATTTGTCTGTTGCATTTGTTTGCTGCATGGCATGCATATAGACTAGATATTTTATCACAAATGATGGATCTGGTGATTGTAGGTGGCATCGGTTTCGATTCCCTACCTGCGCTCTCCAGTTTGCATATTTGTTCCTTGGTGTGGTGTCAACTCTGTCCCAGCGGAGTGATGCCAAAGTGCTTGGTAGTGTCGATCCCTTGTCGGATTGACGCACCAGTACCACACCAATATATTTCCTTCAGCCACCCCCATTGTTTCGGTGATAGACATGTTTCTATCCCGGATCGTGCCATCCCTCTAGCCGCTTTGGCAACCCTTACTGATCTTTGTTATCAGAAAAGGGCAATGCCTGCAAGCCTTTCTTTCCATCACTATTCTGCCCTGTCATCCATTCCTTGGACAAGTACGGTTTCTTCCGTACGCTTGATGATGATGCGGTCGTGACCTCCGTGTTCTGATCCACAATCACCAAGTCTATCCTCACCACCGTGTCCGTCCAGATGGAACCGGTGCTAAGCCCGTGTTTGTTGTAGCCTTGTTTACACCAACTTTCTTCCACACATTGTCTCACCTTCGTGCACATCGCCACAGCATGTTAGACCGTAGTACCGGAGTTTCTGTGAGATTTGTGTGCTTAGGTAGGCATGCATATTATTGCTGTGGATAGTTGTATATTATGATATTGCTTGTGTGTGATCTTGTGCTTTGTGTGTTTTTGTTTTTGTCTGTTCTTTTGCTTCTTTCTTTGGGCCCTTGGTGTTACCTTATTTCCCCTTATGGAAGTTGCTCACCGACACTGGACTCAAAGAATCAGTGAAGAGGCAAGTATTTGGAATCTCAGCTCAACAATATGGAATTTTCCGCCGACTGCCTGATATTGGGAATATCTGGTCTGACCACAAATGGTATTTTGGATGGATTATCAGCATCGAATATACATCAATGTGCAATCTTCACAGCAGTAATGATCAAAGCAGCAAGAAGGCAAAGATGTGTGCATGATCTACAGTACATTTCGAGTCAAAGGTATGGTTTATATACAAGATGTTTCCTAGTCAGTTGGCAGCATATGACCATACATCCCCAGAGTCAGATCCGCAACAGTTGGCCAGAAAACAAAAAAAATCAGCCAGGACACAAGCCTGCCTCAGGAATGAAGCACTTAGCTGCATATACTCAATAGATATGGTGAACATGCTGCCAAGGTCATATGAGTTACTCATACGATGATACCAGCCCATGAGTTGTATGGAACGCTACTGAACCCTTGCCTGTCTTTCTTTAGTAACAGCACCACGCCTGTGTTCTGAGCTGCTTTCGGCCGTCTGGGGTGGATGCCGACTTTATGTTCTCTTTTCAACAACTGGCCCGTGTTCTGAGTTGCTTTTCGGCCGTCTCGGACAGTTGTTGAGTTTCTTTCTATAGTAGTGACTCTATACTCTGAGCTGCTTTTCGGCCGTCTTAGGGAACTGCTACTTTCTTCTTATCGACACCATCTCATGCTCTGAGCTGCTTTTCAGCCGTTTTGAGTCGGGGTTGAGTTACTCCAGTAATGTCCTAGATCTGAGTTGTAAAGACCGTTCTAGTGGCTACTGGTTTATTTGCCGGTTTTATCCAAGGGTTCAGACGGTCGTTACCCTACAGCTACAACTTGTAAAGTAATATGCCTGCCGGAATATTGCACCTGACAACACCCATGGTCACCCGAAGAATCAAGACTACATAAGGACAAGCTCTTTCAGTTAAGGATCCAGGCAAGGAAAACCCAATAAGAGAACAAGATCGTCCATATAGGTATGGTAATGGATGCATGGTACAGATACTCCGGACAGTATGGATCGGTACCGATCACCATGGGAACACACCCACGGGGTTTAGTCCATTTGCAAGGACCCCATATCGAGTCAACCCGCTCAGTCAGCTATATATTCTCAGAATCGTCAGAAGGGGATATTCAAGCCTGTCAGGTAAGACCGAAGTGTCAGCTCAGTAGTTCGATTTCAGCAACCATGCTAAAGCAATACATGGCCTACCATCCACATAGAAATGCCGACAGACTGAGTAATCAGAAGGATGAATAACAGTCTTCAAGCATGAGTTCCCACATGTGGGAATCTGTTAAAGGATAGCTTCCCGTGAACAAGATTCAGGACCACCATCAGTCAAGTCTGCAGAAAATACCGTTATGAGGTCGTAGACCTTTATGCTGGTCACGACAGGTGACAGTCAAATCTTTGGTACAAATGTGATACTCGAGACAGTGAAAATACCCAAGATGATTCAACAACCCGTGCGAAAAGTCAGATTCCACCAGGAGAACGGTACAATTCACGGTACTGTTTTACACCTGGAGGACACACAGCCATTGGAAGCCACCCAATGCAATGAGCAAAAGATTTCGTGTCCACTGAGAGAATTTGTTCACAACTCAATGGATGGTCGTCTGTATTGGACTTCATTGCAACACGTCCATGGGGAAACAACTCTCGGACTTGCGAGAAGGACAGGTATTTCAGGATAATTCATCGCACCCCAGATAAGGCAACAGATATAAAAGGAGTGAAGTCAGCATAACATATGAGGTAAGATTTGCCAGAAAAAGGATCCAGTGAAACAAACCACCCTGAAGTCAGGTAGTCAGCCAGATGAAATTCAGTATAAGCATTATATCAAGGAGAAAGAAAACCCGACTTGGAAACGGTTTCCTTAAGTGGGAATATTCATGCTTAACCCCTGAGCAACCAAATCTCGAGGACGAGATTTCTTTAAAGGGGGTAGGTTTGTAACACCCTGGATTTTGCCCATTTTTTCTTTTGATTTTGGTCTGGATTTGCTTTTCTATGGCTTAGTGGTCTTGAAACCTGGAGAGATCACCCTCGATTTCTCTCCCCAGTGGCTTGTCAACCTTCAAATCATCTCAAGACCTTTCCATTTCCATCTTGGACCGAATCCCAATATTCTTTTTCTTGGGAATATGCCTTTTTCTATTAAAGGAATAACCCTATTTGCCCTGGGGTTGTGAAGCAACCCATATTTCTATGATTCCAAAAATTCCCAAATAATTCTCATAAATTGTTTGGGTCATATCTTCCTCAGATATGTCAAAACCTTCCGTGCCATGTGCAAAAATATTTCACCAATATTCCTTTTCTGATTCTGCCCTAGCTGTCAAGTTGAGAAGCAAGTACCCTTTATATTTGCTTGCTTGCTCTCAAAATTTTTGTGAACTCTTTCCCATCCATATCATTGCCTCATGAAAAAATTCAACTCAATTTGGCTAGTAAATATTTCTTGGCAATTTTACAAAGTTTCTGGTCAACTGGAAGCTTTGTGAAGCAAGTGCTCGCTAAGAGTATCCAAATGAGTTGAAATTTTGCAAGCACCTTCATTTGCTCAAATTAACAATGTCCACAAGATTTGAGCACCATCCCATCATCTATATGATCACAGCATCGAATCTTTGCTTCTGGTCATATTTTTCTATTGTGAAGAAACTATATTTTATATTGCTTCATAATTGCTGAAAATTTACCAGAGCATTCCCCTACCCATATAACACCTCTCCACCACTTTTGGGCTAATTTTATTTAGCCATTTTTCCTCAGCATTTTTCTTAAGATTCTGGTCAGAGAAGTTCATTATGAAGGAAGTACCATTTTGGCCTGTCCAAATGGTATGAAATTTTTATGGCATTCTCATACGACCAAATCATCAACCTATGCCCATTTTCAGCCTTAGGCAGCACTTGAGGTGAGTGCCACTTCAAGATTTGCAATTCTGGACAGTGTGGTCATTTGAACTGCAAGTGTTAGCTTAACACCCCCATTTGATCTCAAACTTGGCTAGTAGATAGTCCTTCCAACCCAGAACACACCAGACAACTTGTTTGACTCAATTGCCAATTCATCTCTCTTCTGGATCCCTCCCAAGTTGCTGTTCAGAAACTGCTAATGATGCTACCATTCAAGTCAGAGGGCATCCAGCCAAACCAGTGGCACAGGGAGGCCTCAGGGAGCAGGGACGACCGTGTAGACATGGCTGGACTGGCCAAAGCGCACCGTGGGCGCCAAGGCACGCGGTGACCACGCGTCTGCCCGAGCCAAAGTCGTGCTCTGCACGCCGACCGCGTCGGACATGACCGCTTTGGCCACCCTGCGCTGCCATTTCTTGTCCCGTCGTGCCGACATCGATCCACCGTCCACGTATCCCCTCCAGAACCCTCTCCCAACTTCGGCGAAGCTCACCGCCGCTCGCTGCCAAGTTCACGCACGGGCCGAACAGGGCGCTGCGGTCGCCGTCTCGTCCGCACGCTCTTAATGGCTCCGCTTGCGTCCCATCGATCCTGCGCGCTCACGTCAACCTCAAGCACGCCACGACGGCCAGTGCAGCTGCCAGCTCGCCATCCTTGACGTGCCAGCGCAACCGTGGCGGGATCGGGCTCGGGCACCCTCGTCGCCCGCCTATAAATAGGCCACCCGAGCCCCTCCCGACCTCACCATCGCACTCACCACACTCGACTACCCCTCCCTAGCCACCTGCCCGAGCCCCGGTGCCCCTCCTCCCCTCAGTTGGTCGCCATGGCCGCCGCTCCCTCCGGCCAAAATTCTGACGAGTCGAGCTCCATCTCTCCGTTTCTCCATCTCCAGCAACACCACCGAACGCCGGAGCCACCGAGACCGTGCCCCCCAAGATTCAGCTGCGGCCGCCCGAGCCCTCTGTTGCCGTGAGCCGCGGCCGCCCTGGGCTTCCCCGGCGCCGGGAGATGGGCCAGCTGAGTGCGGCACCTCGCGGTGAGCTCGCCGGTGGCCTCACCTCGGCCGGAGACGGACGGAGCCGACCGGGCCAGCGCCGGCGGTGCCCTGCTCTGCCCCTCCTCTGACCCATGCGGGAGCGGGCAAAGAAGAAGACGACCGGGGCCAGGCGAGCCCCACATCGCCTCCTGACCCCACCTGTCAACGACCAAGCGTTGACCCCGCCTCTGCCACGTCACTTAAGTGGAGGCGTATTCTTCGGAATACGTCTTCCCCTCTCGAAAACGCATTCTGCTGCAGTGCGCGACCCGCCGAGCTGTCAGGAACCCCGTTGTAAATATTTTCTTTACAGATAGGTCCCTGGCAGAAAAACCATCACATCTTTTTGCTCGTAACTCCGATTGAGGTGATTCCAAAGCCTACTTCTTCGTCTCGTCGAGCCCGTCATGTTGGTACTATTTTCGCAGTGTGTTCACACAGTGGAAATGACTATTTTTCCCTTGCCATAAACAGCCCCCTCTGAGAGAGAACCGTTTCCGGCGATCGTATCCGCGGATTCTCCGCACTTCTCCCCGGTGATTTCTTTCATTCCCAGGCAAGCCATGACAGCCACTTGCATGATGGATTTGCAGTAGCTATGGTTTCCTACATGAATAGTTATTTAATGTGTGCATGATAATATTTTCGCGGATGCTTTATAACTACTCATGAATCCATGCTTATCTTTATACCATGATCATTTACATCTAGTTGGTTAAGTGATTACCAGCTGTTGTTATTACCATATTGATGTCATGCTCATTTACATAGCTACTTTATCATGTTATCATGGCTCAGCACATCATCATTCAAATTTAACTGGATGATAATCGAACTTGAACACCTGTTGGCTGAGTCATAGTGCGGACCGAATCGAGCTCACCAGTGCAACCACACTTGCTGAGATGGGGCAGCCATAATTTGGTCTATTGTTATGCCTCTCGCCGGTACTTCCAACTAGGGAAGGTTATGAGTGCGTGCTACCCTGATCAGGTAGGCGGCTATAACCTTGTGAACCCAGTTGAGTTATTTGGTACCAGGTCCCTGTTTGAGATAGTTTGTTTAGCCACGACGGTGGCAGGTGTCGGAAGGACACAGGGGTCACCCATGACATAGCCCAAAGGGGAGTTTGTCGGAATGGCCGGGAGAGTGCCATGCAATAGATTGGGTTTTGTCGGAACGTCGTTGGTCCACCCGAATGGGAGCACGAGGCCATGAGTTCCGTGGTGTGGGTACAGTGTACTAACCTCTGCAGAGTGTATGATCTATCGATAGCCGCGTCCTCGGATATGGGCACAGTTCGTAGTAGGACACACTATGGGTCGACAGTGTAATATTCTTGCTTATAACAACCCCGTTCGATGAGAAAGAAGTTGGTTGATCTTTATGTGATCGCGAGAGGATCACCGCGGTATCGAGGATACCGATGTTGGTTGATCGTGATCATGAGAGGATCACCGTGGTATCATGGATACCGGATTGGCTGATAGTGTTATGTGGTGATCTCGGGTAAAGACCAAGCTCCTGGTGATCATGTGATCACTACGGTATTGTAATACCAAGTTTGGTCCTGAGATTATCGTGTGGCACACTCGAGGGTAAGTTCTTACATGTGGTGGTTACGGGGTAACCTCACGACAGAGTAAGTTGCAACCTGTTGCATATAGTATATGCCATGCCATGCTTATATAGTTCTAGCATCATCATGTTTACACATGCTTAACCTGTTAAGGCCATGCTGTTGCTTGTCTTGATTGCTTTGGTTGCTGTGAGCTTGCGAGTACATTCAAAGTAATCACCTGGCGTGTCATGCCAGTTTGCAGGTCCGGCCAAGATTGCTTGCTTGTTGAGCATCCTGAGTTTGCGATCTAGGATACGCGTTCCAGCCAGAGTCCCTGCGGAGTGGAGTCCATCACCGCCATCATTGTTCCGCTGCCGAGAGTTACTCCGCTTCCTCGGTTGTTCCACTGTTAGCATAGAGCTACCCTGGGCATGCGTAGCATCGCCGTGCTGATGTAATCCTTGTACCCTTGTAACCTTATTCATAGTAATAAAGAGCTGATTTGTTCTATGCCAACAGTGCCGTATTCCAGAAGACGTGTCTCTGGGATGGAATACGGGGCGTTCCAGTTTCCTCTGAGCCGGGGTGCCACACGTCCAGCATATCCCTAAGCGTGAAGCCGGTGTTGTAGTGTCGCAGGGCAACGCAGTGGCAACGATGCCATGTGATGGATAGGTCGGGCTCTGTTGGCGCAAGGCGCGCTTCTTTCTCCCGCAAGGCTCGTTATGTAAGTTGGAGCTGCCTAGTCCTCGATGCGTTTGGCTGATTTTTTGGCATGGGCCTAGCAGGATTCTCATGCGTCATTCGTTCAGAGGGCTCTTGGTTGGTCGTCCGCGGTGAAATTTGACGAACACATTGCGGGCAGAGAGAGGTGAAAGCCACGGCCAGCGATGGTGAGCTGTCGACGATGCCAAAGATGAAGAGGACAAGGAGGGATGCCTACATGCCCAGACCTACTGATTCCCGGCCTCGCCGTCGATGTACGTGCCGCAGAGGGAAGTGGTGGCGGCTCGGCTCTGTCCGGCCAATGGCCACCGTGAGCACGAGATGGCTGGCATGGGCATGCGAGTGAGTCGGCATCCGCCTCCTGGTCCTCCGACGGTCTCGCTCCTGGTGAAAATCAGGGTGTCGCGTGGCTGAAATCAGGGTGGAGGTGCTTAGCGGCGGCGGCGGAGAGATGCGGCGACTCCGGTCGCCGGGACAGTCGGCAGGTGAGGAGACGATGGGGGGAAGGGAGGCTGGGCTGTGGGGAGGCACGGACGGCAGGGCGAGGCGGGCTGGGGGGTCGCAGACGGTGAGGTGGGCGGCAACGACGCGCATCGGGGGTGACGACCCGAGCGAGCGAGAGTGTGTCACTAGAGCCGAAAGAATTTGCTGAGAGTTGGTGTTTCCTGCTCAAATTTGAGCAGGAAATGTAGGTTTGAGTGGTTCTCCTCAAAAAATTTAGGGACTATAGGTTTTGGGGGAAGGACTTAATTCCCCAAACAATTTTCTTTAGGGAATTAATGCTTTATAGGGGAAGGGCTAGAGATGTTCTTAGCCTTGTAGATACCTTACCTTTTTATGAGTACAACGAGATGCAACATTTGAGTTTTTGGTAAAATAATCAACGGTAGATATAAGGCATGTTTATCTTTATTCAAGATCTTGTCATAAATTCGTTCAAAATAAATTCATGTCCACTAGGACAACCGTTCTCAACAGTGACCGGATACAGGTGAATACTGAA
The DNA here is from genome assembly GCA_011799875.1 of Thinopyrum elongatum. Taxonomy (NCBI): domain Eukaryota; kingdom Viridiplantae; phylum Streptophyta; class Magnoliopsida; order Poales; family Poaceae; genus Thinopyrum; species Thinopyrum elongatum. The sequence continues at coordinate 717,544,008 of CM022303.1, forward strand.
CCACACATTAAGCAAATAAACATTCCAAAGGATCGAAAAACTATGGAAACTCCATCCACATTGTAGGTAACGTCATCAAGCTTGGCGATAACCAAGACCTCTCATGGATAGAGTTTTATGGGTGCCATGAATCACTGCTCTTGTACGTATGGTGGGAGCATCCCTTTCAGAAAAGAGCTCAACATCACCAATGCCCTCTCTGGCTGGAAGGATGGAACCAGATGGCCAGCTCCTCTCACAGATAGGAATGTGAATCCCCCCGCGTACTGCTGAACATAGCCTCCCACCTGCAGTTGCAATCACCCGTGTCAAAAACCACCAGCTTCAAGGCGACCTAAGATGAATGCTAGTTTCAACAACAGGATTTACCTCCTCCTTTGCTGTCCATGGGCGCCATGGAGTGGTCACGGGGAGAGCAAGGTCTTGGATAGAGTACCTCGTCGCCGGAAGCGGGCAGACGGAATCAAAATCACCACTGAAACATGCAGGCAGGTTTGTTACTACACTAGACTACTTTTGAAGTGGCTTAGAATATTGGATTGTTCTAATTTATTACCTGAATATCCAAATCGGGAGCTTGCTTTCGATCAACCACTTGATGGTTGGCAGCATGGACATTGGCGCATCTTTCCAGTGCAAGTTTCTGCATACACAAATCTCAAATCACATGAGTTCCGACGTGTTGGTGAAAATGATATCGAACAAGTTTTTTTTTGACACCATGATAACCGATTAGTTAGTGTACATTAGCTGCAAGTTCAAGGATCTCACGTGCAGCCTGTCCACTTTGTAATTCTAGCGTGGAAAGCCATCTGCACGGCTGGATCATTGAGGTAGGCATGAGTAGGATAATCACTGCACGGATCATACCCAGGTAACTGCAATTTGAAGAGAGAAACAACGGTTAGCTGTTCTGAACATAAACTAATTCTTTTTTTATCGGAGATCATGAACTAACTTTACTGTACACGTAAGAAATGCTGTCTTTTCTTTTCTCGTTTTGACTTACGTAGCCACTGGGGTAATACGTTCCATTGGGCGCGACGATGCAGACTGGAGCATATATGTTGTAGCCATCGATGTCGCCATAATGGATCGCCTCGGCAGCGCCGCTGCATGCGGCATCTGCAAATGCACCATCCACGTTGTCGAAGTCGCAGTTCTTGGTGACATTGGCGTAGACCTCGTCCGACATCAGCGCGTGGGTCCAGACATAGTTAACCACCCCCTTAATATTCCTGTTCCCATCCAGGAACGGATTTCCTACCTTCAATAGAAGACATGAGACCCACATTATTTTTTGCAGCAGAAAAAAATCGAAAATTTTACAATGTTTCATCTAGTTTAACGTGCCAAGATGCCCTGAAGGTTTATTATAGTTCTGTTGTTGTATGTGTTGTGGAGCAGGATGGTGGCGGCAAGCTCCGGCACGTAGTGGCCGGCGAAGCTCTCCCCGGAAATGTAGAAGGCGCGGCTCTTGTACTCCGGGAACCTCTCCAGCCACTTCACCAGAAAGATGTAGGCGTCATCAGCTGTTCTCTCGTCTCCGCTAAGGTCATAGTCGGAAGACGTGTTCGAGTAGGAAAATCCAACACCGGCGGGCGATTCCAGGAAGATCACGTTAGCCACTGCATGCATTTTCACAAGCAAATTAGAGTTCCATGCATGGTGTAATTGGTGATGTACCAATCTCGCAAGGGAGGGCGCTGAAAGGAAAAGGAATGGTTACTAGCCATAGGTTACCATTGTTCCAGGCGTGCATGTTTCTGCTGAGCGTTTTGTTGTCGCCGTTTACACGGAATGGGCCGAGTTCTTGCATTGCTCCGTACCCGAGTGACGAGCATCCTGGCCCTGCCATCAGACAGTGCGGTCAAGTATCTGAAGAACTTGATAAAAATGCAAATACCAATGTTGTAAGCAATTCATTCAAGAGATGTTTATAATTCTAACCCCCATTGAACCACAGGATGAGTGGCTTGTCCGAGGCACCAGAAGGCGATTCGACAAGGTAATAAAAGAGCGCGCGGCCGTTCTCCTCGTCGACGGTCACGTACCCGCCGTACTGGTTGAAGTCGACGCCCTCGGGCTGCCCGGGCAACGCCGTGATCATGTCGGCCACCTTCATGGAGCTCTGGTCAGAGACAGAGCTCTCCGTGCTCAGGCTGCCGGCGACCCTTTTGGCTATGTTACGAACTCTAAACGTTTCCGTGCTGCTATCGCTGTTCCTCCTGGACGAGATGAACTCTCTCAGCTGAGCCTCCTGGGAGGCATTGGCGTGCAGTTGCAGTGCAGCCAGGCAAATGAGAAGCAGGGAGAAGGAAGAGATGTTCTTCATCTTTGGTGAGATGGCTGTTAATCTCTGAGTCTGAGATGAGGAATATCATTGGCATGCATGGTTTATATAGGCGCAGGAAGAAGGGAAGAGTACATTTTGGACCAAAGAGCTTTGGATTCATTCCTGCGTATATTTGGGGTACGAACAGCGAAGCAGGCTTGCAGCTGTGCCTGTGCGCTTGTATATATGTGTATGTTCTTGTTTCGGCTAAAACCTTGCGAGGAGGATGACAGCTTCTTCGCTCCAAAATTTTGCTTCGTGGAAATGGCCATGATTGGCCGAATTGTCAATCAGCCGGGCATTGAGAGCGAAAGGGGGTGATTACTGAATAGGACGTTAGTTTTCCTTGTAGTGTTATGCGAGTGCCAAATGGAAGTCTAAGGCTATATTCAATGCAAGAATGTTCATCTAGGCGCTTAAAGAAAGAGAACAATACTGTCAATTTGGTTTGGCTTCCGGACATGACTTCTGGTTTGAAAAAGTCAGAAGCTAACGAAAGGGATAAACTGCACCCCAGATTTTCTCGAAGCAGCGACTTCGGCGCAGTGTAAGGGTGTGTTTGGTTGAGCTGCAGATTCTAAAAAATTGGTTGGGAGCTGTGAGCTAAAACTATGAAAAAGCTAGAAGTTGTTTCGTTGAGACAACTGTGAAACTGTAAATTTGTTATGAATTGTCTGTAATATCACTTGAGGCTAAAAGATTGTTTATATGCTAATTGACCATAAAGCAGCGATTGGCACATTGATGGTCAATTTAAGGACCATTTTGAAAAGGATAATTATGATAATATAAACAATTCATTCAATAACATTTTTTAGTGTTGCATACGTATAGAATATATAAATAGAGAATGATCTTGTAGTATTATTACAAAAGACGATGGCCTCCATAAAATCATCAAGTCAATCGAAACTTTTGATCGACCATCCTTATTACACCTCATCGTGACAGTAACCACGGCCCTGAAAATTCCAATGAATTAAGAGGTAAATACACCAGGAGTGCTACAACTTGCGCTGGATAATCACTTTGGCGCTAGAAGTTATACAATACACATTTGTGGTGCTTGAACTTACATCGACATGCAAATACTGTGCCTTTTCCGTCAACTTACGTAGCTCGTATTCCCGTCAGTAGCCGTTAAACTTGCCTATGGGCACGTGTGGGTCCCATTTGTCAGCATATATTTGAGAAATAAATCTTTGTATCCTAATGTGACGTGTGGGTCCTACTTGTCAGCCCAACGGAGAGATAATTAAATGGAAACGAAAAGCAAGAACGCGCCAGGATTCGAACCCGAGACGTGGGTGGTGCTCGCACGCACACGCGTTAACCACTAAACAAGCTATCATTCCGTGCAACTTGCTACAGCCTGCAGGGCTCTGTATCAGTGCAAATGGTGACTCGACCTTGTCGTGATTTTTTGGCCACAAAACAAACGGGTCGTTTTCTACGGAGGAAAAATGAGTTGTGCTCAATTGGAAAATTATAGCCTGAGTACTGACGCATGCATATGCATCCTTGCTCGATCGATCGATCGAATCAGTCCGAGTCCTCGTATGCGTCGAGCATGCGGGCAGGTGGCCGGCGTCGCGGTAGCACAGGACGCCTGCATGAGCCGACGAGGGAGCGGCTCGGGCCATCTCGCCGATCCGCCGGCTGGCCGGCTGGCAGGCCGCGCGTGAGTGTACACGTACATACCACGTGGTGGCCCTTGGTGGCGGCGGGACGGAGTGCGAGCTGAGGTTGACCAAGGTGGCCGTGCCAGGGGCGGAGCCACAGTTTAGGCACGAGGGGTGCGAACAATATAGTAATCACTCAATACACACAACACAAGAACATAGTTTCAAAAGAAGCAACGATAAAAATGCATGATAACATATATGTGTGGTTAAGAAGATGAGGCGGCGGCTTCTTAAAGATGGAATAAGGTTCTCCCCGCCTAGCTCACGTCTTAGTGATGTTTCAAGCATCATCGAAAGGTGTGTGGAGGTTTGTCTCCGACGGATCTTGTGGGATCCGGTCTGCATTTGTGTTTGGTGGATCCGACTGGATCCGGTCTTCGTTCGTCTACGTCTGTGTGTCTGCAGGTTGGATCCTTCCGATAAAAATCTACGCTTCTCTTAATCGGCGGTGGTTGCTGTTCTGGTGCACTGGTGCTATGGGGCCTTAGCATGACGAGTTCCCAACTGTCTACTACAACAATGTTTGCCCGGCTCCGACGAGGGAGGGACGATGACGGCGGCGCGCCTTTGGCTCGCTCCAGTGCTTGTAGTCGTCGCTAGGTTGTCTACGGACCTGAATGCAAATTTTACTTCTAGTGTTCTTTGTCCTACCTTGACGGTTGATGAATAGATCGGAAATTTTCTCGCAAAATAATATATGTGTGGTAATAGGAGAATTACATTTCTATTAGTTTAACTTAGCTCTACGAGTACCATCATTAAACATGCTGCTAATCTTATCACATGTGGCAATCGCTGCTATTTCCTTTCCAGACGATCAAGTAATGCGAAGGAAAATCATCATCTAATTAATTAATTAGACCATCGGCAGATTGCATTATGCAATTGTTCTTATCTTCTAATTTTATTTTTTTTGTGAATCCTTATCTTCTAATTCACCCACATCTAGTACATGTAGACTGTACTTTGTAGCCTGCATCAGTATATTGATGTGTGCATATACATACCTTAAAATTGGGGTAGAGTGCCAAGGTCGGGCGCGGGTGGTGAAGGACCCAAGCAGTCATCGTCCTGTCGATTCGATCGCTGAAGTGAACGCCGTCTGCCCTAGCGGCGTAGGTTGCACGAAGCGGCGACGGCGCAGGAACGCACGAACATGGGAATTAACGGGGCGATGGCCGCTATCCACGTTTTCTAATGCGGATGCACAGCAGCCTATGCGGCAATGCCTAGCGTTTTGCATCTAAAAAAAAAATATGCCTAGCGTTTTGGGCGTTTGCCCTTTGGAAAATAGGCCCATTAGGCATTACGACTAATTCAGCTGGAAGCAATTAACTTAGTACATAAGCGATTCTAAAAAAAAAGGGGGAGAGGGGGGGCGGCTCGATGGGGGGAGTCTGACGGAACCGGGAACGTATCTGGTGCACTGGTGCTTGTGGTGCTACCGGTGCACCGGACCTCCTATCTGCGACAGAATGGCGTAGGTTCGCACAGGGTGCCGAACTAACGGGCCAGCCCATTCGCATTGCCGAGCTGGTAGCGAACCCCCGCGACACCCAAAAAACACTGTGCGCTAGCATGGGATCAAACTTGCAATGCGTGACTCGTGACTGCGTGTCCCAAACCGCTGGAGCTGATGACTTTTTATGTTCAATATGCAGCGCAAACTTTTAAGAACAAACTCCAGCGGCATAAAGTTCTTAAACAAGCTGGGCGCGAGAGGGATCGAACTCGGCACCTCCTGGAAGAGAGAGATAGTGTCTAGCCACTAGAATACACGATCTTTGATTCCTAAATATGCAGCGCGGTCTATAAGAACTATGAGCTGTGACAGATCTATTTTTTTTTTGGAATTTTAAACGTGATTTTTTACAAAAGTGAATATTTATTGAAACATAAATATTTCCAAATTTGTGAACAATTTTTTAAAAATTTAAAACTTATTTTAAAATGCATACATTTTTGGAAAACTCGAACACTTTTTAATCTTGAACAATTTTTGAAAAAGGGGACATTTTTGAACAAATCTGAAAACGTGAACGTTTTTTGAAAATATGAACATTTTAGGAAAAAGGGAACATTTTTTGTATCAATGAATAATTTTTTAAACCCTGAACAAAATTTCGAAAAGGCAAACTTTTTTTAAATTTGTTAACTTTTTTGAAAATCACAAACATTTTTTGAATTTGTGAACAAAATTTGAAAACAGGAACATTTTTCTAACTGCCGAACAATTTTTGAAACTACGAACAAAATTTGGAAAAGGCGATTTTTCTAGAAAAATCATGAATATTTTTTGAATTTCTGAACGAAAATTAAAAACAGGAACATTTTTGGCACTTCTGAACAAGTTTTGAAAAGCGCAAACATTTTTTTAAAAAGCAATTTTTTCTTAATTTAGGAAAAAAATTGAAAACAGAAAAGATTTTTTTCATTTTTGGAAAAATGATGAAAAACACTTTTAAAAAAAATTACGAACATTTCCATAAAACACGAACCTTTAAAAAAAAGTAAAATAAAATTAAAAAAGGAAAAGGAAAGAAAAAGAAACAGAAAAAAGAAAAAGATAGAAAGAAACAGGAAAAAGAAAAATTAGAAAATGAAAAAGAAACAGAAAAAGAAAAAAAAACGGGTTCAGGAACCTTCTTCCCAAACCAGTCAGGAACATTCTAGAAGGTTCCCAAAACTGGCATTGGTGGAACGCACGCGTCGCTGCTAAATGGGCTGGCCCATGTCAGTCGATCGCGCCTATCGCGTGTGCGGCACCCCGATAATTTGACACAGAATGCGTCAAATAGGGTTTTTCGTGTCTGACCCCTGCTCACACCCCTGGCTCCGCCTCTGGGTCGTGCACCGTGTGAGCCCCGGGTCTGCCACTAGCGTCCGCCGCGTTGCTGGGTGGCGCTACTGGACGGGAGCCATTGCTCCAGGCCTGGACCGGCGGCTGGGCGGTGAAGACTCCGGCCCGATGGGCGGCGAAACGGCGGAGGGCCGGCCGTAGTGGCGGCGGTAGCGGCTAGGAACCTCCGCTGTTCGTTCGTTCGGGTAGGAGGTGCTGCCGCCAGGCTCTTTTCGTTCGGCAAAAAAGGATCGGTATCCATTTATTGATGGCAAAGATGAGTAAATAGCCCCAACTACTAGGGAACATAGCAAAACGGTTGGTTGACAAGCTGAAAAAGTTGGGTAAGTCAGCTGCCAAAAATGCACTACGAGAGGTTCCAGATTCTTAAGAAGTTGGTTTGCTAGAAACCCCCTTTGTTCAGCTCCTAGCTTTTGGACGCAAAAGTTGGCAGCTGAAGCTGAACCAAACACGCCCTAATTCCTACAGCCGCCCGAGACCAGCTTCCACCGGTGTGAGGGCATACCTTTGGCGAAAATTACCCACCTTTGCACTGATAAGTCACTTAGAGCATCTCCAGCCATTGGCCCCCTCAGGAGACACAAAAATCGCCGCCTGGAGGCAAGCCGGTGGTATAATCGGCTCTGGGGCGGTCAGGCACCCAGTCGTCGCCCCCAGGCGCCGATATCGGCTCATTTATGGCGTAAATGTGCCCGCTTTTCAGCCCACTTTCGGCGAAAAATGGCCCGATATCGACGCAAATCGGCCTATATTTGCCGTGGTTCGGCGTGAATTCAACATAAGTAATTTTTTTATCACATAGTTCATCACAGAAAATCAATAGAAATCAAATAGTTCAATACAAATTATATAGTTCAACAAATAAAAAGTCATATTTCATCACACGTCGAGCTAGGCGTTGCCCTTGAGCCACCATAGGTGCTCCACCAGATCCTGCTGCAGTTGTTGATGCACTTGTGGGTTTCAGATCTCCTGACGCATATTAAGGTAGGCAGTCCAGGTTGCCGGTAGCTGGTAATCAACTTCGGCAAGAGGACCCTGCCTGTAGTATGGTTCAGTGTCAAACACTGGCTCTTCCTGCTCGCTCTCCATGATCATGTTGCGCAAGATGACACAGCAAGTCATGATCTCTCACATTTGATCTTTCGACCAGGTCTGAGCAGGGTACCGGACAACAGCAAATCGAGATTGGACCACACCAAATGCCCGCTCGACATCCTTCCTGCAAGCCTCCTGAACCTACGCAAAGTGGGACTTCTTGCCTCCTGGCACATCGTTTGAGATAGTCTTCACAAATGTAGACCATCTCGGGTAGATGCCATCAGCTAGGTAGTACCCCTTGTTGTAGTGACGCCCATTGACCTCGAAGTTCACCGGAGGAGAATGACCTTCAATAAGCTTGGCAAAGACAGGGGAGCACTGCAGCACGTTGATGTCATTGTGAGTACTTGGCATACCAAAGAAGGAGTGCCAAATCCAGAGGTCCTGTGTGGACACCGCCTCAAGTACCACACTGCAACCGCCTTTGTACATCCCCTGCCAAGCAAATGGGCAGTTCTTCCATTTCCAATGCATGCAGTCGATGCTTCCAAGCATCCCAGGAATTCCTCTTGCTGCATTCTGTGCTAGGATCCGAGCAGTGTCTTCCGCATTGGGTGTTCGCAAATATTGCGGTCCAAACACTGCCACCACTGCCCTGCAAAACTTGTGGAAACACTCAATGGTCGTGGACTCGGCCATGCGCCCATAGTCGTCGAGTGAATCACCGGGAGCTCCGTATGCAAGCATCCTTATAGCTGTCGTGCACTTCTGGATTGAGGTGAATCCAAGTTTGCCGGTGCAATCCTTCCTGCACTTGAAGTAGCTGTCGAACTCCCGGGTGGAATTCAGAATCCTGAGGAAAAGCTTTCGGCTCATCCGATAACGGCGCCGAAATACTTTGTCGCCGTGCAGTGGAGCGTCGGCGAAGTAGTCAGAGTAAAGCATGCAGTAGCCTTCTAGACGATGCCGGTTCTCTGCTTTCAGCCGCCCCGGCGCCGAGCCACCTCGCCGCGGCTTTTCATTGCTCGTGAGCAGGCCGGCGAGGGCGGCGAGGACCATGAGATGTTCCTCTTCCTAGATGTCGGCATCGGCTTCCTCCTCCAGCAGCGCGGCGACGCCTCCTCGTCGTCCGAGTCCATCGTCGAGCAGGCAAATCGCCGAACACCTGGCGGGTGTGGTGGGCACACACCCGCCGGTATACCGCCCTGCACGGCCGGAAAACTTGCCCGGACGGTGGTGGAGAGGCTGCCGCGGCGAAACCTTCTCTCTTTTTCGGCGGGAAATGGCCTATCTAGCGGTGCAGGGCGGTGGACGGCGCCGGGATCGGCAAGGTGGTGGCCGAGCGCGCGGGGGTGGGAGGCGAATCTGGACGATTGGCTTGACTTTTCGCCTGACAGTGTGGGCCAGGCGTGTTTTCCCCTTGCGCCGGAGCCCCCGAGCACCCCCAGTGCGCTGGGTTCGGCCTGCGATCGCCGGGCCCAAAAAACGGGCCGAGCCGGCGGATTTTGGCGTCTTGGGGGCGCGAGTGGGGGGTTTTTTCAGCGCTGGCGCGTAAAAAGGCGCCTGGGGGGCCTGTTGGGGGTGCGGCTGGAGATGCTCTTACCCATTCGATCTATTTCCTCCTCACAGGCTCGCACAAAAGAACAGGTGGCACCGCCACACGAACAAATAGAGCACCTCAACCGCCGCTCGAGATAGGGTTTGCCGCCACTGCAATCGGCCCTTTGGCCTGAGCCGCCACCCGAAGGAGTGTTTCACTGTTGGAAATATGCCCTAGAGGCAATAATAAAGTTGTTATTATTATATTTTCATGTTCATAATTAACTTTATATTTCTGTGCTCCAATTGCAATGGTTCTTGAATGTGAGATTCGGAAGAAAACCTAATTGAATGCGTGGAATGATAAACACCAATCATATCCCTAGTCAAGCCTCTAGACTAGCTCATGTATTGATGATGATCTTGTTTTCGTGATCATGGGCATTGTTAATGTAACAAGGATGACGACAATAATGAGAACACATTGTTAGGGGTAACGATGGTATTGGATAGACCCAATTTGTGAAATACCGCAAGATCACGTAGTCAATATGTTGTCGGTATTTTCGTATAGAGTGTTAACGTTTACTTGTGTCCTTAGACCATGAGAATATCGTATGGTTACTTTGGGGTTGCCAAACGTCACTCTGTAACTGGGTCATTATAAAGGTGACTTTCGGGTACGCCGAAAAAGTATTGCGTGGTGTTTGATATGTCAACAATGGCGATGGAGAGATACACTCTAGGACCACTCGGTATAATGATGTCCATCATCGCTTGGCCAAGCATAGTGACTAAGATGTTAGTCATGGGGACATCGGAATAAAGAAACGAGAAAAGATTACAAACCGGTAACGAGGACAACTAGGTATAGTAATCAAAATGTTGATCACGAGGATACCGTAAAGTCTCGCCTCTGGTTTTTTAACGTATCACGAGGCAAAGAGAATTGTATGCGATAACAAAAATGTTTACTCGATAATGATCTTCGTTGATATGTGGAAATTATTATGGGGGTTAAAGATTTGTTACAACCCATCACGGAGACCGTGATGGGGGAAGGAGAAGGGGTGTTGGTGAAGATGGTCTGGCGGCGACGACGCATGGCCGCGCCCCACGGTGGCGCTCCTTGATACGTCTCCAACGTATCTATATTTTTTTATTGTTTCAAGCTATTATATTATCAATCTTAGATACTTTATATGCAATTTTATATCATTTTTTGGGACTAACCTATTAACTTAGTGCCAAGTGCCAGTTGCTGTTTTCTGCATGTTTTTTGTTTTTCAGAAAATTAATACCAAACGAAGTCCAAACACGATGAAACTTTACGGTGCTTTTTTCTGGACCAGAAGGGACCCTAGAAGCTTTTGGGGGAGGCCAGACGATCTACATGAGAGTCACAAGCACACATGGCGCGCTCCCAGGGGGGCACACCACCTGAGTTTGTGGGTCCCATGCAGCTCCTTTTGACCTAATTCCACTTCTATAAATTCCCACAAATTCCCATAAAACCACCAAAAGGAGACCCGAAACAATTTTTTCGCCGCCGCAAGCCCCTGTTCTTCCGCGATCCCATCTGGAGGCCTTTTCCGGTAATCTTCCAATGGGGGAATCGATCACGGAGGGCCTCTACATCAACCTTCCTGCCCTTCCGATGATGTGTGAGTAGTCTACCACAGACCTACAGGTCCATAGTAATTAGCTAGATGGCTTCTACTCTCTCTCCGATCTTCAACACAATGTTCGCCTTGATCCTCTCAGAGTTCTATCCGATGTAATCTCCTTTTGCGGTGTGTTTGTTGGGATCCGATGAATTGTGGGTTTATGATCTGATTATTTATTGAAATTAATTGAGTCTTTTCTGAACTTTATTATGCATGATTGTTATAGCTTTGTATTTCTCTCCGATCTATCTGTTTGGTTTGCCCAACTAGATTAATTTATCTTCAGTGGGAGAGGTGCTTTGTAGTGGGTTCAATCTTGCGGTGTCCCCACCTCGTGACAGAAGGGGTAGCGAGGCACGTATTTGTATTGATGCCACTAAGGGTAAAACGACGGGGTTCAATCATATTACTTGGTTTTATTCTATCTACATTATGTCATCATACCTCATGCATTACTCTGTTTATTATGAACTTAATATGTAGAGAGGCAAGCATAGAAGCGCTCTCGAAGTGGAGTAATAGTAGTAGATGCATAATCGTTTTGGTCTACTTTTCACAGACGTAATGCCTATATACATGATCATTGCCATGAATAACATTCTAACTATGCACTTTTCTATCAATTGCCCAACAGTAATTTGTTTACCCACCATATGCTATCTTTATGAGAGAGAAGCCTATAGTGAAAACTATGGCCCCTGGGTCTAGTTTTATCATATTACAAAAACCAAAATTACCTTGCTGCAATTTTACTTCTTTTATTTTACTTTGCAATTTATCTATCTATCACTATCAGATTTAAGCCTTGCATGTAACGAGTTCAAGGGGATTGACAACTCTCTTGTGTGCAAGTATTTGCTCTTGTGTGTGTAGGTGCTATTGACTGGGTATTTGCATGGTTCTCCTATTGGTTCGATAACTTTAGTTCTCACTGAGGGAAATACTTATCCGCTACTATATTGCTTCGCCCTTCCTCTTCGGGGAAAATCCCAACGCAGCTCACAGGTAGCAGAAAAAATTTCCGGCGCCTTTGCTGTGGAGACATCACCAAATACCTAGAGGTTCCTTCACACAATTTATCATTTACTTGCTCTACTTTTTATTTGCCTTTATTAGTTTCGTTAAAAAATTCGAAAAACACAAAAATATTTTACTTTGCTTATTTGCTTGTTTGCTTGAAGTTACTATTATGTCTGAGTTTGAGAAAGTTAACAATAATCCCGCCACTAGTGCGGAATCTTTTGATCATCAAGTCGCATTGTTAAATGAAAATACTAAAAGAAGCTTTGATGAAGTTTCTAAAGAGATGCTTAATAATTTTGCCGATGATGATCCTAGTAAAGAAGAACCCACTATTATGCATACAAAAAAACTCTGTATAGGTAGTGGTAATGTTATTGGAAAAGTGTTATTCAAGATTTCTTTATTTGTGCTGGCTCACTACCTATGATAGGGGGATCAATTCTTGCTAGAACTACTAGTCTCGCGGATGCAATATCTTTACTTATAGTTGAATTAGAGAGACAATTTGTGCACATGCATCCCTCTATACAAAGGTTATTCCTAGAATTTTCTAATATTCATGATCCTTCTACTAAACGATTAGCTACCATATTTTTAGTTCATGAATTTGGCCATATTATGAGAGAGGCAAGAGAAATATTTGCTCACTATAGAATAAATAGTGAGTGCCCTCCTATAGAAGAAATTCTTTATGATCAAGAAGAGATATAAAAATTAAAATCAACGGAGTATGCTGCTTACAATGATAATCTTAGAAAAAAGGTTCCCCCACCTATCTTGATTGATAAAATTTCCGAACAAAATGATCAATTTGCTATAGGAAATCTTGGACTAGGTTGTGTGCTTAAGAAAAGGCTAAGAGAATATCTTTATAGAAATTTGTATAATGAAGAAATAGCCATCACATACAAAGGGCCAAAGCCTCCTCCTCCTAAACTTGATCTTACGGATCCGGCTTGTGACGCCCCCGACTCGACCGTGCACTAATCATACACGCAAACATGCACGATCAAGATTAGAGACTCATGGGAAGATATCACAACACAACTCTAGACATAAATGTAAGTTTAAATCTTTATATTACATGCCAGGGGTCACGGGGACCCGAATACATAAGTCAACGGGAGCAAATATTATCTGAGTACAGACATAGTTAAACAAATTTGCCTTAAGAAGGCTAGCATAACAACGACACTGATCGAAAAGGCGCAAGCCTCCTGCCTGTGGCCTCTGAACTACTCCTGGTCGTCGGGATCAGTGTAGTAGTAGTCTCCGTCGGGGATCTCCGGCTCCTGGGCTCCATCATCTGAACACAATAACCGGGTAGGGGAAAGATGTAGCAAAGCAACCGTGAGACTCATCCAAAGTACTCGCAAGACTTACATCAGAACTATACTAAGTATGCATCGGTATCAAAGGAATGGGGCTATATCTTTGCACTAAACTGTAGAAATGCCAGTGTAGAGGGGGAAAGGCCTATCCTAGCGAAGACTAGCATCTTGCAGCATCAGAAGAGAGTAGTGCATAGTAACATATAATATCAAGTATATGTTAGCAATGCCCTGAGATCCTTTCTCGACTACCTTGCGAGAAAGCGATCCTGGAACACTATAACAGTTAAATAATAACGTAGTATCCGGTTATAGTTGTAGTAGATCGGGATACAACTCCGAGCATCCTGTTACCGTGGACACGACTATTCGAATGGATTTACTTCCCTGCAGGGGTGTGTAGGGTAACGCAGCAGAAAACAAAAATATTCCGACCTACGCACCGGCCCAGGACCACTATGGAGACTTCATAAGGTTTGATCTTTTTCGTTACCGACTCATAGCGCAGCGGAAGTAGAGTCGATGACGATCGGCGGTGCAGATCCCCGCAGCTAGGAGTTACAACCTCCCAACCGCGAGGATGTAAACCCTCATCTGCCCCTCGGACAGCCCTCCGGGATGCGGTCGAATAGTCCCCCGGACAGTGTCTAGGACAGCCCTTCAGGAGGACCTCTGAAACTTGGATGGTCACTCGGACAGCCCTTCGGGAGGACCCTCAAAACAATGACGGTCACTCGGACAGCCCTTCCGGAGGACCCTCAAAACTCGGACGGTCACACGGACAGCCCTTCGGGAGGCACTCTCGAACTAAGACCGAAACTAAGATCTCTCTACAGAGTTGCACACATACGGTGTCATGTATCCGGCAGGGCTTCGCCGTCCAGAACTAGTTCAAACCGGAACCCAGACAGCCTTTCGGCTCTACGAAACTATTTCGCTTGGAGGGAGAGAGAAGCCAGAAATGTCATGGCATTTGTATGTGAGAGCAAGGATGAGGTTTGGGCAGCCCCCTCACCTCCTATTTATAGGAAAAAACCAAGGGGTAGTGTGCACCACAAATTACCAAAAACACCCATGCAAAAGGTTTCACATGAGGGTGTTATGGACAAAATGGGGTGCCATGTGGAGCTCCAAGGAGCTCCTCCTCCCTTGGCCGGCCAACCTCTTGGGGGCCCCCCATGAGGGGCTTCCTTGGCCCCCAAGCCCTTCTAGGAGCCTTTTTGCAAAAGCCCTAAAAGGTGGCTTTCCAAAAAAATATCCATAAAGTGATTTTCACTATTCACGTAACCAATTGTCCGCGACCGTTAAATCCGAAAATATTTCTGTGGGTCTTAGAATAATTCTAGTACCCACACAAATGATTTTGGATTCATTCCGAAACAATTTCGGATTAGTGATTTTCATCTGCGAAAAGCAAACAAAGCGGTTCCGGTAGCTCCAGAACATTTCCGGTTTTTCGTCCGAAAAATTCTCAGAAGTTTCCAGAATGAATCTGGCACCCTCCAAGAATTATCAGGCGTGTGCTGAAACCAATTTGACTTTATGGTATCCTCTGAAACAACTTTTCAGTTTCATCGGAACTCATCCAGTGACCTCTCTCTTCGGAACTTTTCTGCTGTCTCCGAAACTTTTTCTGGAGACTTTCTATCAGACTCCCTGTCTAGTATTCAGCAGATAGATGACCCTCAAGCATGTGACCCTATAGGTTCGGTGAAGTATATACATGACCCGGAACCCCTTCCGATCAATGATCAACATCGGAGCCGTGGACACCCATATTGACCCCAATACCCACACGAATGAATATTCGAGTGAACCTCCAGTCCCGTGTGCTATTCCTGTTGCTTCGCGATATGTTACAAACACCCGAGGTGGGATTTATTGCATCCCCGTGGATCAACAATTTGTCCACCATGCAAGTTACCTCGTTACCGGTATTGTTCTCTTTTCTCGTTTCCAGTGTTCCGGCATCCTAGTGATCAAAGCACAGTGTGTCTGGCCAAACGATGATGGATACCGTAACACCGAGAGGGCCCGAGAATATCTCTCCATCGCTGGAGGTGCAAACCCCAATCTTGAGCTATCAAGTTACTTGACATACTTTTCCATGAACCCGTAAGCCGCCGTAATAGCCACCCATTTACGGATGACGTTTAACAAACCCCAAAGTTCATGAAGCAAGCATGAAGAAAGTCGACACTCTCATGGTCTAAGGAATCATGCAAACGTTAACCATCTGGTGTTATTAACCATTAACTTGTGACAAAAGTATCTCATAGCATAACACCAATTCGGGTCGATTCAACACAAATGTTCTTCTAACATTGTGCCTTCAAAATTGCTGGCATAGACATGCCCATGATCAGGAAAACGTGATCATCATGAAACACTTGAGCTAGTCTTAGAGGCATGACTGGGAATACTTTTTACCGTTTATTATTCCACACGTGCACGTGGGTTTTCCTCAGAGCCTTTATGGATATACGGGCTCGGGAACCACAGCAGTTATAGCATGGAACATAAACATAATTATGAACAGGGAGATAATCAATAACATTTATTATTGCCTCTAGGGCATATCTCCTACAGACTCCCACTTGCACTAGAGTCAATAATCTAGTTAATGCTAATGCACTTTACACCTGTGGCACACAGGTGTAAATATGCTTCGCTTGTGGTATAGCCTGATGTCCAACGGATCTGACGACTTTAGCTCCATGTGTATCTTTGCATATCCTTGCATTTTCACGCTTCCACAAAATTCATATTTTGCGTGGGCTTGGCTTTGTATACATGTGAATCATTCGTCGAAACCTGATTCCTCAGACTGAGCTATGGAGCAACTATCTGCAATAGTGTGCCATTGACCAAAGCCTTCTTGGAACCATACTAAGTTCATGAATGAACTATATGATTCAACAACTTCTTTGTTGCTTCTAAAGCGTCAACATACTTAGCCTTTGTTATAGAATTCACCATAGTATCTCGTTTGGAACAATTTCCAATTAACTGTGCCACCATATTGTGTGTAACACAAAACCCTCAATTTTAATCGAAAATCGCATGGAGAAATGGTGAAGACTGTATCGATGTAACCTTTTACAACGAACTCTTCATGATTTCCTCTTGCGAGAAAACATGTCATCAGTGCTTCTTTAGTACTCAATGACCCTTTTCATTGTTGTCCCACGATCAGTATTTTTGATCACTTTGGTATCTATACTCGCAACACCTTGGGAGTATCGGACATATCTGGGTGTTTTACATACAATGGAATACATGATTAATCCAAACACAAGAGTGTGTGGAATCTCCATCATGTATTTTACTCATCAGTGTTTTGGGACACCGAGTCTTGCAAAAACTCTTTCCATGTGACTTCGGCAAGAATCACTCCTTGACGTTTTTAGTGCTAAAATGTTTTAGCATCTTGTCAATATGTATTTATGCTTAGCCCCATTAGGTAAATCTATCTCCATAGATCATAATGCCTAATATTGAAGCTATTTAGCCAAAGCACTTCATCGAAAAACTATTTTCAAATGAAGTCCTAATTCGTGTCAAGAAAATTTATTTCCATTTAACAATGTGTCAAGCACACAAGGTGTTTAGAAATATTATTATGCTCCCACTTACTTTCTTGAATCACAAGCATCTCCGTTACCCATTGATGAAGTCAAACCCCTTTGACCATTTCATCAAAACACGAAGATTCCAACTCCACTTTGCTCTCTTCTGTCCATCGCTGGACCTCTGAAGTTTGCATACTTACTAGCATCCTCTAGACTGACAAAATATCTTGGACTGTAACACATGCAAGTCCTTGGTTTCATGTCCATCAGACGGAAATCCTTTCGTCATCCATGTTTCATATCTCATGATTGAAATATGTATTAATTGCTAGTTCAACCCGAACCGACTTTAAGCATCGCTACGGTGAAACAGCCTCATCGTAGTCAACTCCTTGAATTTGTTATTGCAACAAGTCAAGCTTTATGGATAAAGCATTTTTATCTGTATCAGTTTTTAGTTCCATAAATATTCGTTAGACTTTAAGTCTTCCGAAAGGTGTATCAAGATTTTAATTTTGAATCACTTATATGGAAACTATCTCGGATTGTATTGGCATTTAGCCAATTCCAGAGTCAGGGCCCATCAACACTTCCTTTTGTATCATAGGTATACTGTTGTCTAACAACAATATCTCGTATGCGCACCTGAGAGGTTTGCACAAGTTTTTCCTATGTGGTTCAGCTGCAAGTTCGACCGAAGTCCATACATCTCATGTAGAGGCTTCCGTATCAGTCGCAGTAGGAAACTCTGGAATTACTTCCAAGGTCTCTTTCCTTTGATCTGATGACGAAGATACTTGTTATCTCGTCGAGTTGCACTGTCCTCCCACTCACCCTTTTGCAAGAATTATTCTCTTTAAAAGCATACCATTTTGTGGCAAAAACCTTTGCCTCGGCATAGTTGTGGGGGAATACCCAATAATTTGGGATAACCTACAAAGTAGCACTTGTCTGATTTGGAATAGGTTTGTAACCTTTTACACAAGCCCCATATTCCAAATGTTTAAGAAAAGATATAACACGGTTTGGCGTACCATACCATGGCGTCATTTCAACAGACCCGATGGATCTCTTTTCAGTGTAAAAGCCGCAGTCTCTAAAGCATCACTTTAAAAGGGATAATGGCAAATTTATTTATGTCATCTTTGATCTTACCATGTCATGAATGGTTCGATTACATCTTCATTTACTTTCCACTTGCAGTGGTGTTCCGGGAGGTGCAAGTTATGAAACCCCTTTCACAACTCATCAGACATTCGCTAAACTTTTAACTCAAATATTCCTTTCTGCAATTGAATTGTAGAAACATAATTTTCTTGTTACAATAATTTCTACTTCATTTTTGAAAACCTTTCGAATGATTTCAAAAGATCCAGAATTACGTCTCATCAAGTAAATATCCATATATCTACTTGAGTCATTTCTGAAGATAGATAAATCCACTACTTGCAACAACATTTATTGAACTACACACATCAAAATGTATGATCACCAATAAGTTTGTTACTCGTTCCTTATGGCCTGTGAACGGTATTTTAGTCACTTCACTTTTCGGAGGAAAGGTGCAAGCGTCTGATGATTCATAATCAAACGACTTTAAAAACCATCATTATGGAATTTATCCATGCGGGTTTCTCCAATGTGACCAAATGCAGTGCCACACTTGTGTGGTATTCTTTTAGTCTTGCGACATTTAGCGTCAGTGTCATGGATGTATCATATTACTATCAATATTCATAACGTACATCCCATCCTATGATGGAAGTATGGCCCTTATGTTATTCATAACACCGAACAACAATTGTTCTATCATGAACAACTTTCTTGCAAAACTTTATGCAAGGGGCTAGAGTGTAAAACTCTAAAATGAATTATGAAAGTAAATATAGAGGTAATATATTATTATCAATTTTCATAACATACTGCTCATTCATAATGAAAGTATGGCCCTAATGTTATTCATAACACCGAACATCAAAAGTTCTCTTATGAACAACCTTCTTGCAAGATACCTTATGCAATGGGCTAGAGTGTAAAACTCTAAAATGAATTATGAAGGTAAATACATAGGTAATACACCGATGGAAGGTATAGTAACTTTTACTATGTTCCCAGCGCGTATCAAAACCTCATTCCTGGCTAGTCTTTTAGGCCATAGTAGTTCTTACATCGATTCGCAACAGAATGCAATCGAGTGGGTATCTTTGTGATTAACTCACAATACCCAAGAATTAGTGATTAACATGTTTAACCATAATTCCCAAGAACTATATCTTTGACCAGCCTTCTATACATCTAAAACTTGTACGACATTCATACATGAGCTGGATATTCCAGTCTTCTTTCTTTTTGCCTTTATACTTCTAATAGTTTAACTTTTAGTATTTCTCCTACTCTCAGAAGAAGCACCCAACTTAAGAGTGGCGTTAGCCCCGGACTTCCTAGGCGTGAAATTTACACTAACACCCTTCGGACACTTCCTTTCTCTTCAAGTTGTTGTTTTATTCACCTTTCATCATATGACAGGCGTTCTTCTGGATCCCTCTCTTATTAGTCTAATGCATAGTAAACACCTTTACTAATAGTTCGCAAACAAACATTGCTTTGGAT
Source organism: Thinopyrum elongatum (assembly GCA_011799875.1). Lineage (NCBI taxonomy): Eukaryota > Viridiplantae > Streptophyta > Magnoliopsida > Poales > Poaceae > Thinopyrum > Thinopyrum elongatum. Next base: position 717,563,671 of record CM022303.1, read on the forward strand.
ATATCATATCTTTCAGCCTTTGTTTGTATCTGAAAATTAATTTTTAGTTCCATGAATATCACATAACTATCCCAAAACTTTCGAAGTTCGGGTCTCATGGAAGCAAACGTATTGCACTTGACTGAAACAGAATTCTAGCTTTTGGATCGAAGGACAAGAGTCACATGATCCATAGCATTAGCGGGAGAATACCAAAAGCATTTGATAGGACAAAGTCCTTCTCGGCACTCTTGAGGACAATCCTCACATTACGTTACCAACCGTAAAGTTTTAACCAGATATTTAACAACTATTCAATTTTAATTTGGGATGGTGGAAACGCGAGCCATTGTTCTACAACTATTTTGCAAATCACACTAAGACAATATTCAAAATTAATTGCACTAAGAATTAAACTAGTCAATTCTACAGTGCGCTCCCACTCAAATCAATATATCTCATAATTGATTTTGAGTGATTCAAGATTCGCATTTCAATTTGACGCCATTGACGGGTTCATCACTGATGACATGAATTTCAATCGGTAGGCCAACTTGCCAATCAGATGTCTATGTGACTCTTGTCCATCTTTCGATGCGTGTGTTCTGAGCTCAAGACTGTCCTGCCAGAACGTCAAGACAACCAAGTGATCATGCAGTGAGGTCTGACCTCACCCGCCTCACACTTCTCTAATCGTTCGTACTCATGTGTACATGTCGTACCGCGTAAAGACAGGTGCCGTGATGGTGCTACACTTGGGAGAACACTAACTACTTGATATTTTTGTGGGAGATCACCCTAATAAAAGCGACTACCATGCAATCAAAAAGGGTGCATCATAAGGGATAAACATATCAGGCAATTCATAATAGCATGATATGGTATAGCCCTTTCTGACGGAGAAGTCTTGTATTTCTTCGTCTTCGGCATTCGCGTCGGTGTTCACCTTCGCGAAGATTGCCACCACCTTGTTGATGCACCAGATAATCTTGCTATCTCTATAGCTAATAAAATAAGTGCATTATAAAAGGTTGACACGCAGGTCTTTTAAAGTGACAATCATATGGCTCCAGCCATCATGCCGAATCATGACACGCAGGTCATGTTAATCAATTTACATCATATAGTCATCTCACACATAATCAAATTATTATGAGCACTACTATACCACATCACATGCACATGCAAACCCTCCTGCAAAACCAAGTTAGACTCCTCTAATCGGTTCATGCAAAAACTTGTTTTATGTGGCTTCTAAAGTTTTGAAACAAACCGAAGCTACCAAAGTCCATCATCAAGTATGATAATTCAAGTTGCTAGATTAACTTCGCGAGGTGTATGAAACACGAGATAATAAAATCTTGAGCCCCATACTGAACTTCGTCATACGCATGACCCCCGTGCAGATCATATCTGCATTGCCCTTTCGTCTGCGAAATTTCATCTTTCTTTTTAACAACTGTGGAATTCAATGAACTTTTAGCACTTCGTCGATCAATAAGGATCGCGGATTGCCATGATAACCCACAAGTATAGGGGATCGCAACAGTTTTCGAGGGTAGAGTATTCAACCCAAATTTATAGATTCGACACAAGGGGAGCCAATGAATATTTGTAAGTATTAGCAGCTGAGTTGTCAATTCAACCACACCTAGAGATTAATTATCTGCAGCAAAGTGATCAGTAGCAAAGTAGTATGATAGTTTTGATAGTAGTAGCAACTACAATAGTAACGGTAATAGTGATAGATGTGATTTTGTAGCAAGTGCAACAGTAACAGTAGAAGTAGTAACTTAGCAAGATAAATATGTAGGAAAATCGTAGGCATTGGATCGGTAATTCGTTGGATGTATTCATCATGTGACAGTTATAACCTAGGGCGATACGGCACTAGCTCCAGTTCATAAATATAATGTAGGCATGTATTCCGTAAATGGTCATACGTGCTTATGGAAAGAACTTGCATGACATCTTTTGTCCTACCCTCCCGTGGCAGCAAGGTCCTATTGGAAACTAAGGGATATTAAGGCCTCCTTTTAATAGAGAACCGGAACAAAGCATTAACACACGGTGAATACATGAACTCCTCAAACTACGGTCATCACCGGGAAGTGTCCCGACTATTGTCACTCCAGGGTTGCCGGATCATAATACGTAGTAGGTGACTGTAACTTGCAAGATCGGATCTAGAACATAGATATAATGGTGATAACATAAACGGTTCAGATCTGAAATCATGGCACCCGGGCCCAAAGTGACAAGCATTAAGCATGGCAAAGTCATAGCAACATCAATCTCAGAACATAATGGATACTAGGGATAAAGCCCTAACAAAACTAACTCGATTACATGATGAATCTCATCCAACTCCTCACCGACCAGCGAGCCTACGAAGGAATTACTCACTCCCGGTGGGGAGCATCATGGAATTGGCAATGGAGAAGGGTTGGTGATGACGAAGATCGAAGATCCCCCTCTCCGGAGCCCCAAACGGACTCCAGATCTGGCCTCCCGATGAAGAACAGGAGGTGGCGGCGGCTCCATCTCGCGGAACGCGATAATTCTTTCTCCCTGATTTTTTTCTAGAAATATGTGATTTTATAGCGTCGGTTTCATGGTCTGCGGGGCCACCAGGTGGGGACAACCCACCTGGGTGCGCCTGGAGGGGGTGGCGCGCCCTGGTGGGTTGTGCCCACCCAGGTGCCCCCCTCCGGTGGTTCTTGGCACCAGTATTTTTCTTTTATTGTATAAAAATTCCTCGCAAAGTTTCGTTCCATTCCGAGAACTTTTATTTCTGCACAAAAACAACACCATGGTAGTTCTGCTGAAAACAACATCAGTCCGGGTTAGTTTCATTCAAATCATGCAAATTAGTGTCCAAAACAAGAGGAAAAGTGTTAGGAAAAGTAGATACGACGGAGACGTATCAACTCCCCCAAGCATAAACCTTTGCTTGTCCTCAAGCAATTCAGTTGATAAACTGAAAGTGAAAAAGAAAAAACTTTTACGAACTCTTTTGCTCTTGTTTGCCTAAATAAGCTTAAGTAGCACCCAGGATTTCAGCAAAGATTATAACTAGCCATGTTGACAATAACTCTTAAAAATTACATTAACTCATAACAATGACATAATCAGCTAGCAAGCAATAATTAGATATCTCGAACAACAACACGTTATTAAAACAACCATGATATAATATGACAATAGTGGTATCTCGCTAGCTCTTTCTGAGACCGCAAAACATAAATGCAGAAGACCTCCAAAGTCCAAGCAACGACTAAACATTGTAATTCAAGGTAGAAAAGATCCAGTCATGATGCACCCAATATTAGCTACACACAATGCATAAGCATGACAGCAGTGCTCTCATGTTCTGGCGCTTATCTGAGAAGGTGATGACACAACATAAAAGTAAATAGATAGTCCCTTCGCAGAGGGAAGCAGTGATTTGCAGAGGTGCTAGAGCTCAAGTTTTTAAAATAGAGGTTAAATAAAATTTTGAGGCATGCACCTTTCTTGTTTACTTCGCGACCATCAGTTATCAGTATCTTCCATGCTAAACACATTAGTGGCGGTTCCCAAGCGATAAAAGTAAAGATTTACTCCCCCTTCACCAACAAACACACTCCACGGCTAGCCGAATCCACGGGTACCGTCCATACCAACATCAGTCCTGGCGGAGTTTTGTTTAATTATTTGCAATTTTTGAATCCGGGACTAGGAATCCCTATTACTACCCCTTTCTCGTGCAATGGTGAGTGAATAAACACTCATCCTGAGAATAACCCGCTTAGCATGGGAGATACTGATTACCTCCTGTCACTCTATGAACAATCCAGGCACACAAAAAGGATATTTATTTGAAGTTTTTAGAGGTGGCACATGCAAATTTACTTAGGACGGCAGGGTAATACCGCATATAGGTAGGTATAGTGGACTCATCTGGAATAACTTGGGTTCAAGGTTTTTGATGTACAAGCAGAATTCCCACTTAGTACAGGCGAAGGCTAGCAAATAGGTTGAGAAGCGGCCAGCTAGAGAGCAACAACGGTCATGAACATGCATTATGCATAAGTAACATTGGATACTAGCATGAGTAGGATATGAACACCGTGAACATAAATATCATAGAGGCTATGTTGGTTTTGATTCAACTACATGCATGAACATGTGCCAAGTCAAGCCACTCGAACAATCAGAGGAGGATACCATATCATCATACTACATCATAATCATTTTAACGCAATGTTGACATCCAAGATAAATTATTATCCACTCCTAGCTACTTATGCATGGCATGAGAAACTATAATCTCTAATTGTCATTGCAAACATGTTTGATCATAATAGGCTGAATCATGGATACTAGGTTAAACATATTTACAAAAACAGAACAAGTCGAGTTCATACCCGTTTCTCTCTGCCACGGCCAGTTCATCGAATATCGTCATTATTGCCTTTCACTTGCACGACCGAACGATGTGAAAATAATAATAGTCCAAGAGTGTCGTGAACTAAGCTGGAATCTGCAAACATTTTATTCAAAAGGAGAAGACAAGGTAAATTGTGCTCTTTGTTAGATTAACAATAATGCATATGAGAGCCACTCAACATTTTCATCGTTGTCCTCTCCTCAGTACGACTTGAAAGAAAAGAAGAAGAAATTCAGAGAAACACACTGAAATATTTTTGGAGTTTTTGGTTTTCTGAAAGAAAGCAAATAAAAGAGGAAAAACAAAAATGAGAAAACTATTTACAAGGGAAAGATCCCAAGAAGCAAAAGAAGAACAAGGAAATCTTTTTGAGTTTTCTTTTTAGTAGTACAACAATTTAAACTAGGAAGAAAAATAAAAAAGAAGCAAGAAATATATTTTTGGATTTTCTCAAAGTTTTTCAAACACACAAGAAGAAAGCAAGAAAATAATTCTAACATGGATAATACAATGAAAAAGTGTGGACACCGACAACTGAAATGAAATGTGTGAATCATGAATGTAATGTCGGTGGAAATACGTACTCCCCCAAGCTTAGGCTTTTGGCCTAACTTGGTAATCACCAGTCATAGAAGCCATGAGGTCTTATGTTGAATTGCTGAGGTGTGGGCACCTGAGGGTCCCACTGTTCAGGCTCCTCCTGTGCCACAGCCTGGTTGTTCCGGTAAGCGATGATGTCCACAGGCATAATCATGTATCCACCCCTGGCAATGGGATCAAACAAAGCAGGTGCAGGCAGTGGAATAATATCACGAGTTTTCACACTATAAACCAGATTATAAGGAAGAGGAATGTCAGGATAATCGGCAGCAATAAACTAATGGTATTCCATAGCAGCGTGATCTAGGTGAACCTTTGGCAAAGGATAATCATGCTGGCGTATCTGAACATTAAAGCGAGCTGCCAGGCGAGTAGCGTAAATACCACCATGTATTTTACCCTAGGATTTATTAATGTGGAGGCGGCGTGCCACAATAGCTCCCAAGCTATAAGTGTTGTCGCCTTCCAGTGCACGACGTAAAACAGCAAGGTCTGGGGCACTGAGTGCACCCACCTTCTCTCTAGCAAGCAAGCACTTTGCAATGAAAAGAGCAAAATAATGAACAGCAGGAAATTGCAAGCTAGTGGCGGTGACACTCGACACTCCTCTCTCGTCCACCACAGACAGAGTACGGTAAAAACCTTCAAACTCTGCAGGCCTAGGCTCCACCAACCCACCATCAGAAGGAAGCAAGCATATTTCACAAAATTCAGTAAGCGGTATCTGATGGGGTTCAGCTTATAAATTAAACTGCACTTCAGGGGGATTATTCTTAGGAAGGAAAGTAAAACTTTGCACAAAGGAATTTGTGAGGAGATGATAATGTTCGCATTCAGTTGTGATGAAGTCGGTGAGGCTGGCATTAGCAGCATATTGTGCAAACTCTTGGAGGATTCCGGCCCCTTCCATGAACGGGGTATGCGGCCATTCGCACGGCCGTAACTCCGCCAACCACCGGTTGCGGAGATCACTGTCAGATGACTCCCCAATTACTCCCTTGGAGTTCTTCTTGGAAGCAAACTTCCTAAAGATACTCATGTTTTTCCTATGTGCAAAATTCTGAAATTTGTAGTCCACAAAATTTTTCTCAACAAAACTTAACAAGATTGATAGCAACTACTCATAGGGAAGCATAGAGGCCATAGCAAGCATTCAAACTACTTAAAACTCTAAGAATTCAACATGCAAGCTCATCTACAGCAGCACCAAGAGTAGCTAATTATTCAAAATATAAACCACTAAAGCAAAAACTAATTGGACAAACGGAGGAGTCACATACCAAGCAACAATCCCCGAAACAGTTTCGGAAACGGAGCTTCGAGCAAAGAGATCGAAGTTGTAACACCCCCATGTAATAAGCACTATGACACTCTGCTAAGAATGCCAAGTCATCTCCATTTGCAGTGCCTAGTCATAGTGGTTAATCAAAACAATTCAAATTCTATTCTGAAAATCAACTCAAATTCAAAAGTGAAATATGAAGTTGCTCAAACACTGTAGGAAAAATGTTCATTAATTAGCAAATAATCTAGAAGCAATTATTAAAACATAATCAATATTAAATGAGTTAGCTAAATGACTCAAACAACATGAAATAGCACCAAAACAGAACTATTTAATTCATTTATGATAATATCAAATCCAAATAAAATCCTACTTTGCCCAAACTAGTTTTTGGTGAAAGTTAACATTGCATTTTATTATTTGGGCCAAGTCTCACATTTTACAAAAGTGCAAATGTGGTCCAACAATTAACAAAACAGAAAATAGAAAATAAAACGAGGCACTGTGCACTGGGCCTAAGTGCACAGTGCGCCGAGCCCAGCCCACCACGGCCTCTTTCTCCCTCCTCCCCTCTCTCTCTATCGCCGTGTCGCCCCGCCCGTGGACGCGCCGGTGCTGCTCCGGCCTTTCGTCGACACACCGACGCCACCGACACCGCAAGGGGATAAGGCCGAGCAGGTGCTTCCCCCTGGCCTCCCCATCCATTCCCTCTCCCTCTCCGTCGCTCTTCCCCCTTGTTCTCCATCATCATCGAACGCCACCACCGCCGTGCCTCCATCGCTCTTGTGGCCACAGTCACCACCTCGCTCCGCCTTCGTCTTCTCCATCGACCGGTGGCCGCAGCTGGAGCTTGGAGGTACCGCAGCGCTGGAATTCCTCCGTCCCCATCTCCGATAGCCGCCACCTCCTTCGTCTCCGGCGCCGCCTCTGCAGCTCCTAAACCGTCACGGGCCTACGTGTGAGCCGCGCGGTGAGCTCCTCCGCCCCCTCCTCCTCCTTGTTACTCCCCTAGCGCACCGTAGCTAGCTCGCCTACATGCTGAGCTCCGCCGTCCACCATTGCCGCTGTTGCACTCGCCTCTGAGCTCTTCTGCTCGGACCAGTAGCTCCGACGAGCTCCTGGAGCGCCATAGACTCCCCTAGCCTCTTCGTTTGCTCGAACGAGCGTCGTAGCTCCGATTTCCAGCTCCGGCCGAATGCGCCGCCCACCGCCGTCGATGTAGCGCTCAACTCCGGCCGAGTTAGCCCGCGGGACCGGCATAGATCGATGCGGCATCGAGTCCTCGTTCGAACGCATCAAACCGCGCGCATTTTGGTGCTGGGTAGCGCAATTCCGACGTGCTCCGGCGAACCGCGCCGCGATTTTGGTCGCCAGAGATGTCTCCAGCGCCGACGCTGACGTGGCGCAGTGGGCCCCGCCCCTGGGTCGCTGATCAGTGGGTCCGGGTGGCCCTGTTGACTGGGTTGACCCAGTCAACGTGCTGACTGGACAACTCCCGCCACTGACGTGTGGGCCCCTCCTTGATAATTAGTCTAATAAACATTTTATTAAATAAAAGTAATTAGTTTAGTCTAATATCTCACTGACACCCGGGGCCCACACCCCTAATTAGCTTAGTTAGTTTAGTTTAACTCACTGTTAGACCAGCAGAGGCTGACATGTGGGTCCCACTGGACCCATAGGTCAGGTTTGACCAGTCAGTGTCTCTGTTGACTGCTGACGTCATCCCCATGCAATGCTGACATCATAATACACTTTTTGTTAAAATAAATAAATTCCAGAAAATGAGTTATTCATTGAAAATTCATAGAAAATAAACCGTAACTCGGATTAAAAAACTTTCTACATGAAAGTTGATCAGAACGACGAGACGAATCTAATCGTGTCTTCTGTTTCGATGCCGGTAGATTATTAGTACATATATACTGGATAATAAATCCAACTTATATCCTAAAATAACTATAATGACTTAGACAAATCTTTAGGCAACCCTGCACTGCATCCTAGGCATGGCATGCTCTGTGTTGCAATATTGCTATGTATTTATTTGTTTCCTCCCCCTCTTCTCTCTCGGTAGACCCCGACGCCGACATAGCTCCCGAGACTGACGCAGCTCCAGAGGTCGACTACGCTCCTGATGATCAGACCCTTGCCGCCGAGCTTCCAGGCAAGCACCCCCCTTTTGAGCATTCCGATATCACCTACTCTCTTCTCTCTTATGCTTGCATTAGAAGTTACTGCTGCTGCTGATATCCTATTTCTGCTGCATAGCCTGTTTATTATAACCTGCTATTGTTACCTACCTAGTTATCCTAAAATGTTTAGTATAGGTTGGCTAGAGACCCATCAGAGACTCCCCCTTTGTCCCGACTGACCCGCTGGATTATCAGAAGACCTGATCAATGGGATCGGAGACCAGGCCCCGGCACCGCACGTCACTTCCCCTTTAGTTGCTCGACACTACTGGGTTACTATCGAGTGCCGAGGGTGTTACCTCGTCAGCACTCCTGATGATAACCTTGTAGGTTAGTTAACCAGTCGTGGTCAGCGAGGGTGATTCCTCCTACACCACCCCCGATAATGACGCTGTCATGCAACTCCTCAAGTGTGGACCTCGAGGGTGATTCCTCCTTCGTTCACCTTGATGATAACATCCGGTGGAATTCCATCGAGGGTGATTCCTCAGGGTTCCCCTTGGTGTTAGACACACGGTTACTTTGGTTACTATGACTTTACATTGAACCATGTTACTAAAGATGGGTCGGCCCTGAGGGGTGCCCGCGCGAGCTTAATTGCGAGAGATATGGAGTCGGGTGGACCTGGATGGTGCCCGAGAGTTGAACACGAGGCGTGGCCGGGCATTCCTAGCCCTTGCCGCAAGTCCTCGAGATGGGGCGACGGGGTCACATCTTTCGTGAGTCTCTGCTTGTTACCGCACTACCAACACACTAACGGTTTGGATATTTGATCCGAGGGGCCTCTGGCCTGCACTAACCATCACGTGGGCATAGTATGGGTGTTCTGCGTTGTATACTTCAGCCGGAGCCTAATAGACATCAGCGACTGAGCGGCGCGCGCTAGGTTGGACTGGTAACGCCCTGCGCTTGTATAAGGGGGGCTAGGTCTGCTCACCGGCCGCGATCACAACATGCACGAGCGTCCGGGGCGATGGCCCAAGACCCCTGGGTGCCTAGGTTTATTTCGGCGTGCTGACCTCTCTGGTAGGTTTTCGATCGGGTTGCGGTGTATCGTTTGGCCGAGGCCGGGCATGACCCAGTAAAGTGTGTCCGGCCGGAGTTAAGCGAGCGTGGTGGGTAAGTTGGTGCACCCCTGCTGGGAAGAACTAATCTATCGATAGCCTGTCCTACGGTAACGGACACTCGGAGTTGTATCCCGATCGGTACAACTAGAACTGGTGACTTGAGATGATAACTGGATAGTATGGCTCTGGGATTGCTTTCTCGCAGGGAGTCGAGGAAGGATCTCTGGGCGAGGTTGATAACACTACTACTATAGTTTATGTTAACCTGCACTCTTCTAATGCTGCAAGATCGATGAAGATGCTGAAGATGCTAGTCTTCGATAGGACTAGGCTTTCCCTCTATCCTGGCATTTCTGCAGCCCAGTCCACATATACAGCCCTGCTTTGAAAATGTTGCATATGTAGTGTAGATCCTTGGTTGCTGAGTACTTCGGATGAGTACTCATGTTTGCTTTGCTTTCTTTTTCTCCCCATATTCATTTGTCGAAACCAGATGACGGAGCCCCTGAGCCAGTGCCCCTGCCGACGGCTACTACTACTACTACTACCCTCCCGGCGAGTACTACTACGAGGAGCCGACCGACGACTAGGAGTAGGTTCGGAGGGTCCTAGGCAGGAGGCCTACGCCTTTCGATCGTATTGTTTTATTTTATCCCGCCTTTCTAAAGGCCTATCTGTAACTCTGTTATATCTATACCCAGATATCTGATGCTTCCGCTGACACTTGTATTCCATCGAGCTATGTATTCGAGCCGTCGAGGCCCTGGCTTGTAATATAAAGCTTGTATGACTTTATTTATGTTTTAGAGTTGTGTTGTGATATCTTCAAGTGAGTCCTTAGGCTTGATTGTGTGCATTTGCGTGTGTGGCTGGTGCACGATTAAGCCGGGGTCATCACAGAAGTCCGCGGGTTTGAGAGCAAGAACACGAGAGCAAGAGCAATGGTGAATTTTTTCTGGAGGTAGGTGATGATGTGGGATGAAGAGATAAGTGAGGGAGCCCACGTGGGGACCACAACCCACCAGGGCGCGCCTGGGGGTCCTGGCGTGCCCAGGTGGGTTGTGCCCACCTGGTGCACCTCCCTCTGATATTATTTGCACCAAAAATTCTTAAATATTCAGAAAAAAACCGTATTAAATTTTCAGAGCATTCTGAGAATTTTTATTTTTGGGTCATTTTTTATTGCACAGGAAAATCAGAAAACAGACAAAACATGGCATTTTATTTTATTTAGCTAATAAAAACAGAAAACAAAAGATTGGGACAGAAGGTAGTGCTTACCAAATTCATCAACTTCATACCTCTCAAAAATGATCCATTAATAAGGTTGATCAAGTCTTGTTAACAGCCACTTTTGATTAGCATGAAACCGAAGAACTTTTGTAAATCACTAAGTTACCTCAACGGGGATATGAATATCCCCAACAATAAGCATTTCATATTTCTTTTTAACAGTAGGTAGAGGTAGTTGAAAACTTCCAATAGTGATTGTCGGAGATTTTTCAATAACATTAATACCATTCACTTGGAATTGTTTCTTCGGAAAGTGCACCGTATGCTCATTACCATTAATATGAAAAGTGACCTTGCTTTTATTGCAATCAATAACAGCCCCTGCAGTATTCAAGAAGGGTCTACCAAGGATAATCGACATGTTGTCGTCCTCGGGCATCTCAAGTATAACAAAGTCAGTCAAAATAGTAACATTAGCAACAACAACGGCCACATCCTCACAAATACCGATAGGTATGGCAGTTGATTTGTCAGCCATTTGCAAAGATATTTCAGTAGGTGTGAGTTTATTCAAATCAAGTCTTTTATATAAAGAGAAATGCATAACACCAACACCAGCTCCCAAATCACATAAAGCAGTTTTCACATAATTTCTTTTGATGGAGCAAGGTATAGTTGGTATTCCCGGATCTCCAAGATTTTTAGGTACTCCATCTTTAAAAGTATAATTAGCAAGCAAGGTGGAGATTTCAGCTTCCGGTATTTTTCTCTTATTGGTGATGATGTCTTTCATGTAGTTTGCATAAGGAGGCATTTTAAGGATATCAGTCAAGCAAGTACTTAAAAAGACTGGCCTCAACATTTCAGCAAAGCGTTCAAATTCTTCATCATCTTTCTTTTTAGTTGACTTAGGTGGAAAGGGCATAGGTTTTTGAACCCATGGCCCTCTTTCCTTACCGTGTTTCCTAGGAAAAAGTCTCTTTTATCATATCTTTTGTTCTTAGGTTGTGGGTTATCAAGATCAACTGCAGGTTCTATCTCAACATCATTGTCTGGTTCTTTATTATTTGTTTGAGTATCTTCATGAACCTCATCATTATCTTTTTCATTATCAGAAGGTGAGTGTTCACTACTAGATTGAGTTTCAGCATCAGAGATAGAAACTTCATTATCATTATCAGGAGGTTTTTCTACTTTAGGTTCACTAGAGGCATGCAAAGTCCTATTGTTTTTCTTTTTCCTTTTTTTAGGAGGACTACGTGCATCAGTGTCAACTCTTTGAGAGTCTTGTTCAATTCTTTTTGGGTGTCCCTCAGGATAAAGTGGTTCCAGAGTCATTCTACCTCCTCTAGTCATTACTCTAACAGCATGATCATTGATATTATTATTCATTTCATCAAGTAGTTCTCTTTGAGATTTAGCAACTTGTTCTAGCTGAGTTTGAACCATAGAAGCATGCTTCCCTACACCTCTAACATCATTTGAGATTCTAAATAACAAGTCACTTAAGCGAGCAATCATATCAGAATTGTATTTCAATTGTTTCATAACATTTGCATTGAAGTGATCTTGTTTTCTAATATAGTTTTCAAACTCATAAAGGCATTGGCTAGGGTGCATATTGTGAGGATTATCATTATCATTAAATTTCATTAGAGAATTTACCTCTACCACCGCAGGTGGTGGTGGTGTATCAAGCCCATGTATTTCTTCAATAGGAGGTAAATTTTTAACATCCTCAGCTTTAATACCCTTTTCCTTCATAGATTTCTTTGCCTCTTGCATATCTTCAGGACTAAGATATAGGATACCCCTCTTCTTCGGAGTGGCTTTAGGCGGTGTTTCAGGAGGAGTCCAATCATCATAATTTTTCAATATGTTATTCAATAGTTCTTCGGCTTGTCCAATAGTTCGTTCCCTGAAAATACAACCAGCACAACTATCTAGGAAATCCCTAGAAGCATCGGTAGTCCAATATAGAAGATACCAAGTATTTCATTTTTCTTAAGAGGATGATCAGGCAAAGCATTAAGCAATTGGAGAAGCCTCCCCCAAGCTTGTGGGAGACTCTCTTCTTCAATTTGCGCAAAGTTAAATATTTACTGAAAGGCAGCTTGTTTCTTATGAGCAGGAAAATATTTTTCAGAGAAGTAATAAATCATATCCTGGGGACTACGCACACAACCAGGAGCAAGAGTATTGTACCAAGCTTTAGCATCACCCTTTAATGAGAACGGAAATATTTTGAGAATATAGTAATAGCGAATTTTCTCATCATGAGCAAAAAGGGTGGCTATGTCGTTTAACTTAGTAAGATGTGCCACAACAATTTCAGTTTCATAACCATGGAAAGGATCAGATTCAACCAAAGTAATTAACTCTGGGTCGACAGAGAATTCATAATCCTTATCATCTATAAAGATAGGTGAAGTAGCAAACTTAGGATCATATTTCATTCTAGCATTCACAGATTTTTCTTTGTACTTGCATAATAATTTCTCTAGATCATCTCTATCCTTACAAGCAAGAATATCTCTAGTTGCCTCCTCACCCATAACATAGCCTTCCGGTACCTTTGGCAATTCATATCTAGGAGGGCTAGTTCTAGCAGGTGTTTCAAGATTTTTAGTTTCAAGCTCATCATCAGTTTCAACAATATCATGTTGTCTTACTCTAGCAATTTGTTCATCAAGAAATTCACCTAGTGGCACATCATCATCAAGCAAGGTACTGGCATCATCCTAAGCATTCATAGCAGAAGTAACATCATCAATAACTTGCGACATATCAGAATTAATAACATGTGGTGGTGTTGCAAGTCTACTTATAACAGAAGGTGAATCTAAAGCGGAGCTGGATGGTAGTTCCTTACCTCCCCTCGTCTTAGAGGGAAAAATCTTAGTCTTAGCATCCTTCAGATTCTTCATAGTGATAATTTGATAATAATCCCAAGTGAGTCAGCAAATATAGCTATGCTCCCCGGCAACGGCGCCAGAAAAAGGTCTTGATAACCCACAAGTATAGGGGATCGCAACAGTTTTGGAGGGTAGAGTATTCAACCCAAATTTATAGATTCGACAAAAGGGGAGCCAAAGAATATTTGTAAGTATTAGCAGCTGAGTTGTCAATTCAACCACACCTGGAGATTAATTATCTGCAGCAAAGTGATCAGTAGTAAAGTAGTATGATAGTTTTGATAGTAGTAGCAACAGCAATAGTAACGGTAACAGTGATAGCAGTGATTTTGTAGCAAGTGCAACAGTAACAGTAGCAGTAGTAACTTAGCAAGATCAATATGTAGGAAAATCATAGGCATTGGATCGGTAATTTGTTGGATGATATTCATCATGTGACAGTTATAACCTAGGGCGATACGGCACTAGCTCTAGTTCATAAATATAATGTAGGCATGTATTCCGCAAATAGTCATACGTGCTTATGGAAAGAACTTGCATGACATCTTTTGTCCTACCCTCCCATGGCAGCGGGGTCCTATTGGAAACTAAGGGATATTAAGGCCTCCTTTTAATAAAGAACCGTAACAAAGCATTAACACACGGTGAATACATGAACTCCTCAAACTACGGTCATCACCGGGAAGTGTCCCGACTATTGTCACTCCGGGGTTGCTGGATCATAATACGTAGTAGGTGACTATAACTTGCAAGATCGGATCTAGAACATAGATATAATGGTGATAACATAAATGGTTCAGATCTGAAATCATGGCACCCAGGCCCAAAGTGACAAGCATTAAGCATGGTAAAGTCATAGCAACATCAATCTCAGAACATAATGGATACTAGGGATCAAGCCCTAACAAAACTAACTCGATTACATGATGAATCTCATCCAACTCCTCACCGACCAGCGAGCGTACGAAGGAATTACTCACTCCAGGTGGGGAGCATCATGGAATTGGCAATGGAGAATGGTTGGTGATGACGAAGATCGAAGATCCCCCTCTCCGGAGCCCCAAACGGACTCCAGATCTGGCCTCCCGATGAAGAACAGGAGGTGGCGGCGGCTCCGTCTCGCGAAACGCGTTAATTCTTTCTCCCTGATTTTTTCTGGAATGTGATTTTATAGCGTCGGTTTCAGGGTCTGCGGGGCCACCAGGTGGGGACAACCCACCTGGGCGTACCTGGACGGGGTGGCGCGCCCTGGTAGGTTCTGCCCACCTAGGTGCCCTCCTCCGGTGGTTCTTGGCTCCAGTATTTTTCTTTTATTGTATAAAAATTCCTCGCAAAGTTTCGTTCCATTCCGAGAACTTTTATTTCTGCACAAAAACAACACCATGGTAGTTCTGCTGAAAACAGCGTTACTCCGGGTTAGTTTCACTCAAATCATGCAAATTAGAGTCCAAAACAAGAGGAAAAGTGTTAGGAAAAGTAGATACGACGGAGACGTATCATGCCAGAACATTGAAACTCCACCATGCTATTATCAAGATCAGAAATATTCAAATTCTATGGAAGCAACAAAGAACATCGGGTAACAGATTTCATCTGCTACCCGCACAAATAATTTTCAGTAATAGAACTCATCTACTACCTAATTATATTGTGCAACACCCATAAATCACTATGTATTCTAGATCGCAACCTGCATCTACACATAGCACGGCTCTGATACCACTGTAGGGTAACGCAGCAGAAAACAAAAATATTCCGACCTACGCAGCAGCCCAGGACCACTATGGAGACTGCATACAAGGTTTGATCTTTTTCATTACTGACTCATAGCGCAGCGAAAGTAGAGTCGATGACGATCGGCGGTGCAGATCCTCGCAGCTAGGATTTAAAAGCTCCCAACCATGAGGATGTAAACCCTCATTTGCCCCTCGGACAGCCCTCCGGGAGGCGGTCGAACAGTCCCTCGGACGTTCACTCGGACAGCCCTTCGGGAGGACCCTCAAAACTCGGACGGTCACTCGGACAGCCCTTCGGGAGGACCCTCCAAACTCGGATGGTCACACGGACAGCCCTTCGGGAGGCACTCTCAAACTAAGACCAAAACTATGATCTCTCTACAGAGTTGCACACATACGGTGTCATCTATCCGGCAGGGCTTCACCGTCAAGAACTAGTTCCCAACAGAACCCAAACAGCCTTTCGGCTCTACGAAACTATTTCGCTGGGAGGGAGAGAGAAGCCAGAAATGTCATGGCATGTGTATGTGAGAGCAAGGATTAGGTTTGGGCAGCCCCCTCAACTCCTATTTATAGGAAAAAACCAAGGGGTAGTGTGCACCACAAATTACCAAAAACACACATGCAAAAGGTTTCACATGAGGGTGTTATGGACAAAATGGGGTGCCATGTGGAGCTCCAAGGAGCTCCATCTTCCTTGGCCGGCCAACCTCTTGGGGGCCCCCAATGAGGGGCTTCCTTGGCCCTCAAGCCCTTCTAGAAGCCTTTTTGCAAAAGCCCTAAAAGGTGGCTTTCCAAAAAAATATCCATAAAGTGATTTTCACTATTCATGGAACCAATTTTCTGCGACCATTAAATCCAAAAAAAAATTTGTGGGTCTTATAATAATTTCAGTACCCACACAGATGATTTTGGATTCATTCCGAAACAATTTCAGATTAGTGATTTTCATCTGCGAAAAGCAAACAAAGCGGTTCCAGCAGCTCCAGAACATTTCCAGTTTTTCTTCTGAAAAATTCCTAGAAGTTTCTAGAATGAATCTGGCACCCTCCAAGAATTATCAGGCGTGTGCTGAAACCAATTTGACTTTATTGTATCCTCTGAAACAACTTTTCAGTTTCACTGGAACTCATCCGGTGACCTCTCTCTTCGGAACTTTTCCGCTGTCTCCGAAACTTTTTCCGGAGACTTTCTCTCAAAATCCCTGTCGAGTATTCAGCAGATAGATGACCCTTAAGCGTGTGACCCTATAGGTTCGGTGAAGTATAGACATGACCCGGAACCCCTTCCGATCAATGATCAACATCGGAGCCGTGGACACCCATATTGACCCCTATGCCCACACGAATGAATATTCGAGTGAACCTCTAGTTGCCGTGTGCTATTCACGTTGCTCCGCGATATGTTACAAACACCCGAGGTGTGATTTATTGCATCCCCGTGGATCAACAATTTGTCCACCATGCAAGTTACCTCATTACCGGTATTTTTCTCTTTTCTTGTTTCCGTGTTCCGGCATCCCAGCGATCAAATCACAGTGTGTCTGGCCAGACGATGATGGATACCGTAACACCGAGAGGGCCCGAGAATATCTCTCCATCGCCGGAGGAGCAAATCGCAATCTTGAGCTATCAAGTTACTTGACATACTTTTCCATGAACCCGTAAGCTGCCGTAATAGCCACCCATTTACGGATGACGTTTAACAAACCCCAAAGTTCCTGAAGCAAGCATGAAGAAACTCGATACTCTCATGGTCTAAGGAATCATTCAAACATTAACCATCTCGTTTTATTAACCATTAACTTGTGACGAAAGTGTCTCATAGCATAACATCAATTCGGGTCGATTCAACACAAATGTTCTTCTAACAGTTTGCCCTCAAAATTGCTGGCATAGACATGCCCATGATCAGGAAAACGTGATCATCATGCAACACTTGAGCTAGTCTTAGAGGCATGACTGGGAATACTTTTTACCGTTTATTATTCCACATGTGCACGTGGGTTTTCCATAGAGCCTTTAAGGATATACGGGCCCGGGAACCACATCAGTTATAGCATGGAACATAAATAAAATTATGAACAGGGAGATAATCAATAACATTTATTATTGCCTCTAGGACATAACTCCTACAGGGTGCACTGCTACTTCTTGAGCTTGCGTTGGTTTTTCCCTTGAAGAGGAAAGGGTGATGCAGCAAAGTAGAGATAAGTATTTCCCTCAGTTAGAGAACCAAGGTATCAATCCAGTAGGAGACAACGCACAAATCACCTAATACCTGCACAAACAATCAAACACTTGCACCCAACGCGATAAAGGGGTTGTCAATCCCTTCACGGTCACTTGCAAAAGTGAGATCTGATAGAGATAGATAAAACTAAATAAAAGATAAAGTGAATATTTTTGGGTTTTTTGGTTTATAGATCGGAAAGTAAAAGATTGCAAAATAGTAGATCGAAACTAATATGATGGAAAATAGTAGATCAGAAACTTATATGATGGAAAATAGTAGATCAGAAACTTATATGATGGAAAATAGACCCGGGGGCCATAGGTTTCACTAGAGGCTTCTCTCAAGACAGCAAATAATACGGTGGGTGAACAAATTACTGTCGAGCAATTGATAGAAAAGCGCAAAGTTATGATGATATCTAAGGCAATGATTATGAAATATAGGCATCATGTCCGTGTCAAGTAGACCGAAATGATTCTGCATCTACTACTCTTACTCCACACATCGACCGACTCCTGCCTGCATCTAGAGTATTAAGTTCATGAAGAACAGAGTAACGCATTAAGTAAGATGACATGATATAGAGGAATAAACTCAAGCAATATGATGTAAACCCCATCTTTTTATCCTCGATGGCAACAATACAATACGTGCCTTGCTACCCCTACTGTCACTGGGAAAGGACACCGCCAGATTGAACCCAAAGCTAAGCACTTCTCCCATTGCAAGAAAAACCAATCTAGTTGGCCAAACCAAACCGATCATTCGAAGAGAATTACAAAGATATCAAGTCATGCATATAAGAATTCAGAGAAGATTCAAATAATATTCATGGATAAGCTGATCATAAATCCACAATTCATCGGATCTCGACAAACACACGAGGAGAACGCGGAAAATAAGATTACATCAGATAGATCTCCCAGAACAACGAGGAGAACGTGGTATTGAGAATCAAAGAGAGAGAGGAAGCCATCTAGCTACTAGCTATGACCCGTAGGTCTGAGGTAAACTACTCATGCTTCATCAGAATGGTAATAGAGTTGATGTAGAAGCCCTCCGTGATCGAATCCCCCTCCGGCAGGGTGCCAGAAAAGGTCCCTAGATGGGATCTCACGGGTACAGAAGGTTGCTGCGGTGGAAAAGTGTTTTCGTGGTTGCTTCTGAGGGTTTGGTAATATATGTGAATATATAGGACGAAGAAGTAGGTCGGTGGAGTCACGTGGGGCCCACAAGGCAGGGGGGCACGCCCTCCTGCCTTGTCGCTCTTCTGACTTGAACTCCATGTCTCCGGGGTGTCTTCTAGTCCAAGAAAATCATCGCGAAAGTTTTATTCCGTTTGGACTCCGTTTGGTATTCCTTTTCTGCGAAACTCAAAAACAAGGAAAAAACAGAAACTGGCACGGGACTCTAGGTTAATAGGTTAGTCCCAAAAATAATATAAAATAGCATAATAATGCATATAAAATATCCAAAACAGATAATATAATAGCATGGAACAATAAAAAATTATAGATACATTGGAGACGTATCAAGCATCCCCAAGCTTAATTCCTGCTCTTCCTTGAGTAGGTAAATGATAAAAACAGAATTTTTGATGTGGAATGCTACATAAAATATTTATCCATGTAATTTTCTTTGTTGTGGCATGAATGTTCAGATCCATAAGATTCAAAACAAAAGTTTAATATTGACATAAAAACAATAATACTTCAAGCATACTAACAAGGCAATTATGTCTTCTCAAAATAACATGGCCAAAGGAAGCTTATCCCTGCAAAATCATATAGTCTGGCTATGCTCCATCTTCATCACACAAAATATTCAAATCATGCACAACCCCGATGACAAGCCAAGCAATTGTTTCATACTTTTAATGTTCTCAAACCTTTTCAACTTTCACGCAATACATGAGCGTGAGCCATGGACATAGCATTATAGGTGGAATAGAATATGGTGGTTGTGGAGAAGACAAAAAGAAGGAGATAGTCTCACATCAACTAAGCATATTAACGGGCTATGGAGATTCCCATCAATAGATATCAATGTGAGTGAGTAGGGATTGCCTTGCAACGGATGCACTAGAGCTATAAGTATATGAAAGCTCAAAAGAAAACTAAGTGGGTGTGCATCCAACTTGCTTGCTCATGAAGACCTAGGGCAATTTGAGGAAGCCCATCATTGGAATATACAAGCCAAGTTCTATAATGAAAATTTCCCACTAGTATACGAAAGTGACAAAATAGGAGACTCTCTGTCATGAAGATCATGGTGCTACTTTGAAGCACAAGTGTGGAAAAAGGATAGTAACATTGCCCCTTCTCTCTTTTTCTCTCATTTTTTTATTTGGCTTCTTTGGCCTCTTTTTTTTCTTCCGGAGTCTCATCCCTACTTGTGGGGGAATCATAGTCTCCATCATCCTTTCCTCACATGGGACAATGCTCTAATAATGAAGATCATCACACTTTTATTTACTTACAACTCAAGAATTACAACTCGATACTTAGAACAAAATATGACTCTATATGAATGCCTCTGGCGGTGTACCAGAATGTGCAATGAATCAAGAGTGACATGTATGAAAGAATTATGAACGGTGGCTTTGCCACAAATACGATCTCAACTACATGATCATGCAAAGCAATATGACAATGATGAAGCGTGTCATAATAAAACGGAACGGTGAAAAGTTGCATGGCAATATATCTCGGAATGGCTATTGAAATGCCATAATAGGTAGGTATGGTGACCGTTTTTAGGAAGGTATATGGTGGGTGTATGGTACTGGTGAAAGTTGCATGGCAGTAGAGAGGCTAGCAATGGTGGAAGGGTGAGAGTGCGTATAATCCATGGACTCAACATTAGTCATAAAGAACTCACATACTTATTGCAAAAATCTATTAGCCATTGAAACAAAGTACTACGCGCATGCTCCTAGGTGGATAGATTGGTAGGAAAAGACCATCACTTGTCCCCGACCGCCACTCATAAGGAAGACAATCAATAAATAAATCATGCTCCGACTTCATCACATAACGGTTCACCATACGTGCATGCTACGGGAATCACAAACTTTAACACAAGTGTTTCTACAATCCACAATTACTCACTAGCATGACCCTAATATCACCATCTTTATATCTCAAAACAATCATAAGGAATCAAACTTCTCATAGTATTCAATGCACTTTATATGAAAGTTTTTATTATATCCCTCTTGGATGTCTATCATATTAGGTCTAAATTCATAACCAAAGCAAATTACCATGCTGTTTAGAGACTCTCAAAATAATATAAGTGAAGCATGAGAGTTCAATAATTTCTACAAAATAAATCCACCGCCGTGCTCTAAAAAGATATAAGTGAAGCACTAGAGCAAAATTGCCTAGCTCAAAAGATATAAGTGAAGCACATAGAGTATTTTAATAAATCACGATTCATGCGTATCCCTCTCAAAAGGTGTGTACAGCAAGGATGATTGTGGCGAACTAAAAAGTAAAGACTCATATAATACTAGATGCTCCAAGCAAAACACATATCATGTGGTGAATAAAAATATAGCCTCAAGTAAAGTTACCGATAGACGAAAGACGAAAGAGGGGATGCCTTCCAGGGCATCCCCAAGCTTGGGCTCTTGGTTCTCCTTGAATATTACCTTGGGGTGCCTTGGGCATCCCCAAGCTTAGGCTCTTGCCACTCCTTATTCCATAGTCCATCAAATCCTTACCCAAAACTTGAAAACTTCGCAACACAAAACTCAGCAGAAAATCTCATAAGCTCCGTTAGTATAAGAAAATAAATCACCACTTTTGGTACTGTTGTGAACTCATTATTTATTTATATTGGTGTAATATCTACTGTATTCCAACTTTTCCATGGTTCATACCCCTTGATACTACACATAGATTCATCAAAATAAGCAAACAACACAAAGAAAACAGATTCTGTCAAAAACAGAACAGTCTGCGAAGATCCGAATTCTTCTAATACTTATATAACTCCAAAATTTCTCAAAAATTAGGAAAACAGAGTAAATTTGTATATAAAGGTCGTTTAAAAAATTCAGGGTTTTTCAACTCTCCAGTGAATTATTAAAATTCTGTGACTGGACGCAAAAGTTTCTGTTTTTCAGCAAGATCAAATCAACTATCACCTTAAGCCATCCCAAAGGTCTTACTTGGCACAAACACTAATTAAAACACCAAAACACATCAAAAAAGAGGCTAGATGAAAAATTTATTGAAAAACAGCAAGGAAAAATATTGGGTTGACTCCCAACAAGCGCTTTTCTTTAAAGCCTTTTAGCTAGGCATTGGTAATTTTGATGATGCTCATCTGAAAGAAAAGATTTGAGGCACAAAGAGAGCATCGTAAAACATGTGAAAAACACATCTAAGTCTAACATACTTCATATGCATAGGCATTTTATAGGAAAACAAATTAGCAAGACAAGCAAGATCTAGCATATGCAAGGAAGAAGAAAGAAACAATTGCAATGTCAACATAACGAGAGGTAATTTTGTAACATGAAAATATTTACGACCATATTTTCCTCTCTCATAATAATTACATGTAGGATCATAATAAAATTCAACAATATAACTATCACATAAAATATTCTCTTCATGATCCACATGCATACAAAGTTGACACTCTTCCAAAATAGTGGGGTTATCAAATAAAGTCATGACCTCTTGAAGCCCACTTTTATCAAAAAAATCATAAGATTGATCATACTCCAAAGTAGTAGGATCATTATTACCTAGAGTTGACACTCTTCCAAACCCACTTTCAATATTATTGCAACCATTATTATCATGAGGCTTAATTAAATTTTCAAGATCATAAGAAGAATCACCCCAATCATGATCATTGCAACAAGTAGTGGACCTAACAAAACTAGCATCCCCAAGCTTAGGGTTTTGCATATCATTAGCACAACTGACATTAATAGAATTTATAGTAGAACCATTGCAATCATGCTTTTCATCCAAGGATCTATCGTGAATCACTTCATAGATTTCTTCTTTTAACACTTCATTACAATGTTCAGATTCACGAATTTCAAGCAAAACTTCATAAAGATAATCTAGTGCACTCAAATCACTAGAAATTGGTTCATCATAATTGGATCTCTTAAAAATATTAGCAAGTGGATGAGAATCCATAAACTTTTAGCAAGTGAAGATGCAAGCAAAAAGAAGGCACATGGTAACACAAGCAAACAAAAGATCGAACGAAAAGAAGGCGAATAAAAAGGCAAATATTTTTGTATTTTTCTAAAAATTGTTTTAGCGGTGGGAGAGAGAAAAACGAGAGGCAAATGGCGAATAATGTAATGCAAGAGATGAGAGTTTATGATGGGTACTTGGTATGTCTTGACTTGACGTAGATCTCCCCGGCAACGGCGCCAGAAATTCTTCCTGCTACTTCTTGAGCTTGCGTTGGTTTTTCCCTTGAAGAGGAAAGGGTGATGCAGCAAAGTAGAGATAAGTATTTCCCTCAGTTAGAGAACCAAGGTATCAATCCAGTAGGAGACAACGCACAAATCACCTAATACCTGCACAAACAATCAAACACTTGCACCCAACGCGATAAATGGGTTGTCAATCCCTTCACGGTCACCTGCAAATGTGAGATCTGATAGAGATAGATAAAACTAAATAAAAGATAAAGTAAATATTTTTGGGTTTTTTTTGTTTATAGATCGGAAAGTAAAAGATTGCAAAATAGTAGATCGAAAACTAATATGATGGAAAATAGTAGATCGGAAACTTATATGATGGAAAATAGTAGATCGGAAGCTTATATGATGGAAAATAGACTCGGGGGCCATAGGTTTCACTAGAGGCTTCTCTCAAGATAGCAAATAATATGGTGGGTGAACAAATTACTGTCGAGCAATTGATAGAAAAGCGCAAAGTTATGATGATATCTAAGGCAATGATTATGAAATATAGGCATCACGTCCGTGTCAAGTAGACCAAAACGATTCTGCATCTACTACTATTACTCCACACATCGACCGACTCCTGCCTGCATCTAGAGTATTAAGTTCATGAAGAACAGAGTAACGCATTAAGTAAGATGACATGATGTAGAGGAATAAACTCAAGCAATATGATGTAAACTCCATCTTTTTATCCTTGATGGCAACAATACAATACGTGCCTTGCTGCCCCTACTGTCACTTGGAAAGGACACCGCAAGATTGAACCCAAAGCTAAGCACTTCTCCCATTGCAAGAAAAACCAATCTAGTTGGCCAAACCAAACCGATAATTCGAAGAGAATTACAAATATATCAAATCATGCATATAAGAATTCAGAGAAGATTCAAATAATATTCATAGATAAGCTGATCATAAATCCACAATTCATTGGATCTCGACAAACACACCGCAAAATAAGATTACATCGGATAGATCTCCAAGAACAGCGTGGAGAACATGGTATTGAGAATCAAAGAGAGAGAGGAAGCCATCTAGCTACTAGCTATGGACCCGTAGGTCTGAGGTAAATTACTCATGCTTCATCGGAAGGGTAATAGAGTTGATGTAGAAGCCCTCCGTGATCGAATCCCCCTCCGGCAGGGTGCCGGAAAAGGACCCTAGATGGGATCTCACGGGTACAGAAGGTTGCGGCGGTGGAAAAGTGTTTTCGTGGATGCTTCTGAGGGTTTGGGAATATATGTGAATATATAGGACGAAGAAGTTGGTCGGTGGAGTCACGTGGGGCCCACAAGGCAGGGGGCACACCCTCCCCCCTTGTCGCCGCCTCGTGGCTCTTCTGACTTGAACTCCAAGTCTCCGGGGTGTCTTCTGGTCCAAGAAAAATCATCGCGAAAGTTTTATTCCGTTTGGTATTCCTTTTCTGCGAAACTCAAAAACAAGGAAAAAACAGAAACTGGCACTGGGCTCTAGGTTAATAGGTTAGTCCCAAAAATAATATAAAATAGCATAATAATGCATATAAAACATCCAAAACAGATAATATAATAGCATGGAACAATCAAAAATTAAAGATATGTTGGAGACGTATCATGCACCACAATTCCCAACATGCTTGATTACTTCTGGCCGGACACACTTGCCTTTGTAATGCCCGACCTCGGATGATCGACACGACGTAGTCCTACCTAGGCTCTCCAGAGAGGTCAGCACGCCGGTCTAAATCCTAAGTGCGAAGGGGTCATGGTCCTATCACCCAAAGCACTCCTGCACGTTACGTGGGCAGCCGGTACCAAGCGTGACTGTGGAAACACCAGCAGACGTAACCAGCTCATCTGGGCGTGCGCCGCTCAACTGTGACGTCTGACAGAGCTTTCGGGAGGAACGTACAGTGTCGAGGGACCATACCATAATCCCGCGTGGTGGTTAGTGCGTAAAGGCCAGAGGCCAACTCAGAACGAACACCCAATCCATTAATGTGTTATTAGTAGCTCGTGGAGATGAACAGGGCTCCTATCGCTCCGACTTGGTAACACGCGGTCCACGACGAGGGTCCAGGCCCACCTCTCTACTGGGTGGTCTCTGCCTGCCCGGTCGATCTGACCAAGTGCATCTTTTGTGTTGGCTGTCGGGACAAATCCGGAGCTACCACCCCATCCTGGGTGGTACCGCTAAATAGCCAGCCGCCATAGTATCTCTTGCGGGTATCCTTGGCGCCAACCCGACTTCCATTCATATAACTTGTGGGTGCTCTTGGAGCTGACCCGTCTTTAACAGTTTATAAGTATTGCAATAACGTAAACAAATCTGTGATCCTCGCCCTGAGGAATCACGGCCCGATAGCATAGCATGGCAAAAGGACAAGGGTGTAGGGCCAACAGATGGTTCTTTAGCATAACTAACTAAGCATCATAGGAAAGCGGGGAATATAATAACAACAAGCTACAAAATCAGGCTATGCATCAAAATAGGAGCTACCGGAATATCAACAGATAGCGAAATCTAATGCAAGCATAAGGCAGAAGGAATGGGCGATATAGAAATGATCAAGGGGGTTTGCTTGCGTGGAAGCTCTGCTAAGAAGGAAGAAGGATCGTCGGTGACGTAGTCGATCACCGGATCATCAGCGGTCTTGGAGTCTACCGAATGAAAGTAACGGAGGGGGAAACAATAAATAACAGAGCAATCAAATGCATCACAGACGTATGTCACGGCAAAATGTGTTGGTGATATGCTCTAATTCATTACTAAGCATTTTAAATGGAGTGGGAAGATTTTTCTAGCTCCAGGCAATTTTCAGTCAGATGATCCTGATGCAAAATGTCCAGGTTCAACATGTTAGAGGGGTGTGGCAGGTATGTGGATGGCGTAAACAGATTCGTTTTATTTTTCTGATCATTTTTCATATATAAATCTTTTTCATCTGACTTACGGTTTATTTTCTATGAATTTCCAAAGTTTTAAATATTTTCTGGAATTATTTTAATTTTTTAATTCGAATTAAAACATTAAAATACTTTTATTACACAGACTCAGCCAGCCACAGTCAATGACATGTGGGGCTAGTGAACTGCTGACTCGGCAGTCAACAGCACAGTCAGCAGGTCAACAGAGTCAATGTTGACTGGGTCAACCTGACATGTGGGGTCCACGTGTCATTGACACATGCGTTAAATAGATCAATTAAATTAGTTTAAATAGTGGTGGGGCCCCTATGTTAGTGACTGTGGGTAAACTAATTTTAGTTAATGGATTAATTAAGCTAATTAGGAGGGCCAGATGGCAGTGGCTCAAGCCAGCCACGGGGGAAAACGCGCACGCGCGCTTGCACCAGCAGAGGCGCACGGCGAGGCCATGCGTGGCCAGGGCGCGGCCTGATGGCAGCGGCACAGGGCAAGGAGCGGGGCAGGCGAGCGGGGCGTGGTCCGGGCGCTGCCGGGGAGGCCAGGGGCTCGCGGTGAGCGGGGCCAAAGCATGCGCGGAGCGAAGCTCAGGGCGTGGTGACAGGAGGACACGGGCGGCGTTACGTCGATGGAAGCGAGGAAGAAAAAAGGGGGGATCGAAGGAGTGGGTCATGGCTATGTTCGTGGCTGGCTCGGTGAAGCCGAAGGAGCACGGGGTGGGGCGAATCGAAGGGTGGATGGCCGCATCGGTGCCGGGGAAGAAGCGGATGACTACGTCAGCTCGGGGCGGTCCGGCTTGTTCCAGTAGGCGTGGTAGACGAGGTCGACGGAGAGGAAGCTCCCGGACAACGAATCACGCGCCCGAGAGCTTGTTGGCCACGGCGGCGATGGATTTCATGGCGGCCATGGCGCGGGTGTTCGCGGGGAAGAGGGTAACGACGCGAGGGAGGGAGAAACGGAGGAAGCTAGGGTTTCGAGCGAGAGAGAGAGAGCGTCGAGGGCTTGCTCTTAGCCATCCCCTCGGCCGCGGGATGGCCGACAGCGCGACATCCGCACCATGGACGGACGCTGGACGTCCACGACGGTTAGGGACAATGCGGTGGTGGCTGGGCCGGCTACTGTGGTCTTTGAAGCCCAGCCAGACAGTAGGTCTAGTTCCTTTTTTTTTGTTTTGTTCTTTCTTTTCTGTTTTGCCTTTGTTCTTGATCCAAATGATTTTTGTAAATGGTCTAACTTGCGACAACAAAGACTTTGCAATATATTGAGATGGCACAAAAGGTTTGGGACCAAAAAGATTTCATTTGAATTATGTTTATTTTGAAAAGAGCTAAAAGGGTGCTGTTTTGGTACTCTTATTGAGGCTAGGTTCAAATTAAGTAAACAAGTGATGTTGTTTTCCTTAACCATAAATATCTATGGATTATTTCCTAAATCATGAACTATTTTGCTTGCTTATTTGTGAAACTTTTAATTTCACTCACAGTTTGAAACTTGATTTGAGGTGGAATTTCAAATGAGATATGAAACCAAATGTTGATCAAGCTTTGTTAAGCATGGTGACTTGGCCTTATCATGGTGGATCACTGTAGTTAACCACTGGGGGTGTTACACGGCTCCTATAAAATTTAGCCCTTTTAATTATTTTTGCCTACCTATTAGAAAACTTGCTGCTGAGATAAGGGAGTACAAGATTAATATGGATGATCTCCCTTATGACTATGACAATACTTGAAACAATGCATTATGCCTAGGTAGTGGCATAAAACAATAGCGCTTGTTGGGAGGCAACCCAATAGTTATCTTAATTTTTTCTTTTTATTTTCTATTTTGTGTCATGACTTAATTATTGCTACTGTAATGATTGTGTTTTTATGTTTTAATTAGTGCTTGTGCCAAGTAAAGCCTTTGGGATGATTTGGAAGATAGTTGATTTGATTATGTGAAAAAACAGAAACTTTTGCGCCCAGTGCAGAAATTACTATAATTTACTGGAATGTTCTTTTGATCTGCAATTTTTACACATGATTTATAAACAAATTTCCCACGCTGTCCTAATTTTGCAGAATTGTTGGAGTGACATAAGTATCGTTTCTAATCAGATCATTACAGACTGTTCTATTTTAGACCGATTCTGTTTTTTATTGCATAGTGTGCTTATTTTAATGATGCTATGGATTATATCGGGGGTTATAAGTCATGAAGAAGTTAGAATACAGTATGTATTATTCAAGAATAATTATTAATGAGTTTACAACAGTACCTAAAGTTTATGATTTGTCTATTTTGCTAATAGATCTCACGAAGTTTCCATTGAGTTTTGTGTGCTGAAGTTTTCAAGTTTTGGGTGAGATCACGACGGATGACGGAATAAGGAGTGGCAAGACCCTCATCTTTGGGATGCCCAAGGCACCCCAAGGTAATATTCAAGGAAGACCCAAGCGTCTAAGCTTGCGGATGCCCCGGATGGCATCCCCTCTTTCGTCCACAATTCATCGGTATGTTACTTGGAGCTATATTTTTATTCATCACATGATATGAGTTTGACTTGGAGCGTCTTGTGTCATAGTTTTATTTTGTTTTCTTGTTAGTTTTCCACAACCATTGTTTGCTGGACCCACCTTTTGAGAGAGACATACATTCATCATGATTTTTTAGAATACTCTATGTGCTTCACTTATATCTTTTGAGCTATGCAGTTGCTCTTGTGCTTTACTTATATTTTTAGAACATGGCGGTGGTTATATTTTATAGAAATAATTGCACTCTCATGCTTCACTTAAATCTTTTTAAGTGTCTTAATTAGGAATTGGTAATGAGCATGGGTTATAAGACTAGTCAGAAAAGGATAGGCATTTAAGAGTGATATAATAAAAACTTTCATGTAGATCACTAAATATGAAATGTATGTTTTAATTATATTAATGTAATAATATGAAAGGGTATTGGTTCATGATCACTGGTTAGTAGAAATATCGATATTAAAGTTTGTTATTAACTACTCAATTAAGTGTCCAACATGGCATGACGAGGATGCGTGAGAATTTTTTTGTCTGATTGAAATCCTTTGTGCTGTTTGAATCGGTGGCGCACGATGGTTAACTCCTACCAATCTCCTCCCTAGG
Source organism: Thinopyrum elongatum (assembly GCA_011799875.1). NCBI lineage: Eukaryota > Viridiplantae > Streptophyta > Magnoliopsida > Poales > Poaceae > Thinopyrum > Thinopyrum elongatum. Next base: position 717,592,822 of record CM022303.1, read on the forward strand.
GGCATGCACGTAGTACTTTGCTTCGAGGGCTAATAAAACTTTCACAATAAGTACATGAGTTCTTTATGACTAATGTGAGTTCATGGACAATTACGCACTCCCACCTTTCCGCATATTGCTAGCCTCTTCGGTACCGTGCATTGCCCTTTCTCATCTCGAGAGTTGGTGCAAACTTCGCCGGTGCATCCAAACCCCATGATATAATATGCTCTATCACACATAAGCCTCCTTATATCTTCCTCAAAACAGCCACCATACCTACCTATCATGGCATTTCCATAGCCATTCTGAGATATATTGCCATGCAACTTCCACCGTTCCATCTTATGGCACCTGTGTTCATCATCATATTGGTTTGCATGACCATATAGAGCTGACATGATATTTGTGACAAAGCCACCATTCATCATTGTTATACATGTTATGCTAGATCATTTCACATCCTGGTACACTGCTAGAGGCATTCATGTAGAGTTATATTGTTTCAATATATCTAGTTGTAATATCGAGTTGTAAGTAAATAAAGTGTGATGATCATCATTATTAGAGCATTGTCCTAGTGAGGAAAAGAATGATGGAGACTAATGAGTCCTTGCAAAAGCGGGGATGAGGTTCATGGTATTGTTCTAAAAAAATGAGAGAAAAAGAGAGAAGGGGCAATGCTACTATCCTTTTACTACACCTGTGCTTCAAAGTAGCACCATGTTCTTCATATAGAGAGTCTCCTAAGTTATCACTTTCATATACTAGTGGGAATTTTCCATTGTAGAACTTGGCTTGTATATTCTGATGACGGGCTTCCTCAAACTCCCGAGGTGTTCATGAGCAAGCAAGTTGGATGCACACCCACTTAGTTTCATATTGAGCTTTCATACACTCGCGTGCTCGACCAGGGGGAGGACGACAGCGCGAGGGAGAGAGAGGGTTGGGCCAGATGGGCCGGCTGTCGGGGCACTGTGCACTAAGGCCTAGTGCACAGTGCCTCGTCTTATTTTTTTGTTTTCTGTTTTACATTTTCTTTTATTTCTTTTCTGTTTCGAAATAGTAAGCACACTTTAGCACTTTTGTAAAATATGGAACTTGGTCCAAATAATGCAATGCAATATTACCCATCACCGAAAACTTATTTGGACAGATTTGGATTTCATTTGAATTTGAAATGATTTTAAATGGATTTAATATTGCTGTTTTGGTGCTGTTTCAAATTGTTTAAGTCACTTAATTAATCCAAGTATTACTGGTGATATTTTTATGTGTGCTCTTGGAATATTTGCTAATTAGTGAACATTTTTCCAAAGGTGTTTGAGCAAATTTATTTTGCACTTTTGAATTTGAGTTGATTTTCAGATTGGAGTTGATTTGCTTTGGATAATCACTATGTTTAGGCACTGCAAATGATATGACTTGGCAATATTAGCAGCTGATCACAGTGGTAGTTACATAGGGGTGTTACAAGTTCTCCTCCTCTAAAAGAAATTCTCGTCCCGAGAATTTAGGAGGTGGAAGGAAAGAGGTCGGGATATTCTTCCCGAAGATGATCCTCGCGTTCCCAAGTGGCTTCATCTTCAGTGTGATTCGACCACTGCACTTTTAGGAACTTGGTCGTCTTCTGACGAGTTCGACATTCAGCTTCATCAAGGATGCGGATCGGATGCTCCTTATAAGATAAGTCATCTTGCAACAGAAGCATCTCATGATCCACTGCGCGGTGCGGAGATTCCTTGAAGCATTTTCGAAGTTGCGACACGTGGAAGACGTCATGGATATGAGAGAATTGCGGCGGCAACTCCAATTTATAAGCCACCTGTCCACGTCTAGCCACGATGCGGAAAGGACAGATATAGCGAGGAGCTAGCTTGCCCTTGATTCCGAAACGATGGGTGCCCTTCATAGGAGTGACACGAAGATAAGCATGATCACCTGGTTGATAAGTCAGACCCCATCATTTGCGATCATAGTTGCTCTTCTGACGGTCTTGAGCTGCTTTGAGATTCTCTCGGACAATTCTGACTTGTTCTTCGGCATGTTGAATAATGCCCGGTCCCACGAGAGGTCGTTCCCCAGTTTCTGACCAGTTCAGAGGGGTTCGACACTTACGTCCATAAACACTTCGAAGGGGGCCATTTTCAAGCTGGCTTGATAACTGTTGTTATAAGAGAACTCGGCATACGGGAGAGATTCCTCCCATTTCTTACCGAAGGATATAACACAAGCGCGAAGCATATCTTCAAGTACTTGGTTAACTCGCTCGACTTTGCCTTGGGACTGAGGATGATAAGCTGAACTCCATGTAATGTGAGTGCCCATAGCTTCTTGGAAACTTCCCCAGAACTTGAATGTGAAAAGACTGCCACGGTCCGAACTGATCTCCTTCGGAATACCGTGGAGTGAAACGATTCTGGAGATATACAGCTCTGCTAGTTGACTAGCAGTGATAGTCTCCTTGACAGGCAGAAAATGAGCAACCTTGGAAAGTTGATCGACGACGACAAGAATAGCATCGTGACCTTTCTGAGACTTGGGAAGACCAGTAATGAAATCCATCTACACTTTATCCCACTTCCACAGAGGAATAGGAAGTGGCTGAAGAATTCTAGCAGGCTTCTGATGTTCTTCTTTCACGCGACGGCATAAATCACATTCAGCAACATATCGAGCAATGTCCTGCTTCATTCTGGACCACCAGTACCTCTGTCGGAGATCGCGATACATCTTGGTGCTACCCGGATGGATAGACAACGGTCTATCATGAGCCTCCTTCATGACCTTGTCAGTCATAAGCTCGAAGCGAGGTACTACGATGCGGTCTCGGAAATATAATGTTCCATCTTCAGCAACTGAGAAATCCCGGTACTTATCTAGGTGAAGCTCTTTCTTCATCAAGTCAATCTCAGCATCTTTGGCTTGCGCTTCCTTAACAGCCTTTTGAAGGTCTAGCTGTACCACAAGTTTATTAAGAGAACCTTGGGGAACAATTCGCAGATTCAGCTGAGTTAGTTCTGCATAAAGACGAGGTTGAGCTCGCCTAACCATGAGGTTGTTACAATATGACTTGCGGCTTAAGGCATCATCCATCACGTTAGCCTTGCCAGGGGTATATGAAATACCGCAGTCATAATCCGTAATTGTTTCTAACCATCGTTGCTGGCGGAGATTAAGATCCGGTTGGTGAAAAAGTATTTCAGACTCTGGTGATCGGTATAAATCTCACACGGATTACCAAGAAGGTAATGTCGCCATAACTTTAATGCATAGATCACTGCAGCAAGTTCAAGATCATGCACTGGATAATTCTCTTCATGCGGACGCAGTTGACGTGAAGCATACGCAATAACTCTTCGTTCTTGCATTAGGACACAGCCTAATCCTTGTCGAGAGGCATCGCAATATATGACAAAGTCCTTGCGAGAATCAGGAGGAGCAAGCACTGGAGCAGAAGTAAGCTTGTCTTTGAGGGTCTGAAAACTTTCTTGACACTTGTTTGTCCATTCAAACTTAACGCCTTTGTGGAGCAGATTAGTCAGGGGCTTGGCAATCTTGGAAAAGTTCTCGACGAATCGGCGACAATAACTGGCTAGACCGAGAAAACTTCGGACTTGCTTGGCATTCTTCGGAGGAGTCCAGTCAAGGATAGCCTGAACATGCTCCGGGTTAACGGCAATACCGTCCTTGGATCACATGTCCAAGGTAGGTCACTTCGGAAAGCCAGAATTCACATTTGGAGTACTTGGCATATAACTTGTGCTCTCGAAGCCTCTCCAGAACAAGGCGAAGATGCTCGGCATGTTCTTCCTTATTCTTCGAGTATACTAGGATATCATCCAGGTACACCACGACAAACTTGTTGAGGTAGTCCATGAATATGTAATTCATTAAGAGGGAGAACGTAGCCGGAGCATTCGTTAGGCCAAATGACATGACGGTGTATTCATAGGAGCCATATCGAGTAACGAATGCAGTCTTTGGAATATCCTCTTCACGGACACGGATCTGGTGATAACCCAACCTCAAATCAAGTTTTGAGAACACCGAAGATCCAGCAAGTTGATCATATAAGTCATTGATCCGGGGAAGCGGATATTTATTCTGAATGGTTGCCTGGTTGATAGGACGGTAATCTTGGACCAACCTATTCGTACCATCTTTCTTCTTGACAAAAAGAGACGGTGCTCCCCAGGCAGAGGAACTAGGGCGAATGAAACCTTTCCTTAAGGATTTATCAATTTCTTCCTTAAGCTCAATAAGGTGGCGCGGTGGCATCTTGTAGGGACGTTTCGCAATAGGAGTGGTGCCAGGCTTCAAGTCTATGACGAACTCGACAGCTCTAGCAGGGGGTATTCCTGGAAGTTCTTCTGGAAAAACATCTGGGAAGTCACAGACAACTGGGATGTTCTCGATTCCCTCAAGTGGAGAAGCGTTCAACGCGTTCAAGGCATAAATCTGAGCCTCGGCGTTCTGGGTGAGATGAGCTTGATAATTCACTATCTCATTCGATGGGTGTAAGAGGTGAACAACTTTAGTGGCACAATTGATTGAGGCATAGTGAGCCTTCAACCAATCCATTCCCAAGATAAGATCAATCTTGGAAGAAGTCAGGATAATGGGAAATGCCTGGAACTTCAACCCCTCAATTTCAACCGTGACTTCGGGGCTGAACAAGGAGGTTTGACACTGACCCGCGGGAGTGTTTACAATTAAGGATTGGTGTAGTTTTTCGCATTTGACGTCATCCAAGAGTGCAAAGTGTTCTGACATGAATGAATGCGATGCTCCTGAATCAAATAAAACAGATGCAGGTACGGAATTAATAAGAAGTGTACCCATCATGGTTTCAGGTTGGTCTTGAGCTTCAGCCATGTTGATGTGGTAGTTCTGCCCACGACCATAAGAAGGTCTGGCATTGTTGTTGCGCTGCTGAGGAGTACCACGGCCAGCAGAAGGAAGAGCTAGCTGATTCTGACTCTGTGAGCAGTCTCTGGCACGGTGACCCGGCTGGCCACACTTGAAGCAGAGTCCATTGTCAGGACGTGGTGCAGGAGCCCGAGGTGCTGGAGCTTGCAGAGGCTGCCTCGGCGGTGGAGGAGGCAGACGAGGTGGAGCATAGGAAGGCCTGTGTGCTGGTGCTGCTGGACAGTACATGATCTGAGGTATCCAGATGCGGTGCTTCTGGGAAGACGAGCCCGAAGATGAGCCCGCCTCATGGCTGCGTCTGGTAGCTTCCTTGTGCTTCTTCAATCCAGTCTCGACCATGATAGCCTTATTCACCAAGGTGGTGAAATCAGGGTAGTCTTGAACAAGCAGGGCTAACTGAATGTCATGGTGCAGCCCTTCGCGGAATTTCTCCTGCCTTCGGTCATCAGTGGGAACGTGCTCTTCAGCGTAGCGAGACAAATCAAGAAACTCGCGCTGATAAACTTCCACAGACTTGTTGCCTTGTATGAGATTACGGAACTCGGCCTTCTTCCGAGCTATGACAGCTTGAGGAATATAGCGGGCACGGAAAGCGATCTTGAATTCTGCCTAGGTGACGACGGTACCAGGTTGTAGGATCTGTCGGTGAGTAGCCCACCACTGTGATGCGGGACCCTTCAGAAGGTATGTCGCAAAGGTGACATAATTGGCCAGGGCGACATCAGCAGACTCCATCTCATGGAAGATGTCACGCAGCCAGTCATCGGCATCCAGCGGGTTAACGGTGTTGCGAAAGAACGACGGGTTGAGCCGCATAAATTCTGGCAAGGTGATGGAAGGTGGCGGCTGGTCGGCATTGGGACGGGTGAATTGCTGCATAATCCCCGTCATGAATTGGCGGTTGAGTTCGAACTGTTGCATCATCGCAGCCATATAGTCAGGTGGCGCCGGCGGTGGTGGATTGTTGTCAGCCATCCTGCTAAATCGACAGGGGTAGTTTAGCAGAAGCCAATGCGAGTGTTAAGCGTCATGCATGATGTAACGTGACGGAATTCAAATGGTACAGCAGATGCTTAATAGTAGTCACTAAGTCATACAGATCCATATAGCGTCGGTTACATTCGGGCAGCATGACGGCGCAAATTCAAAAGCTAGACATGCTAGGCAGCGCGCAGGCTCGCGGTAAGGAAGTACACAACGAGACATAGCAAAGGCTACATCAACGTCAGAGAAAACCACTGAAACGGGGTAGCTGCAAGTGCGGACGACAGACATTCATCGCAGAAGGATCCTGCGCTCCATGTGCACTCTGATGCAGAACCCGGTCTCGAGCTGAAAGAAGAGGTCCACGTGCAGGCGTGTGACCTCCCACAGCAGGCCAATCGATCCCTGATGGCATCTCGGTCCTGCTCGGATAAAGAATGTGCTTCCGATGTATCCCTGCACGAATAGCTGGTAGCAATTGCGCCACAGCCTCGTATAGTCGTGCTCGAGTGGCGAACAACTCGACAGCAAGAGCGCGAACAGTGCGATCCAGAGCCTGAGTATAGTGAATCAGAACTCGCTGAACGTAGCGACGAGGCTCGTAAGGGGCACAGACAGCGGTGTAGAATCCAGTAGCATCTCCAGCAGGGGCATACAAAATGTACCGATACTCAGAAGCATCCAAGCTGGCGCTGTGCTCTCCTCGGAGACGTGCGACAGCAGAGTAAGCGCCATCATGTACTGCCATCTCAATCGTCACGCCGATACCGTGGAAAAGGTGTAACTCAGTGTCTGAGTCATCCTGCCGATCGTAGATGCGAACATCAGCATAGTACTGCTCCTGGTTCAACTCACGATAAACCTCGTAGACCATGTACTCGGGGCACCAGCGGTATCCCAGCCTGATCAAGAGGGCGATCAGAACAGCTGGAAACCCAGGGACGTCTCGAGCACAGGTGCGAAGCACAAGCTGCGTCGTAGGGCGAGGTGGAAACAGACGGTCCATCTAAAACAGAGAAGGTTCAGGATTGTCATCCGACGACAAGAAACATAACAGATCTCGAATGGAAAGATCAAACAAAACAATGGAAAGGAAATGATTATCAGACTAATTAGATCAAAGACAGGGAAATCGCACTGAATCCAGCCCTCCGGGTGGATAGAATTTACGAGATCCTAAATGTCGGTGTTAGTAATTTTATTAAACCCGAATAGAAGAGAGATCAGAGTCCCAGAGTAAAGACGAGGAATAAAAGATCCTAATACCACCCAGTTGGCGACGTGGACCCGTAAGCCACACAGCCAAGTTAGTAAAATAGTTTTTTGACCACTAGACTCAACTTCGGCCAAGGAATCTGATAGGGGGAATCCTAGAGGCAGTCGGCTCTGATACCAACCTGTAACGACCCCGGCTTAATCGTGCACTAACCATACACGCAAATGCACACGATCAAGCCTAAGGACTCACTTGAAGATATCACAACACAACTCTAAAACATAAATAAATTCATACAAGCTTTATATTATAAGCCAGGGCCTCGAGGGCTCGAATACATAGCTCGATGGCATACAAGTGTCAGCGGAAGCATTAGATATCTGGATACAGATATATTACAGAAAGAGAGATAAGCCTTCACAGAGGCGGGGCAAAATAAAATACTACGATCGAAAGGCGTAGGCCTCCTGCCTAGGACCCTCCGAATCCTACTCCTGGTCGTCGGTCGGCTCCTCGTAGTAGTACTCGCCGGGAGGGTAGTAGTAGTGGTCGTCGACTGGGGAATCTGTCTCAAAGGCTCCGTCGTCTGGTGGCATCAATTGGATATGGGGGAAAAAGAAAGTAAGGCAAACATGAGTACTCATCCGAAGTACTCAGCAAGCAAGGATCTACACTACATATGCAACATTTTCAAAGGAGGGCTGTATATGTGGACTGGGCTGCAGAAATGCCAGAATAGAGGGGGAAAGCCTAGTCCTATCGAAGACTAGCGTCTTCAGCATCTTCAACAGTCTTGCAGCATAAGAAGAGAGCAGAATAACATAATGTAAACTATAGCAGTGTCATCAACCTCGGCCAGAGATTCTTCCTCGACTCCCTGCGAGAAAGCAATCCCAGAGCCATACTATCCAGTTCTCATCTCAAGTCATGTTCTAGTTGTACCGATCGGGATACCACTCCGAGTGTCCGTTACCGTAGGACAGGCTATCGATAGAAGTTTCTTCCCTGCAGGGGTTCACCAACTTACCCACCACGCTCGCTTAACTCCGGCCGGACACACTTTTCGGGGTCATGCCCGGCCTCGGCTAAGCAACACGCCGCAACCCGACCAAATACTTAACAGAGAGGTCAGCACGGCGGACTAAACCTATGCCCCCAGGGGTCTTGGGCCTTCGCCCCGGGAACTCGTGCAAGTTACGTTCACGGCCGAGAGCAGACCTAGCAACCCCTTAATACAAGCGCAGTTGCGCAACCAGTCCAACTCGGCGCGCGCCGCTCAATCGCTGACGTCCATTAAGCTTCGGCTGAAGTATACGACACAGAACGCCCATACTATGCCCACGTGATGGTTAGTGCTATCAGGCCAGAGGACCCTCGGATCAAATATCCAAACCGTTAGTGGATTAGGAGCACGCGGTAACGAGCAGAGACTCACGATCGATGTGACCCCGTCGCCCCGTCTCGAGGACTTGCGGCAAGGGCTAAGAATGCCCGGCCACACCTCGTAGTTATCTCGCGGGCACCTCTTAGGTCAACCCGACTCCACATCACTTCGCATTCATGCTCGTGCGGGTACCCCTCAGGGCCGACCCGTCTTTAGTGTCATAGTACAATGTTCAATTATAGTAACCAAAGTCTCTATGTGTCTGACACCAAGGGGGAACCCTGAGGAATCACCCTCGACGGAATTCCCGCTCGATGCTATCGTCAAGGTGAACGAATGAGGAATCACCCTCGAGGTCCACACATGAGAAGTTGCACGACGACGTCGTTATTGGGGGTGGTGTAGGAGGAATCACCCTCGCTTACCACGACCGAATAACTAACCTACAAGGTTATCATCAGAAGTGCTGCCGAGGTATCACCCTCGGCACTCGATAGTAACCCAGTAGTGTCGCGCAATTTAAGGGGGAAGTGACGTGCGGTGCCCGGGTCTGATCTTCGATCCCGATATTCGGGTCTTCTGATTATCCAGCGGGGCAGTCGGGACAAGTGGGTCTCTGATAAGGCTCTACCCATCCTATACTAAACAGTTTAGGAGAACAGGCAGGTATCAAAAGTAGGCTACAATAAAGCAGGCTATGCAGCAGGTATAGAACAATTGTAGCAGCAGTACTTCTAATGCAAGCATAAGAGAGAAGAGAGTGGGCGATATCGAAATGCTCAAAATGGAGGTGCTTGCCTGTCTGCCCGACGGCAAGGGCTTGATCGTCGGGGACGTAGTCGTACTCCGGAGTGGCGTCTGCCTCAGGAGCCACGACAACGTCGGGGTCTACCGAAAGAGAACAGGGGGAAGAAACAAGTAAATATAATGCAAACAGATGCAACACAGTGCGTGCGATGCTATGATGCAGTGCAGGGTTGCCTAAATATGCATCTAAGTCATTTTAGTTATTTTTTAGAATTAATCTAGGATTTATTAACCGGTGTATGTGCACTATTCATCTACAGGAATCGAGCTCGGAGTTACGAGTTCTTCTACGTAGGAGGTTCCGGCAAGGAAACAGACGGCACGATCAGACTCGTCTCGTCGTTCTGAGCAACTTTCATGTTTTAATTTTTTCGATCTGAGCTACGGTTTAAAAGTTATTAATTTTCGAAGTTTAAATGATTTTCTAGAATTATTTTTATTAACAGAATTGAATTATGATGTCAGCATGATGCCATGCTGACATCAGCAAGTCAACAACGGCTGGCCAGGGTCAAACCTGACATGTGGGTCCAGTGGGACCCACATGTCAGCCTCTGTATGTCTAATAGTGAATTAAATTAATCAACAGGGTTAATTAAACAGGTGGGACCCTTCTGTCAGTGAGTGTTTAGACTAAGATAATTAGATCTTTTTATTAAACAGTTTAATTAGACTGATTTAACAGAGAGGGCCCACAACTCAGTGGCTTAGGGTGAATAGTAACCATGGTTGACCGTGGTCAACGTGGTCAAAATGGCCAGTGGGCCCACAGGTCAGCGTCCCAGGGTGGACCCCACGCCAGCCATGTCAGCTGGGTCGCGGGAGTTGCGCCGGCGACCGTTTTCGCGGCGGCGCCTCGCCGGAGTGGCTCGGAATTCCTCTACAGAGGGCCAAATCGCGCGCGGTCACTTGCGTTCATGAGCTAACGCTCGCGCGCGTCGAGTGGTGCTAACGCTTTCGACGGAGGTGACCTAAATCGACGGCGGCATCCACATCGGCGGCGACTGAAGCTCTGTCGTGCTCGGGTTCGAGCATAGAAGCTCGCCCGAGCCAAGCTGATGCTTGCGAGCGATGCGCGAGACCACCAGGAGCTCGGTGGTGCCACTAACGCGGCGTGAGATGCACTGCAGCGATGGCTATGAGCTCGCCGGCGGCGACCAGGGTGCGGCCATGGCGGTAAGGTGGCTACGGCGAAGAACGCAGCGGGAGGAGAGAAGAGTAGGGAGGGAGGAGCTCACCGCGCGGCTATGTAAAGCCCGTGGAAGCTTAGGAGCTGCTGAGGCGCTGCCGGAGTCGAGGAAGTCGGCGGCGACCGAAGGGGAAGAAGACCGTGGGCGACGGCTCGAGGTCGCTCCGGCTCGTGCGCGTCGATGAGGAAGTTCAGGATGGCGCCGCGCAGCTTCTGGACAGCAAACGGCGGCTCGAGAAGGACGGTGGCCGCGGCAACGGCGAGCAGCGACGATGGCGGCGTTCGGTCGAGGGGGATCTGAGGGGAAAAAGGAACGGCGCGAGCGAGGGAGAGGACGGGGAAGTGACTGAGGGAGCCAGGGGGGATGGAGGAGCTCAACCTTATCCTCCCCTCGTCCCTGTTTCGTCGGTGGCTCTGGCGTGTCGGCGCCGGAGCGGCGCGCGTGCGCTCGACCAGGGGGAGGACGACATCGCGAGGGAGAGAGAGGGTTGGGCCAGATGGGCCGGCTGTCGGGGCAATGTGCACTAAGGCCCGGTGCACAGTGCCTCGTCTTATTTTTCTGTTTTCTGTTTTACATTTTCTTTTATTTCTTTTCTGTTTCGAAATAGTAAGCACACTTTAGCACATTTGTAAAATATGAAACTTCGTCCAAATAATGCAATGCAATATTACCCATCACCGAAAACTTATTTGGACCGATTTGGATTTCATTTGAATTTGAAATGACATTAAATGGATTTAATATTGCTGTTTTGGTGCTGTTTCAAATTGTTTAAGTCACTTAATTAATCCAAGTATTACTGGTGATATTTTTATGTGTGCTCTTGGAATATTTGCTAATTAATGAACATTTTTCCAAAGGTGTTTGAGCAAATTTATTTTGCACTTTTGAATTTGAGTTGATTTTCAGATTGGAGTTGATTTGCTTTGGATAACCACTATGTTTAGGCACTGCAAATGATATGACTTGGCAATATTAGCAGCTGATCACAGTGGTAGTTACACAGGGGTGTTACACTTTCTTACTTTTTGTATTCCCTTATATACCTCTACCACCATATTCTATGCCACCCATAGTGCTAATGTCCATGACTCACACTCATGTATTGAGTGGAGTTGAAAATGCTGAAGCGCGTGAAAAAGTATGATACAATTGCTTGACTTGACACCAGGGTGTTCATGATTTGTACTTATGTGAGGAAGACAGAGTCATGCCATGCTTACATAATTCAGTGAGTAGGGATAACATTCCTTAAGCATCGTATATTTTGAAAAAGTAACGATTATGTTCAAATATTCATGGATATTATTATGTTGATATCAATTACTTCATTGTTTCTCAATATTTATACCGTAAAAGAGATTACATGATAGACATGTAAGTAGCATTCAGCATCAAAAATTCTATTTTTATCATTTACCTACTCGAGGACGAGCAGTAATTAAGCTTGGGGATGCTGATACGTATCCAACGTATCTATAATTTTTTATTGTTTCATGCTATTATATTATCAATCTTAGATACTTTATATGCAATTTTATATTATTTTTGGGGACTAACCTATTAACTCAGTGCCAGTGCTAGTTGCTGTTTTCTGCATGTTTTTTGTTTTTCAGAAAATCAATACCAAACGAAGTCCAAACACGATGAAACTTTGCGGTAATTTGTTCTGGACCAGAAGTGACCCTAGAAGCTTCAGGGGGAGGCCAGACGATCTACAAGAGAGTCACAAGCTCACGCGGCGCGCCCCCAGGGGAGGGGTGCCACCTGAGCTTGTGGGTCCCACGCAGCTTCGTTTGACCTAATTCCACTTCTATAAATTCCCATAAATCCCATAACCACCAAAAGGAGAGCCGAAATAATTTTTCCACCGCCGCAAGCCTTTGCTCTTCCGTGATCCTATCTGGAGGCCTTTTCCAATAATCTATCGGAGGTGGAATCGATCACGGATGGCCTCTACATCAACCTTGCTGCCCTTCCGTTGATGTGTGAGTAGTCTACCACAGAACTACGAGTCCATAGTAATTAGCTAGATGGCTTCTTCTCTCTCTCCGATCTTCAATACAATGTTCTAATTGATCCTCTCAGAGTTCTATTCGATGTAATCTTCTTTTGCAGTGTGCTTTTGATGGGATCCGATGAATTGTGGGTTTATAATCAGATTATTCATTGAAAGTAATTAAGTCTTTTCTGAACTTTATTATGTATGATTGTTATAGCTTTGTATTTCTCTCTGATCTATCCGTTTGGTTTGGCCAACTAGATTGATTTATCTTCAGCGGGAGAGGTGCTTTGTAGTGGGTTCAATCTTGTGGTGTCCTCACCTCGTGACAGAAGGGGCCATGAGGCACGTATTTGTATTGCTGCCACTAAGGGTAAAACAACGGGGTTCAATCATATTACTTGGTTTTATTCTGTCTACATTATGTCATCATACCTCATGCATTACTCTGTTTGTTATGAACTTAATATGTAGAGAGGCAAGCATAGAAGCACGCTCGAAGTGGAGTATAAGTAGTAGATGTAGAATTGTTTCGGTATACTTGTCATGGACGTAATGCCTATATACATGATTATTGCCATGAATAACATCATAACTATGCGCTTTTCTATCAATTGCCCAACAGTAATTTGTTTACCCATCGTATGCTATCTTTACGAGAGAGATGCCTCTAGTGAAAGCTATGGCCCCCGGGTCTACTTTTATCATATTACAAAAACCAAAATGACCTTGCTGCAATTTTACTTCTTTTATTTTACTTTGCAATTTATCTATCTATCACTATCTGATTTAATCCTTGCAAGTAACGAGTTCAAGGGGATTGACAACCCTCTTGCCCGCGTTGGGTGCAAGTATTTGCTCTTGTGTGTGTAGGTGTTGTTGACTGGGCATTTGCGTGGTTCTCCTATTGGTTCGATAACCTTGGTTCTCACTGAGGGAAATACTTATCCGCCACTATATTGCTTCGCCCTTACTCTTCGGGGAAAATACCAATGCAACTCACAAGTAGTACTCCTCCGACAGCAGATCCCTTACGGTCTTCCTCCAAGGTTGCAACAATGGAGATGGGGGCTTGGCACAGCCCCCAAGTGCTTCCTGATGTGGACGGTGGCTGGACGTGGAGAGATGGGATTGATGAGAATGAGCCAAAACCTTTCCCAAAACATCCCTTGAAGGACAAGGAAGTCATAGGAAAAAACAGGGAAGAACAAGAGGAGAACAAGAGGAAGTCCTCCCATGGGTTTGGATGTACCGGTGAAGTATGCACCAAGTCTCAATGTGACAGTGCGCAATGCTTTGTACCGAAGAGGCTAGCAATAAAATATGAAACAGAAGTGCAAATGCTTCAAACTTGCATTAATCATAAAGAACTCAAATACTACACAAGAGCGTCATGGCATCATATTGCATAAGACTCAAAAGCGAAGTACCCGAGGGGGTAGTCTGGCGGGGGTTACCCATTGCGCATCCCGTATCAACCAAAGTCGCTGGGTTTATTAGAATAATGCCTCTACAACATTCTAGTGCTAATCAAGCCACCACTAGAGTCCCCAACTTATGTATTTAGGTGAAAGAAAGGTAACAGTTCAAAGAATTCCTTTATTGGTTCGTGATAAAAAGAACATGGTAGTGTCTTTCAGTGGGTAACAAGATTTCATCATACAAGTTGAAACTAGTGCAAAGCAAGCATGTCAAAACAGCGGGCCACTTTATTGCATGTAAACTCTATGATAAAGAACATTGCATAAGATACTACACATTCAAATATAACCTCCCGAAGCTTAGAAGTTTGCAATACCAAACTCGAGAAAATTATGAAAAGAAAAGAGAAAGTGCAGTTATTGAAAGAGAGCGTGAGAAGTAGTTACCTCTCCAAGCTTAAGATTAAGCAAGGACTACTAGGGAAAACCTTATACACAGAATCCTACCAGTAGCGCGTGTTAAAATGAGGTGCTACTGCTACTTAGCAGTAGCGCGTGGTCAGAAAGGGCGCTACTGCTATTCACTTAGCAGTAGCGCGGCAGGAATAAAACGCTCTACTACTATAATTGCCACACCGTTGCCGACATGCTAGGTATATTAGTAGCGCACTTCTGCAAACCGCGATACTGCTAACAAATTAGTAGTGGCGCGCTTTTAGGGTAGGGCGCTACTGCTAAGTTTGAACTTGTCCACAGGGCGAGCCCAACTTAGTAGTAGCGCATTTGTGAGGAGCGCGCTAGTGCTACGGATTTTAGCAGCAGCGCGTTTTCCTTTCCCACGCTACTGCTAAAGCTATTTTGACATAACCCCCCGTGCGGGCTTCCCTCCTCTGCTTCCTCCACCAATTCCCCACTCTCTCTTCTCCCCCTCGTCACCGCCGCCGGAGCCCCTGCCCTCGCCCTCGCCCTCGCGGGAGCCCCTGCCCTCGCTCTTCGCCGGAGTCTGCCCTCGATGTCGCCGCGCGCCTGTGCCTCCTCCTCCTCGACCTCGCCGGAGCCCCTGCCATCGCTCTCCGCCGCCGTCTCCCTCAACCCTGCCTCGCCGCCGTCTTCCCCGACCCCGCCTAGCCGTCTCCCCCGACCCCGACTCGCCGCGCCTCGGTGGCGCCGTCTCCCCCGACCCCATCTCTCTCTCCGCCCTCTGTAAGCACTCTCCCCTCCCCTCTTCTCTGCTCTATGCTCCCTCTCTCTCTTATTATGAACCCTAGCTATTTAGTGCTAGTTAGTATGAACCCTAGGCTATTTTTTAGTGCTAGTTATTTAATTAGAATTAGTATGAACCCTAGTTAATTAGGTAGTATGAACCCTAGTTAAAAAAAACCCTAGGATAGGTTAGTGGCCATTTTGTAGTGGTAGTTAGTATGAACCCTATGTTTCAAACTATTGCTATTTTTTAGTTAAAGAAATTGTTGCTATTTAATTTTTTTAGTTAAAGCAATTGTTGCTATTTAAAAAAGCCAGAATCAGTATGAACCCTAGTTAATTAGGTGGTATGAACCATATTTAAAAAAAACAGAATTTGGACATGTGATATATTTTGCTTCAAGTTCTAAAAAAACAGAATTTGGACATGTGATATAATTAGGTGGTATGAACCCTATTTAAAAAAACTTCTTGCATTTTTCTTTAAGTTCTATATTTTTCTTCCTGTTATATGCAAATTTGAAGTGGACATGTGATATGTGGACATGTGATTTGGACATGTCATATTTGGAATTTGGACATGTGATGTTTTGGACATGTCATATTTGGAAAATGATGATTATGTGCAGGGTAAATGATCCGAGCGGTTCTCGGGCGCCAGCCATAAAGGGTTCAAAAGCAGACAAGAAGCAGAACCTAGTTACTTGAGGTTCACGGTAACGCGAGAGAGGATTCATAACCGCCGCCTCATGTACTGCATAGTTCGGCTCTCCCTCATAGTGACAGCTCTTCTTGTCTATATCATTGTTTAGATAGATGCCGATGTAGTTACAAGTATTCGAGACATCTCATAACATGTATCGCTATTTCGAGATGATGACGAGAGACATCATTTTGTGTTGGATGATGATTATGATGATGACATGATCGATTTGATGAGACTATTTGTATGTGTATGATATGATCAGATTTGTATGTGTATGATATGCTAGAGACTATTGTATGAAACCCTAAACAAAATTCAGCAGCACAAAATATGGAGCAGATTTTTTTTCAGAAACTAATAACAGTAGCACGGGGTATGGCTTTAGTAGCAGCGAGGTCTTAGCAGTAGCGCCTTTTATACTAGGGCGCTACAGATATTAGCAGCAGCGCGTTTTTGCGACGACCGCTACTGCTATCCCTAGATAGCAGTAGCGCGGGTCAACACGCGCTACTACTAAGCGTTAGCTGTAGCGCCGCATCAGTAGCGCGGCTGCCCGCGCTACTGATAAGCATTTGACCCGCGCTACTGCTAGGCTTTTCCGTAGTAGTGAAGGGTTAGACACTTTTACCGTTGAGGTTCAGATAACCTCTCCTCCAATGGACATGGACCTTGCTTCAATGATTTTCCTTGTAGTGCTCCGGTGGCTGCCCTCTGATCGAACCTGTCAAAAACGAACTAAAAAGGAAACAAAGTATTTTTGTGCTTTTTAGGGTTTTCTTTTTTTTTTGTACCACAAAGGTTAGCATCACAAGTGATAAATACATCTACCTCTGTAAGATCGGTTCATTAACCTAAGCACCGTGCTTAAGTAAAAAAACTAGGTCTAGAAGTTCCGGTCTTCTAGAATTGAGTGAAGTGCATGTGAGGCAAAATATGAAACATGATTGTGCAGCTCCTAAGTGCCTAATTAAAAAGAGAGTTCTCACTTAAGGTCAGAAACTAGATGCTAAACAACTTTTATTTGGGCAAGGTTCAAATTGGAAAACATTACCGGGCACTTGCGGTTAAAACATGTCAAATCGAAGCAACCAAGTGGCTTGTGCTTGTCTTTATACGGTTGGCACCATACCGTACACATCATCGCATAAGATCCAAGTCCCCGTGAAAATAACACGAGAAATAAAAAGCATCGATTCAGTATACAAACGCAACCGGGAAAAGAAAATAAACAAAAACATAGTGCTATAATGAATTATTGGCTAAGGAGCTTCGAAGGTAATTAACAAAAATTAGAAGGCAAATGATCAGTTAGAAAGTACCCTGTTGACATTAGGCGTTGAAAATGAATCAAATGGAGGTATTTTTTCCCTAGTACGAGCGGCGGTACGACCGAGCCCCGTCTTGGAATTCGGGACCTTCTGTTAGTCAGCGCTGACATCAAGTACGAGCGATGGTATGAGCGCGAGCACTCATACCGTGCACCGTCTTTCGCTTTGGAGAGGTTGCTCCTACATGGCCACCTGTGGTACGGGCGCGTGTACGAGTGCGAGCACTCGTACGGACTTATTTTCCTTGTGGCGTTGAGCTGGTACGAGTGCTGGTATGAGTGGAGCGGTTGTACCGTACTCTGTCTTTTCCTCTGGAGCTGCAGAACTTAATGAAAAAATCTATGCTCCCTCCTCACGTTGGGCACATAGCAAATTTGCAATAAAAATAGGAGGAAGTATGCAAAAAATTTAGGCCACAGATACATCAATTTTTGTTCCAACGAAGATTATTCCAAGACCAACTCTAATACTAACTATGAGAAAAATAAAAAGTGCCAATGCAAACATGAATGCAACTAGACTCAAAGACACAAAAGTAATAAACACACCTACTTACTTCCGGGTTGCCTCCCTGACAACGCTTTCTTTATGGCCATATAGCTAGGCTTCGGTGCTCCTTTAACTTAATCACCGGATCCCAAGGATATGGAGCCCGAGTGTAATTCCAACCTCCGACCGAGGTTCAGAGCACCTCATAGCAAAGTTTGGTTGGAGTCGTACTCGCTTATGGTGCATCGGCATCATGTAAGTAAATAGGTCCTCACTCTCAAGCTAGAACCGATGCACCGAGCGAGGTGGGCATATCTCCTCATATTTCTGCAACGCAAGAGTTAGAGACTTATGTATAAAACTAAATATTTTACCTTGGCTACCATTGTAGGGGAACACTTCATAAAATTCTTCATTCGGAGTGGGTAATTCAACACTCTTTAACGGTATCCCCTTCTTATGAAAATTGTTCAAAAAAGCATAGTTGGACATTAGCATTGATAAATCAAGAGTATTTTCTTCCTCTAGTTTGTCATCATTGCTAACTCTAAAATGATAATTGTCATGCTCAACTTGAGGGTGATATTCCTGCATGGAAAGTTCGTTAGCATCAAATTCTTCCAAACTAGAGTTATGATCATACTCTTGTTCCTGTATATTAGTGTCATATTGTGGCTTTTTATCATCGGAAATATATTGTTGATAATAATAATTTATAGCATTCACAAAACCATACATCCAGTCAAGCACTTCATCTTTCCTACGAGCTTGAACAGCTTTGACCTAAGTAGATAATTTCCATGCACTTGTGCATAGCACATACCGTATGTTTTCCTCGGTGGCATTTGTCTTACTATTGTTGTAATGTGCTACCACCTCATCATATGTATTTTTGCATTGGAAGTCAAGGTGTCTCGGAGACCAGCAACTCCTACAAGAAATGTGATACAAAGAACATAGCGTACATGCGCATATATTTAACATTTCTAGCAGTTCTATTGTATCATTTATGCTCTCCTTTAGAGTTGCATCATCAAAGAACTTACTAAGTGTGTGCAAAAGATTACTCTTGGAAGTGGGAGGCGGGTATGGGTGAATTTGTTCCTCCATTTCTTCTTCCTGGATGCTTTCTTCTTCTTCTAGGCACACTTGTTCATCCGAGATAAGTTTTCTTTGTGATCCCCATTATTTTGCTGCAAGTTAGTATGACAAATATTTAATTCACGCTCTTTTAGCAATTCTTGCTGCCATGCGTCAATGGGGGTTGTTTGCTCTTCATGGTGTGCATCCTTTCCTTCATCCTTCTGTGAGTCCTGCAAAAATTTCACTTCTCCCAAGGTGGATGCAATCCGATCTTGTTCGTTGATGACTAATGCGTTATCGCAGAAAATATTTAGGGAAAAGGTATGAATAGGTTGCAACATCATGTAAATCATATCAAATTCATCTTGTATCTCCATATCTATGATGTGATGTAGGACCTCATCGACACCAACAAGTAGTAAAAATTGTAAGACTGCCAACCTAGCATTTAATTTATCACTAGTATTATAATTTGCTAGTACGGGACCGATATTGCACTTACATTGATATCTCAGGTGCTCTCTGGATCTACATTCTATCCATGATAATGGATATGAAGCACATACAAGGGATGAACTTTTGTTCACCAATTCTATCCATTCTTTTAATGTTGCTTCATCGGTAGCCGAAAATGGTATAGTCTTGTGTCTCATCACATTCATTAAAGATTCCAAATGTTCCTGAGTAGTCATCTCAGAAGACATGATAAGCATATTGTTTTTCTTTTTGGGTTAAAGGAAAAACAGTAAGATAAATAGCAACAAACAAAAATAAACTATGCATGAACGGGAAGGTAATGACCAAGCGCTATGCTCCCTGGCAACGGCACCAGAAAAAGCTTGATAACCTCTAAGTGCACAGGGCTTTGTAGTAATGTCGTGACAAGTAAGGTGTCGTGGATATAATCCTGACAATACTATAGGGGTAGGAATGTAGAGGCAATCGTATCATCCAAACGGTCTAGGTGGGAATACACGCAAGGAATTATACAGGTTCAGACCCTCTGTGTTGGAGGTAATACCCTACTCCTATGGTGTAGTTAGCTCTTGGCGTAAGGTACAATGTGTGTATTTTCAACCCTTAGCCCGAAGCTCCCCTCCCGGCTTATATAGAGTGCGCTAGGAGGGGGTACATAATGGGCTAGTATTAATGTGGTTAATGGCCTCAGGTGTGGCCGACTGCTTCCTTGCATTTACTACTAGTAACTACCGTATTTAACTAGATTACACTATCATTCGGTAACTGCCATCATTAAGACATCGTGGGCGTGACGTATCCTATGTGGCCGCCTATTGATGGTCTAGTCGACTACTCCCTTCGTCTCCCTTGCCGACTGCCAGTCCTAGACTGTCTGGCTTGCTCAGTATCCGACTATGGGGACTTAGCGCGGTCATGAGCCTTCCTCCTTATCCTTGATGTGCAGATGACATTGCCCCATGGTCTATGGTCTCCTGGGCCGTATCATGGATGGGTCATGGGCCTTTGGTGGGCCATGCATATATTTGGGCCTACCCCGTATTTGTAACCCCGACAATAGCCCCCGAGTCAGTCGAGGTCTCGTTGGAGAGAATGACCACCTGTTCCCCATTGGCGAGGTACCCGACTGTTCGGCGAGCTTGAGGTTCGAATGAGAGACCTCGGTGGACTCAGTCTGTTCATGCCTTCGGAGGGCGGAGAGGCGAGCAATTTGGATGAAGACTTGGTGATACCCATTTTTCAATCTCTTCTAGAGAGGACGGCTTGTGGCCTAACTGTGGGCGCATCATCAAATTCCGAGTGGCGGTCTGAGGCGCCTGGGCTTGATCGGATCAAGAGTCACCAGTCCGTATCCATCATGAGGAACGCTAGTCAGAGGCCTTTATGTGGAACCAAGTCTGCGTAGCCAGATATTCGGTTCTCTCGGAAAGAATCCGACTCGTGCGACAGGGGATATTGTGGGCGCTCCTTGATCTTACGTAGAGTGGATCTGAGATGAGTGTTGCTTCACTCAATTTTCTTCGAGTGTTGGGCACTTGGCTGATCGTCGCGCCATGGGCACGGATTAGTCGACTTGGGATGGACCCTTGTCAGTTGGTGTAGGTTGTTGTCCTTAGTCTACTGAAGTTACTTAGCCGACTGGAAGTCAAGTCGTCAATAGTCATCATTGCGAGTCTTTATGCGCCGTCAAATCAAAATCTTTTGCGTGTTTGTCAGACTTCTGTCAGACCGTCTTTGAGGTAAGACTCTTCAGGTTCCGTGAGCCGACTGAACAAAAATCCGAGTGATGCTTCGCGGCATTAGTGGGTTTTAAATGCTGACCATCTGGATTCCCGCGCGCTGATTTGATGACTTGGCTCCTTTTTTGACACGTGTCCCGCGGGTTTTTCGCGGTACTTCGCTGCCCACTCAGGTATAAATAAATACCCGACCATACGTGGGAGGGTTTTTGCACGTCCTCCATCTTCCTCTCAACCGCCGGATCAGTTCCACTTTCCTTGCTTCATCTTCCTCTCTAGCTCGCCAATCCAATGTCTTCCTTGACCCAAAAACTTGGGAGGGCCAAGGCCGCGGGCTCCACCTCCTCCATGGACGGAGAGCTTTCCACGGCTGCCGCACCGTAACCACTGCTGAGGACAGAGAGAGAGGGGACTGGCCCCCATCGATTTGTGACACAGAGTGTCCTTCGCACCTACGTCAAAGACCATCAGCTCCAGGAGGCCGGCTGGTAGGTGCCGGATCAGCGTGAGCGGGAGCCGGCACCATGAGGGGATGAGCGGGTCATCCTCATGTCCTACCTGGACCAGGGAGTGGGACTCCCGATCCACCCATTCCTCCACCAGGTGCTTGAGTTCTTTCAGGTGTACCTCCACCATCTCCCGCCGAACACCATCGCCCATCTCTCTGACTTCGTGATGGTATGCCAGTCCTTTCTCGGCATCCCGCCGGACTGGGCTCTATTCAAGTATTTCTTCTACATCAAGCCTCAGACGGTGTCGAAGGATGTCTACCAGACATGCGGCACAATCGGCATCCATGCCAAGCGCACGTCGAGCTACTTTGAGATGATGTGGCCTGACTCGCTGAAGGGGTGGACCTCCACGTGGTTCTACTGCATGGAGCCGTCGACTGACGCCGGTGCAGTAACCTTGCAGCCGCACTCCCTTGCTACCGCCGAGTGGAACCAGTCGTAGGGCCTGAAGCTCGCCTGGGTGGAGGCGGCGCACGCCACGATGTTGGAGAAGCGGGTGGTCGTGCTCTCGGTCAGGACATTGTGGCCATGTGGGTCAGCCGGCGGATCCAGGCCCTCCAGGGTCACGGCCAAGGAATGTGGGAGTACGTGGGTGGCAGGGACCCCAGTGTACGTCGCCACTCCGTCTGGACAGCGCCACCTTCGAGGTCCGAATGAGGCGGATCATCCGGGTCTCGGATCCTCTTCGCTGGGAGGGCCACGTCATGCCCCTCGGAGTCGGGCAGCTCCCCGCAGCGGTAAATCTTTGCACCCAGTTTTATCTCAATCGTCTTGACCGCCCCGAGTGCAATATTGTTCTCCTTGTGCTTCAGTCAGAAGATGAGTGAGATGCTAGCCTTTCTTCTCAGGGGGAATCGTCCGACAGTGAGAGGGTGTTGACACACCAACACGTCACGTGTACCCTCGATGCCGGGGGTGATGCACCGCAGCTCATCTTGAAGGAGACCCGACCGACAGCGCGATACGCAAGACAGTCGGCGGGTGCTTTTAGGACCCGAAACCCCACACGCCCGGCAGGGACCCCATCAGAGAGTGCGGAGGCTATGGGCTGCCCTAGGTCGATTCGCTCGCTCCTAGAGTCTCGCGATTCGCCGCTCTCAAACACGAAGAACAGCGAAGAACGAGAGAGAAAAATGATGGAGAGATATAACGTAGATAAAAAGTAGTATATTGATTTGTTCGATTGTGTGTTGTTCAATCGGCCGTCACCCCCAACATATATAAGAGGCCGCTGGACTTCCCGTACAAGTAAATAATTCATTTAGTCTTTCCTTACAAGAAAATTACATCAATTCACGTCCTGCAGTTCTAGTTTCAGTCCAACTCGGATTCAGCCCGAATCTGTCCCATACTTCTGTCCTGCTTCTTGCGTGGGCTGTAGAAATCGCATACTAACTCGGATGGTCTGCCTCGTTGATCTGCATAACACAACGCGGGCCACTTCTCTTTTTAAGGCCGTCTTTATGACTTTTAGGGCCCATCTTTAACTGTGGGTCGGATTCAATTATGCAGGTTTCTGAACTGTTCGAGTCTTGTAACAACTTTGCAGGCCGTATACTATCTCCCAAGATGATGACTCCAAAAGCAAAGTTAACCGTTTCGACGATACGCACAACTTCCGTGTAGAACACTTTTCCAGCCGAGGTCATCTGAATAATCTTTCGAGCCCATCTCCAACTTCTGGTCAGATTGACTTTGACAGCTTCCATTTTTCCGGCAAGCTTTTTTCCGGCAAGCTTTCCACGCCGGCAAGGTTTTCACCCCGCCAAGCTTTCCACACCGGCAAGGTTTCCACCCCGGCAAGCATTCACACCGGCAAGGTTTCCACCCCGGCAAGTGTTCACACCGGCAAGGTTTCCACCCGGCAAGCATTCACACCGGCAAGCTTCCACGCCGACAAGCTTTTCGCGCCGGCAAGCTTCCACGCCGGCAAGCTTTTCGCGCCAGCAAGCTTCCACGCCGGCAAGCTTTCCACGCCGGCAAGCTTTTCATTTTGCCGGCAAGCTTTTTACTCGGCCAGCAAGCTTCATTCAGCCGGCAAAGGCCAAATAACTCACGCGAACCATCAGACACCACCTAGGTGGGTGTCTCGTCCCTCGCGTCACTTTTTCACTCAGGACCGATCCGCAAAGTGTTGTCTCTAACTTTTGCATACAAACTCGGATTGGAATGATTTTTATATCAAAATCAACCAATTCGACGAGACGAAAACAATTCATGTAGAACATTTTTTCATATGAGGCCATCTTAATTGCGTTTCATCCCATGCCAAAATCTGGTGTCAACACATGGCCCCCTGTTTTTCGGCAAAGCTTGTGTGCCGAAAAATAATTTGTACCTTGTTTGTTCTAAGGACGATGTCAACACTCCCTCGGCCATTTATTTTTCTCAGGACGATAATTATGTACCGTCCATGTTTGTGCTAAGGGCGATAATCATATATCGGCCATTGCCTACTTAGGCTTCTTGCCACACACTCGGGTGGTATTTCTTCAAGTACTTGCCATTGAGAGCTCGAGGTAATAGTGCCCCTTGTACAGATTCCACCAAATAAGAGTTTCCGGGAACTACTCTTGCAACCCTAAACGGACCTTCCCAACTCGGAGACCACTTCCCGAATTTTCTATCTCTTGAACCAATCGGTAGAATCACTTTCCAGACGAGATCGCCAACTTGAAAATTCTTCAACTTAGCTCTCTTATTGTAAGCTCTTGCTACCCTCAACTTGTCTCTCTCTATGGCCTTCAAAGCAGCCAAACGTTTATCTGCAACCTCATCAATATTGTCCATCATCAAGTTATAAAAGTCTATTGCCGATAAATCATTTTGTTTGGCTATTCTCAAAGCATTCAAATTTACTTCCACAGGTAAAACAATCTCTTGATCATATACTAGCTCATATGGAGTCACCTTCGTAGCACCATGCCTTGAGATCCTTTGTGCCCACAAAGCTTCAGACAACAACTCATGCCATCTCTTCGGATTATCCTTAATCTTCTTCTTGATAAGCTTGATTAAAGTTTTATTGCTGGACTCAGCTTATCCATTAGCTTGGGCATAATACAGAGAGGAATTAAGCAACTTTATGTTATAAGATTCGGCAAATTTTCTGACTTGATGTGACATGAAAGATGAACCTTGATCTGTAGTTAATGTTTGAGGAATGCCGAATCTATGAATAATGTGCTCAGTTATGAATTGGATTACCTCTGTATGTGTCATGTTCTTGAGAGGTACTGCCTCAGACCATTTAGTGAAATAATCGGTTGCTACCAACACTAACCGATGCCCTTTTGAGGAAGACGGGTGAATTTCTCAAATAAAATCTAAACCCCATCCTCTGAAAGGCCACGGCTTGACAATAGGATGTAACATAGCAGCAGGAGCCAATTGAATATCACCAAATTTTTGACAAGCTTCACACCCTTTGTAATATCTGAAGCAATCACTAATCATAGTCGGCCAATAAAACCGAGCACGTCGTAGTAACCATTTCATCTTGGGAGCCGACTGATGAGTGGCACAAATACCTTCATGGACCTCTCCCATAGCAACTCTCGCTTGGTCCTCGTCCAAGCACTTTAAAAGAACATCATCAACCGTTCGGCGATAGAGACCATCATCTCTCATTGTGTGTTTGAAAGCCATACGCCGAACAGCCCTGTCCACCCTTCTGCTAGGATCACACAAATAATCAATGATGGGTTTCCTCAAGTCTTGATTTTCTCCTGCATTGAATATTTCATTAGTGGCCAAAACGGTGGGCTCCGGTTCGGCCTCCCCTATGTTGGAAAGACTAGACATCGGCCTTCGAGAAATATGAAACATGCCATGATCAACATGATAGCTAGATGCTTGTTGTGCCAACTCATTTGCTCTCCAATTGTCATGTCTAGATATATGAGCAATGCTAAAAAAAATCCAAAGTAGAAATTATATCTAGACATTTATCAAGATAAACAATAAGTGATTCGTCAAAACATTGAAAGACTTTCGATATTTGTTGCACTACTAATAATGACTCACCAAAAGCCTCAATATGTGTAGCACCTATGGCAAGCAACATCTCTAAGCCGAATAACAATGCTTCATATTCGGCTTGATTATTTGTGCAAAAATATTCTAAGCGGCATGAGGCTTCAAAAACAGCACCATGAGGAGATATATAAACAATACCAACACCTTGGCCATTGCTAGAAACTGAACCATCAAAATATAATCTCCAAGGTACTAATGAAACAAGGTTTATATCAACATCATGCTTGTTATTAATCCGATGCTCAACAATAAAATTAGCAACGATTTGGCCTTTCATGGATTTTAGAGATTCATAAGCCAAATCATATTCAATTAAAGCATAAGCCCACTTGCCAATTCTACCACTAAGAATTGGCCTATGCAACATGTATTTAATGACATCGGTTTGACAAGCTACTATGCATTCACTCGGCACTAAATAATGTCTCAATTTTGTGCAAGTATAGTATAAGCATAGGCATAGTTTTTCAATAAATGTATACCTTGTCTCGGCGTCCAATAAACGCCTGCTCAAATATGTAATAGCATGCTCTTTTCCTTCAGTTTCTTGAGTCAAAACAGCACCAATAACACCTTCTTCTGCTGCAATGTAAAGCTTAAAGGGTTCCCTATGCTTGGGCGCTTTCATCACCGGAGGAGTGCACAAATAGTTCTTGATCCTATCAAATGCTTCTTGTTGTTTTGCCCCCCAAGTGAAATCAACATCATTCTTTAACCGAAGGATAGGAGTAAATGCATCAACTTTCCCTGACAGTTTAGCTATGAACCTTCTCAAATAATTGACCTTGCCAAGAAACTTTAGCATATCTCTCTTGCATGTTGGAGCCTCCACTTTCTGTATGGCCTCTAACTTTTTGGGATCAATCTCTATGCCATCTTCATGAATAATGAAACCCAAAAACTTTCCAGCCGACACGCCGAATGCACACTTCAAAGGATTCATCTTCAGTCCATATTTTTTCATTCTTTCAAAAGCTAAGCGCAAATCAGCTAGATGAGATTCGAAAGCATCTGATTTGACAACAATATCATCAATATAAACCTCAAGTATAACACCAAGTAAATCATGAAAAATTAAATTCATAGCCCTTTGATGCGTGGCACTGGCATTTTTTAATCCAAAGGTCATCACTGTCCACTCAAATAAACTAAGGAAACCAGGACATCGAAAAGGCGTTTTGAACATGTCCACTTCGGCCATTAAAATCTGGTATAGCCCGCATTACCATCAAGAAAGCTAATGACCTTATGTCCAGAAGCATCATTAATAAGCATATCGGCTATTGGCATGGGATACTCATCTTTAGGTGTAGCTCTATTCAAATCTCTGAAATCAATGCACACCCTCAACTTGCCGGAGCCTTTCTTCTCTACAGGTAGAATGTTAGAAATCCACTCGGCATACCTGCAAGGTCTAATAAAATTAGCTTTAAGCAAACGACCGATCTCTTCCTTGATCCGGTCATAAGTTTTTGGATTAAACTTTCTGGCCGATTGCTTGTACGGTCTAAAACCAGCCTTTATAGGTAACCGATGCTCCACTAGCTCTCGGCTTAAACCTGGCATCTCATGATATTCCCATGCAAAGCAACAAACATATTCTTTCAATAGCTCGATCAACTTAGCTTTATGATCGGCTCTTAAATTTTCGTTTACAAATGTCGGCCTAGGAATTGAACCATCTCCTATGTCTACCTCTTCTAATGGATCGGCCGATGTAAAACCTTGTCCTAATTTATCCATATCATCTAACTCCTCTATAGATTCATAGATATCATTTTCATTGGACCGGTATTCAACAAGACGCTTTTGCAACCAATCTGAGTTAGAATCCATTTAAATACATCATACCTTGGAGCCGATTACCACCAACCAGCTTTAAAGAAACGGGCACGAAACCACTTTTTGTGGCACTAAGAAAATCAAATTCTGATAAGTCGCGTCCCGTCAAGCAAGTAGCATTGGGATGCTGCCAATCCACCGATGCATCGGCCAAAGCAACACAAGCCGAATTATCCGCATGAATGACCTCCACTTCATCATCCACCCACTGGATCAAAAACTGGTGCATAGTGGAAGGCACGCACTGGTTTGCATGAACCCAATCACGGCCTAGTATGACGTTGTAGTTACCTTGCACCTCAGCAACAAAGAACGCAGTAGCCAAAGTTTTGCTTCCGACTGTAAGCTCCACATACATCACACCTTTGGCTTCAGTTTTCTCTTTGCCTTCAAATCCATTAAGCACCATATTGGTCTTGATCAATTGTTCATCAGGCAAACCCAATTTTTTGAAGACCGAATATGGCATAAGATTCACCACAGCACCACCATCGACAAGCATTCTAGCAACCGGCGATCCATTAATATGACCTTTAAGGAACAATGGCTTCAAGTGTGTCACCGGTTCTTTTGGCTTCTGGAATATAGCATTTTTAGGACCAAAATCTAGCTGAGCTACTTCCCCTTCTTCATCTATGGCACAAAATTCAGTGGGTAAGTAATACACCATATTGATATCCATACCTTCGCGGACTGGTGTATGCTCATAATCCAACATATCATCTTCCTCCTCGTGCGTGTTCATCGATTCTGAAATTTGTCCAAGCGTAGTGGAATCAATAGGTGATGGGGACGATATAATAGCGGTGGCATCGTCCTTCTTTGGTGGTGTAGGTGCTGCCGTGATGGATGTAGAAGCCACTGCACCTTGTATTTGTTTAGGCATCCATACTTGTTTTGTAGGTACCATAGGCCGAATGTCGTTGAACAATTTATCTCTTTGCTTCTCGGCCTCCTGTTCTGCCATCTCTTGACTCCTCATGTGCTGCAATCTCCTTTTTTGTGCCTTGGTCAGACCAGAAGGACACCACTTAGGCTGAGTATATTTTGGATCCCTCGACTTGGCCTTGCTTGTGCTAGCTTCATGATCATTAGCCATGGGATCTTGCTGGACAACAGCCACATCTTTATTGGAACCAGCCGGATTTTCAACAATAATCGACTCTTTGATTGTTAATTCTTTAGTGCCTATCATAATAGTTTCAGCACTAGTATTCATCTCCTTTTGCTTGCTAGGCTCTGAAATTTCAGCACTTCGTGATTTAGCACGCCACACTTGCTTGCCAACCCTTTTTTGATTATCTTGCATTGGCCAATTGACACCATTGTTCAAACGGCCTCGTGTGGGATAAGAAAGACTCTCATGAACGGGCCTCCTTGGTTCTGCCTAACCTGGATGAAAAGTATAAGGGGCCATTGGGGGCTGCCACCATCCTCCATTGAAGTCTCCCATGTAGTATGGCGCATAGGGGTCTGGCGGCATCCATGGTCCCGGTGCCCACGACCCATATGGCCTTGCATGATGCTGAAATTCTTCCCGAGGGGGTGACCTTGAGCGCTTCAAGTTTGATGACCGGTTAGAGCTAGAACCGGCCGCTTGACTGGCATATTTGGACAACAACATATCAAAAGTTGGCTTGATTTTCTTGCGCTGCACTTTAGCTTCATTCGTCTTCCACTTGCCAACCTCTGGACTCTTGGGCTTAACAAATTTGACATGAGTGTTCTCTTGCACTTGTGTTTGTCCCCCGAGTGTAGGATTCTTGATGGTGATCTTGATTTTCTCCTTGCCACCGAGTTGCTTGTCAAGCATGACTTGTCTCCCCAAGACCTTGTCGGTCTCCTTATCTTTCCTGGGTTGACCAACAATGACGTTTGCTTTATTAGCAGATTTGGCTACCTCCGGCTGAATGAGCAAATCCATGGTATTCATTGGAAAGGGCTGTTTATCAACTTGCATCTCAGAAAAGTTCAATCGTCCATCATTAATGGCTGATTGTATCTATCGTCGAAAAACATTGCAATCATTAGTAGCATGAGAAAAAGAATTATGATACTTGCAATAAGCGCGCCATTTCAGTTCTTCAAACGGCGATAAAGTATGAGATATTCTAATAATTTTGCCTTGCAGCAAAGCATCAAATATTTTATCACACTTGGCAATGTTAAAAGTAAACTTCATCTCTTCATCACGATTCTTATGAATTGGTTTTAGATCATTGCAAGTGAAGGGTTTGGCCTTAGATGGCCAAACAAATTCAGTAGCATAAATATCACCCTCATCGTCCGAGTGATCACTATCATATTCAACCATGTTCATCTTAGGACGATCAGCTTTATATCTTTGCACTTCTTTGAGTTCTTTGCTTCGGCTTTCTTGAGCCAAAGCCCTTTGTAAGACTTGGTTGACATTTAAAAACTCATAGCCCTCTAGCTTTTCTCTAATGGGAGTTTTCAAACCACTAAGCACAAGATCAACCAAATCTCTCTCGGTTATCACCAAACTATAGCACCGGTTTTTTGTATCTCTAAATCTTTTGACGTAATCGGAGACCGATTCATCATGCTTTTGTCTAACCGATGTAAGATGTGATAACTTAAGCTCGTTCTCACCGCTATAAAAGTGATCATGAAATTTCTACTCTAGCTGCGACCAAAGCCGAATGGAGCCATGTGGTAAAGAAGAAAACCATGAAAATGCGGTACCAGTTAATGCTAAAGGAAATAAACGCACTTACAATTCATTTAGTGGGCCTGCTTTACCTAATTGTGCCAAGTATTGACTAACATGCTCCCATGTGGTTTTTGTGCCCTCTCCATTAAACTTAACAAAATCTAGAATTTTATATCCCGGAGGGCATTGAATGGCATCAAAGTATTCTGGATATGGCTTTTGGTAGATACGGTTCCTTGGCAACTCAACTCCAAAACTCTATCGGAGCATCTTAGCCATCTCCTCGCTAAGATTAGCTAGACCATCATCCACAGAGGACGATGAAGCTTGTGGCAGTGGCATGGGAGGAGTAGGGTTAGTAGTTGCAGGTGTGAATTGTGGCATATATGCCGAATTGTAATTCGGCAATGATCTAACAGCGTTTGCACTTATAGGTAGGGTTTGGTTCGGCGTCACCACCGAACCTGGCATACTCATGATAGGATTAATGGGTGCAGCTATAATTTGATTTGTTGGGCTAGGATAAAAATTCATCGGCACGGGAGGCGCCCATGAAATAGGTAAAGTTGGATTAGGAATTTCTGCGGTAACAGGCACACCAACATTACCAATAGATGATTGAGGCATACTTTTTTGAGCATTACTATTTTCCAAGAAAATTTGGTATAAAAGATTATTGCTATCAGTAATGCGACTATCATTTTCAGCTCATACCTCAGCAGAGAAGGCACTACTCACAGGGGGTTTAACCTGTTCATCATGAAGAGGAGGAAACTTGATTTCTCCAACC
Organism: Thinopyrum elongatum; assembly: GCA_011799875.1. Lineage (NCBI taxonomy): Eukaryota > Viridiplantae > Streptophyta > Magnoliopsida > Poales > Poaceae > Thinopyrum > Thinopyrum elongatum. The sequence goes on from CM022303.1 coordinate 717,623,618, forward strand.
GGAGTGATATTGCCTTGACGATCCTTCTTAAACTTAGCAAGGAATTCCTGCATCTCCTTTTCTTCACGTGCCCTCTTGTATTCCTCATAAGCTTGGCGATGTTCCTCCGATAACTCCTCAAAATTGGGCTTGATTATGTTATCGGCATTGATTTCTGAGGGCTTGGGAATCTTGTCGTTGCCAGACATGATGGATGATGATGACGATTGATCTTTAGTCCCCAGCGGAGTCGCCAAAAAGTGTGTTCACACAAAAACACGTCACGTGTACCCTCGACGCCGGGGGTGATGCACCGCAGCTCACGTCAAAGGAGACCCGACCGACAGCGCGATACGCAAGACAGTCGGCGGGTGCTTTTAGGACCCGAAACCCGACACGCCCGGGAGAGACCTCGTCAGGGAGTGCGGCGGCTATGGGCTGCCCTAGGTCGATTCGCTCGCTCCTAGAGCCTCAGGATTCACAGCTCTCAAAACGAAGAACAGCGAAGAACGAGAGAGAAAAATGATGAAGAGATAAAACGTAGATAAAAAGTAGTATATTGATTTGTTCGATTCTGTGTTGTTCAATCAGCCGTCACCCCTAACATATATAAGAGGCGGTTGGACTTCTCGTACAAGTAAAGAATTCATCTAGGCTTTCCTTACAAGAAAATTACATCAATTCACGTCCTACAGTTCTAGTTTCAGTCCAACTCGGATTCAGCCCGAATCTGTCCCATACTTCTGTCCTGCTTCTTGCGTGGGCTGTAGAAATCGCATACTAACTCGGATGGAGTCGAGTTCAACGTCAAACTTGTCCGCCTCGATGATCTGCATAACACATCATGTTCCACTTCTCCTTTTAAGGCAGTTTTTATGACTTTTAGGGCCCATCTTTAATTGTGGGTCGGATTCAATTATGTAGTTTTCTGAACTGTCCGAGTCTTGTAACAACTTTGCAAGCTGTATACTATCTCCGACGACGATGACTCCAAAAGCAAAGATTACCGTTTTGACAATACGCACAACTTCCGTGCAGAACACTTTTCCATCCGAGGTCATCTGTATAATCTTTCGTGCCCATCTCCAACTTCTGGTCAGATTGACTTTGACAGCTTCCATATTTCCGGCAAGCTTTCCATGCCGGCAAGGTTTTCACCCCGGCAAGCTTTCCACACCGGCAAGGTTTCCACCCCGGCAAGCTTTCACACTGGCAAAGTTTCCACACCGACAAGCATTCACACCGGCAAGGTTTCCACCCGGCAAGCGTTGACACCGGCAAGCTTCCACGCGGGCAAGCTTTTCGCGCCGGCAAGCTTCCACGCCGGCAAGCTTTTCGCGCCGGCAAGCTTTCCACGCCGGCAAGCTTTTCATTTTGCCGGCAAGCTTTTTACTCGGCCGGCAAGCTTCATTCAGCCGGCAAAGGCCGAATAACTCACGCGACCCATCAGACATCACCAAGGTGGGTGTCTGGTCCCTCGCGTCACTTTTTCACTCAGGACCGGTCCGCAAAGTGTTGCCTCTAACTTTTGCATACGAACTCGGATTGGAATGATTTTTATATCAAAATCAACTGGTTTGATGAGACGAAAATTATTCATGTAGAACATTTTTTCATATGAGGCCATCTTAATTGCGTTTCATACCATGCCAAAATCTGGTGTCAACAGAGGGGAAGAGCCCCTCCCAGCGCCATCAGGCCCACGCTGCCACTGATTCTGAGGAGGAGGAGAGGGTGGACCCGGAGGTCGAGGTGGTTCTTCCCTTCCCTTCTATGGCACGCTCCGAGAATAGGCATCAGTGGGAGGAGGAGGATGATGCTCGCGCTAGAGGGGAGCAGTCGTCCAAGCGCCCCAGCTAGGCCCCCGGCGTCGAGGACCCGGAGACCCCGCTGAGCCCGACTGCATGCAGCAGCGGTGTCCGTCTGAAGGGAATCCCCAAGTCCGACTAGTAAGTAGTTGATGTTGTTGCTTGCATTGTTTGAATTTTGCTAAAGTCTTAACAGCCGACTCTTTCTTCGCTTGCAGCAAGCAGAGATCCAGTTTTACCTAGTCCATTAGCAAGATCCCACCTTCTGCTTAGCCAGCCTCATTGGCTGAGCCGGCTGCGCGGGTTGCTCCCCCGGCCTCCCAGGCTGCCAACATTATCGCGCCTGGGGGAGTCGGCAACTAGAGAAGTGATGCTGTAGATGAAGTCCCTCCAGCCCATGGAAGTGGACCATTTCCCTCTCGTGCAGAGAGAGAACCCTGGGGCATCGTCGGCTACCTCCTTTGAAGATATGCTTGTCGTCCCCCCGCTGAAGTCCGACTGACTGCTACACCACCGACCGCTGCTCCACCGGCTGCGACTCAGCCGGCTGCTGCCACCTCGACTCTGACTACTACTGCAGCTGGCACCGCCGTCTCCCAGGGTACAGCTGAGCCAACCGCGTTAGTTCCCGCCTCTGCAATGCTTGCACTGAGTTCCTCTCGGAGGGGTGCAGGGGCCAGCTCTGGCGCCGCCCCGTTGGCCCCTGTCAACATGGATCATGCTGATAAGATGATCAACTGGGTCTGGCAGACAGTGTCAGGGGCGAACATGCTGGAGGAGCTGACGCGCAAGAACCTCTCCGACATGCTGGCCTTGGTGAACCTAGGTAAGACCGTCCAAGAGAACGCCGAAGTAAGTGTAGTTGCCGATCTTTTTTCTTTAGCAAGTTTTTTCACTCGGTTTCAGGGGCATTGTTAGTGCAACCGGTGGTTGTAGCCTCCAAGGCCCTGGCTGACTGCTGGCAGTCAGTTAGGGTCTTTGGAAGCAGGATTCTCTGTATATGTAGGTATAGCCATCCTTGAACTTCATGGACTTGACTCTCTATGTCGGAACCCGTAGGTTTTTCATTGATCACCGGGTGCATGATCAGTGCGACCGGTGGCCGTAGCCCCTAAGGCTCGAGCCGACTGCTGGCAGTTGGGTTGAGTCTTTTATGCTAGTCTTGTTGTTTCTTCATCACCGGGTGCACAATCAATGCAGCCGGAGGCCGTAGCCCCCAAGGCTCGAGTCGACTGCTGGAAGTTGGGTAGAGTCTTAGAATCGCAAATCTTGGCTTGTTTATGCCTTTCACCACTGGATGCACGATCAGTGTGACCGGTGGCCATAGCCCCCAAGGCTCATGCCGACTACTGGCAGTCGGGTCGAGTCTTTTGAGATGCTAATGTACTTTTTGATGGGCTGACCAGATGAGATCATGTAGCCATTGACGGGGTCCTATACTGGGGGTGGCTAACGCCTAGAGCCTAGCCTCATCAAGCACACACTACTGCAGGATGCTGCTAACGCGACACTACGATCAGAGACCCTTTGACGAAACTGTGTACGATGCATTAATCGCAAACGGTGATGTAAAAAACCCGTCAAGAAAGACACAAAACATTTGCGATGAATGATACATCAAGCACGGTTCAGATTTTAGTTGCGTGTGTGATGCTGGGCATACGGTTGATCCATACGAACTGTTTGCAATGAGCCAGATCAAGGTGTGTGCGATATACAACTTACAGTTCGCTCTGATGAACCATTTGCGATGATCGAGGTGAACAGAAATGGTTCGGCGTAACAAGATGTGTCTGATACCCGGCAAATAGTTCGGTAATCAGAATTGTGTGCGATCATTATAGACAGCACATACGATCTTTTTTTGGTGAATTTTGTGCTCGTCAGGGCACACAGTTCAACAAACCAACCTGTGGGCGATAATGTAGAAGATCTCTGTCGAATACGTATTACTAACCATCTGCGCTGAGATTGACAGGATAAACAGAGATAACAAATTAATATGAGCGAACGGAAACGGAGATATATGCAGTTTGCTTAATTTATTCCTTCTTCTTCTTGTTGTTGTTGTTGGATGTCCCCACGACATCATTTTGGTGAGGACGCTTCTTGCCGCTGACCGTTGGCTTTTCGTCGCCGCCGCCGTCGTCACCGTCGTTGCTGTCGTCGTCGTCCTCATCCTCGTTCGACCATTCCTCCTCCTCATCATCGTCGTCCTCTTCTTCGGCCTCCGACGGCTCCTCATCCGTCTGGTTGTCGTCTGACGACTCCGGAGGCGGAGTCGCTTCCATGATCCAGATATAATCGAGGTCTGGGCTCGGCGCCGAACTCATGGAATATGAGCGGGATGATTCCGATGTTGACCTATCATCGGGCGCCAGACTGCTAGCCGAACTGTCGTCCTCGCTGTCGCTCGACATGGCTGTAGAGTGTGTGCCAGTGTGTAGCGCGGCCTGTCGAGGACGATGAAGATGGTGGACACTAAAGCGGGGTATGCAGAGAAGAGTAAATGCCAATGGAAGCGGGGGTTGACGTATTATCTAACCGCCGATATAATCAACTGCAATTATTTGTACCCAGTCACTCCAAATTCCCGGGGTTGCGCAGGACTCCTGTTGGCTGGTTTCTTTTTTAGGACAAAAACAAGGAACGAGTTTTGGGATTATGCACCGGTACCGGTATGAACGGAGTAGGACAGTTGGCAAGCAATACATTGAGCTCTTCTTATTGATAAAGCCAGTAATAATCAAACTACAAAGGAAAAGAAAAAAAAACAAAGGAAAATATATGCATGAATCTTCGCGTAACATCAATGGCATAGGACCTAGATGTGCATTACTTAGAGCACATCTAGATGTGCTTTAGCAATACCGTCAAACAAAACCCCTAATCATCATTGCAAACAGCGCATAGAACATGGCTAATGCGACAACCACAACTACACATGCTAGTTCCTTCTTGTCTCTTGCTTTCATCTATTGCCTGTGATTGATTCTTTCTTGCTTCATCATACTGATTGTACATTCCAGATCAGCCAGTTTCTTCTTCAGCTTTACGTTATCTTCTGCGAGCTTGGTGATAACACTCCGAGCCCTGCCATGCCATTCTTCATCCAGCCAGTTAACAAAGGCACAAGCCTCATATCCCTGCCAATGTTAAATAGTATTCAGGATGAGCGGTGGCATTAACTCAAGTAAAATGATGAACTTAGCACTAACCTCTAAGGGGCAACTGAGAAACCGCCTGCTAATGTCGAATCCCTCCGTGCATACATGTCAAATGGGAGTGTGCCCATGCACACAACTTAGCTTTTGGTACTTCTCGGTGGCGCAAAACTCGGACTCGAACTCGTGTTGCGGGAGTCTGGAGTCATGCTCCGGATCCGGCGGCAGATCGCTTTCCTGGGGGGGGGGGTCATTGAGGACGGATTTAGCAAGGATCTAGTTTGGACATGCTAAAAAAGATCGGGATTGATTGGAACCTGACAGGATGATTCAGATCCGTAGTACACCTGCCTTCTGATGACCTTAGGCAAGTGCTCGACGGCGACCGCCGTCGTGGCGGCGATACGAGTAGGAGCAGCCGCACCGAAACCATCAGCACCACTTGTCCGCATTCCCCCAATGTCAGCGCCACGCGAGGGAATTTGGAGGCTATGTAGGGATTTGGGGGAAATGGGGGAACTGTGGGGATAAGCTAATGGTTGGGAACTACTCATGGCACTATATGTTGTATACGGCACACTGTTTATACATGTTGTTTGTGTTAGGTATTACAACGTCACACACGATTTCCGCACCAAACCATTTGAGAAGACAACGTAGGTGAGACACGGTTGCCGTTACATAACCGTATGTGATGTACTACCTTATACATATAATTGAGTTACAGTGATACCATGTAAACAGCTCCTCTGCGGATTTCAGTCAAAAAATAAAACAGCCGCTCTGCATATAGAGATGGCGGCGGCAGCCTAGGCAGCGGCTACCGGAGAAGAGGTCAATCCTCGGTCGGTGGGTGGTGGCGGCGTCATAGGAGGTCAATCCTCGGTCTGCGGCGGGAGATAGGAGGAGCTCAACCATCGAGGTCGGCGGCGGCGTGATTCGAGCACATCCATCATGGTCGATGGCGGGGTAGTGGAGGTCGAACTTCAGGCGGCAGCCGCACTAAGCTTTGCTCCTCGACCCTGCTGTCTCGGTGTGCTGCCGCATCGTGCTTCTCTGTCTGCTAGGTGGAGGTCGCCGTGCGACTAATTAATTAAGGTATTCTTTTTGTGAGTGGCTAAATTAAGGTATTCAATTCCTAAGGGTAGTGCTGTACTAGTACTCTGCGTGTAAATTGACTGGCCATTAATTTTTGTCATTGCACTTCTGGATAACAATATGGAGCGCCCTCAGTAATTATGAAAATAAAACCTTGTGATTTATGCACGCATCTTTGGGCAGCAGTTAATCCGTGTATTAATGTTGTTGTTTTGTTTTTAATTACCATTCGTGTGGTGCAGATGGAACGATCTCGATGGATGAAGAATCGGAGAACCGCAGATTTTATCAGTGGCGTGACAGAGTTCATGAATTTGGCTGAAAGTACAAAAAGGAGAATTGGTGATGCGGATTACATCCTGTGTCCATGTACTGATTGTGCCAATACAGAGTCACGTGAAGCTGCAGATGTCCAGTGGCACTTAGTCTCTCAGGGATTCATGGATGGATATACACGTTGGACCAGACACGGTGAAGAGGAGGTCATGGATGAAGATACCCAGGGCTGTAAGATGCCAAACCCTGATCAGTGTCACATGGATGTTAAATCTAACATCTGGGCAGAGGTGTCAAGCTACCAATGGAACACCGGAAAGCCGAAACGCCCACTGGAAAACCAAGACGTCGACGCAGATGACGACGATCTTGATATGCCAGATTTTGCTGCTATGATTGTAGATTTTGAGGGCCCAGAAAAGGATATGATTGGGTACAAGGATCTACCAACCATTGATGCGGACTCCAAGAAAGAATTGTATCCAGGTTGCAAAAAGAAATATTCCAAGTTGAGTGCCACCCTGGCGCTTCTCAGATTTAAAGCAGCAAATGGTCTGTCAAACACGGGCTTCATAGAGATGTTAGGTCTTTTCAAAGAAATTCTTCTGGAAGATAATGTGCTCCCCAGAAGCACGAATGAAGCGATGAAAATTGTTTGCCCATTTGAACTTGAAGTACAGAAGATACACGCTTGTGTGAATGATTGTATATTGTACCGTGGTGAGTACAAAGATTTGCGTGCATGTCCCACATGCAAGCATGCATGATACAAGCGCAGGAGAGCAAAGGACAAGTACAAATTGGACGACGAGATCAAGACAGGAATCCCGTTCAAGGTTGTTTGGTAATTGCCTTTAATTCCAAGGTTGAGGCGTTTGTTTGCAAACCCTAGAGAGGCAAAGAGGTTGCGGTGGCATCATGATGAGCGAATTGCGGATAAGTATATGAGGCACCCGAAAGATGGAGCTCAGTGGGAATTAACCGACAACAAGTTTCAAGACTTTTCCAAGGATCCTAGAAGTATAAGGCTCGGGGAGTGTATTGACGGGATGAATCCTTTTTGCGATATGAGCACCAATCACAGCACATGGCCGGTGCTTCAGTGCATATAGAACCTAGCTCCTTGGTTGTGTATGAAGAAAAAATACATTATTATGTCAATGATTATCCAAGGCCCGAATCAACCTGGAAATGAGATTGACATTTACTTTCAGCTACTGGTAGAAGAACTGCTGACAGTGTGGATAGATGCGCCTGCTGAAAATGTTATGATGCTTACAGAAAGGAGATTTTCGATCTACATGCGATGCTGGTGCACACCATTCAAGATATGCCGGCATTAGGCAGCACATCGGGGCAGAAAACAAAGAGAGATGTAGGGTGTGTCACATGCATGGATAGGACAGCTAGCAGATTTCTTCCCAACTCGCGCAAAATCGTGTATTTGCATCATCGTAGGTTCTTACGGAAAAATCACCCATACCGAAAGATGAAAGCTGAATTTGATGGTACGGCAGAGGTAGGTGTGGGCCCAAGACCCTATGATGGGGAGGTGGTCCACAACATGGCTAAACAAATTAATGTTGTGCTTGGCAAGAAGCACGCTCTGACGGTGAAACAAGCACCCAAGGGTTAAGTGTTTAAGAAGAAATCGGTGTTCTGGAAATTACCTTACTGGGAGATTCTACGTGTACGTCACTGCATCGATGTCATCCACGTAGAGAAGAATGTATGTGAAAGCATCCTTGGTACTCTGCTCAAGATTGAAGGTAAAAGAAAGGATGGTGATGGTTCACGGATCGATATGCTTGCTGATCAATCAAAACACAGGAGTGAAGCAGAAGATGATGACAAATTCATCAAAGCTCGCCAGAGTTACAATTTCAGTACAAAAGAAGCAACACAGTTCTTCACCTATTTGTTGTCAGTTAAGACACCCTCTTCCTACTCCGCAAACATCAAAAGTCTCGTGGATGTGAGCTCAGGTAAAATGAAGTTGGGACACATGAAGTCACATGATTGCCACGTAATGTTGACACAAATCCTCCCGGTGGCCATTAGGAATCTGATGGACAAAGATATAAGAAACACACTCATTGGGCTCTGTGATTTCTTCAACCAACTAAGGTAGAAAGTTGTAGATCCTGAAGAGTTGGATCATATGCAAGATGATATTGCAAGAATATTGTCCAACCTAGAGATGTTTTTCCCACCATCATTCTTTGATGTCATGGTCCATCTCACTGTACACCTTGTCGACGAGATAAAGTATTGTGGTCCTGTGTTTCTTTGCAACATGTATCCCTTCGAGCGGTTCATGGGAATACTGAAGCACTTTTGTCGGAACCGAAACCATCCAGAGACAAGCATCCTACAAGGTTATGCCGCGAAGGAGGTGGTTGAGTTTTGCACCGAATACATGAAACAAAGACCTATAGGTTTGCCCCTCTCTCGCCACGAGGGAAGGCTGAAAGGTAAGCCGGTCCTTGCTGGCACGCAAATGGCTGCACCCAGAGAATTGGCCGAGAAAGCCCATTTGACGATACTGCTTAACAGCCCAGTTCACAGCGCTTATGCCAAAGAACACTTGGTGGAGATACGCCAAAGCTTCTTACCAATGGTGCCTTCATCAGATGTGGAGATAAAGGAGCACACTAAGAACTACGCCGAATGGCTGAAGAATCATTTGGCACAAGGATCCATCGATGACATTGCTACGTGGTTGGCACAAAGCCATGACCTATGATGTTGACGTACCAAGCATATGACATAAATGGATACACGTTCTACACTGAGGAACGTGATGAGAAGACCTCATATCAGAACAACTCTGTTCGAATAGAATGCATGACTGTAGATGAAGCTGATAAAAGGGTATACTATGGAACCATCAAAGAGATTTGGGAGCTTGACTATGTGAAAGTTAAGGTGGCATTATTTAGGTGCGCATGGATCCCTCTTGGTCATGTAAAGGTTGATGATTACAGGAAGACTTGTGTTAACAGGACAACGATGGCATATCACGCGGACCCGTTCATTCTTGCCAGCGATGCTACCCAGATTTTCTTTGCGGAAGACACATTGCGTAAGAACTTCCATGTAGTGATGCATGGGAAGAGGAGGGTACTGGGTGTCGAGGATGTTGTCGATGAGGACGAGTACGATGAATTTCTGAGTTGCTAGCCAAGGGATCACGCACCCGTGTAACAGAGAAGCGTAAAATCATCAGAAAACCCAAGTTCATTCGGGGTCAACGTAATGATCCCAGTTCCCCGATGTACATGGGAATTAAGCCGTAAGACTAGTTTTATGCCTACCCTGCAACTTAATTCGTTCAATTTAGAACTGTCACGTGTACTGAATTTGTGAGTTATGCCCGGTTTTCTGCTGATGTAAGAACCGTCAATATGTTGACCTTGGTATGCTGTCAGCTCAGGCAATGAATATGAACTGTTTTTTGTTATTATTATTATATCATAGAGGTAGCACACTTAATTGATCTCACTACAGTATGTGTGAACAAAAATATGCAATCTGGTTTGCGAATAGCACACGGTTTGTTGATGAAAGCCGTGTGCCGACCAAACCCCACCCGCGATCTGAGTCGTGCTTTCTGATTGGTCAGAATCCCAACCCCACGGATCGTACGTCTGCACCGTTGGATGCTCCCAGATCGAACGACGATCCTCATCCCTTTCGACAGCACATGCAGTTCCGGTTGTAATTTTATTTTTATGCACAAAATGCACGTTAAACTCAAAAAATGTCTTAAATATAGCTAATGATACCTAAAATGCGCCAGAAAATCAACCCCGTGGTATAATAGTGATTGAGTACCGTGGAAATTTTTATGAGGCCAAACGAGGAAGTGACTGGCCACTGGAGTTTGAATTGAAACATCTCCTTTTGGAAACCATGATCCGTCATGTGAGATGCTCCGATTAGGAAGGTGCGATCATCAAAACTTGTGCCAAACTTTACCAATTTATTTCCACGGGGTCGTGAGAACACGCCACGGGCACACATCGATTTTGACGATGTTCGGACTCCATCTAAATTTCCTGTAATTAAAATAACAATTTGGCCTACGCCAGTGGCCGCACCTCGCGGCCAAAATGTTTGAAACTTCTGCCCGCTTCTCGGACAAACGGATGAAAACTCGCAAACCGACGCACAAATGATTTGTACACCTTCTTTGCTAAGGGTGGCCATAGTGGGGGTATCATAGCCGGTATCATGCACTCGGGAATAGCAAATATGATGATGTGGCAAAGAATTAAATAAGGGAGAGTGGGTTAGAGTAACATAGGTAGATACTGTAACATAATAAATGTTGTACTACTTTGTGTCATGCATGGCCATAAATACGGTCATCTATGATACTGTGCACTATGAAGGTACGTACGTAGTATCATACACTAGTATCATATGCATGATACTATAGTATATGATACTCCCCACTATAAGGCTGGCCATAGTGGTGGTATCCTAGCCGATATCATGCAGTCGGAAATAGCAAATATGCTGACGTGGCAAAGAATTAAAGAAGATAGAGAGTGTTAGAGTAACATATAGGTAGATACCGTATCATGTTAAATGCGATGCTAATTTGTGTCATGCATGGCAATAAATATGATCATCTATGATACTACTCTATTATACTATGCACTATAATTAAAGATAGTATCATACACTAGTATCATATATATGCATGATACTAGTATATGATACTATCCACTATGAGTAGCCTAAGTATAGCCTAACTAAAACACCGACATGTAGTTGTAGTAGGGTTTTTGACTTTATATGCACTAAAATGCAAGGTAAGTGCAAAGAATGACTTAAACATAGCAGACGAGACCTGAAATGGGCCGGAAAATCAAACCAAGGGTATATCCGTGATTGTTTACCATGTTTTTTTTTCGAGGCGGAACTATGTAGTAACTGACGATTTGGAGTCCGAACTGCCACGTCTCCTTTTGGAAACTATGATCCTTCTTGTGAGATACTCCGGTATGGAAGGTGCGAGCACCAAAACTTGTGTCAAACTTTACCCAATTTTTTCCATGCGATCATGAGAGCACGCCACTGTGACACAATGATTTTCGTTATTTTCCGGACTCTATATGCATTTCCTGAAATTAAAATACCAATAAGGCCTACGCCTCTGGCCGCACCCTGCGGCCGAACTGTTTGAAGTTTTTTCCCGTTTCTCGGACAATGAATGAAAACTCGCAAAGCGACACACAAATGATCTTGCTAACACCCACGTGTAGTTGCGACTATATATATATATATACAAATGAGATCTCTTTTTTTTTTGCATATTCAAAGTTTGAGATTGCTAGCCAGGCCTGCCGCCTGGTAAAATGTACCAGAAAATCGAACCATAGGGTACAATCGTGATTTCCTACCGTGGAAAAAAAATTGGAGGCGAAGCGATGAACTCATGTTTTCATTCAAACGAAAATATGTTGTTAGTTAATGTAAATGTTTTTAAATAGCACACGGTTCACTCACGAAAGCCGTGTGTCCACTAAACCGTGACCGATGCCCCCCCTGCCACGCGTGCGATCTGAGTCGTGCATTCTGATTGGCCAGAACCCAAACCCCACGGATCATACGTCTGCACTGTTGGATTCTCCTTGATCGAACGGCGATCCTCATCCCTTTCAACAGCACATTCTGTTCCGATTGTGATTTTATTTATATCCACAAATTACACGTTAAATTCAAAAAATGTCTTAAATATAGCAAATGATACCTGAAATGCGTTAGAAAATCAAACCCGTGGTATAATGGTGATTGCGTACCATGGAAATTTTTATGAGGCCAAACGATGAAGTCACCGACCACTGGAGTTTTAATTGACACGTCTCCTTTTGGAAACCATGGTCCTTCATGCGAGATGCTCCGGTTTGGAAGGAGCGATCATCAAAACTTGTGCCAAACTTTACCAAAATTTTTCCCCGAGGTCGTGAGAGGATGCCACGGGCACACACCGATTTTGATGATGTCTGGACTCCATCTGAATTCCCGCTAATTAAAATACCAACTAGGCCTACGCCGGTGGCCGCACCTCGCGGCCGAAATGTTTGAAACTTCTCCCCGTTTCTCAGACAATGGATGAAAACTCGCAAAGCGACACACAAATGATTTGTACACCTTCTTTGCTAACTAACACACGGATGTAGTTGTAGAACGATTTTGAATTTAATTATATGCACTAAATGCAAGGTAAGTGCAAAAAAAAAGATTTAAATATAGCAACGAGAGCCTGAAATGGGCCAGAAAATCAAACCTAGGGTATATACGTGATTGTTTACCATGAAAAAAATTCGAGGCGGAACGATGTAGTCACTGACGATTGGAGTTCAAAGTGCCGCGTCTCCTTTTGGAAACTATGATCTTTCTTGTGAGATGCTCCGATTTGGAAGGTGTGAGCATCAAAACTTGTGCCATCTTTACAAAAATAAATTCCATGTCATCCTGAGATCACGCCACGGTGACACACCGATTTTCGTTATTTCCGGACTCTATATGCATTTCCTGTAATTAGAATACCAACAAGGCTTACGCCTCTGGCCGCACCCTGCGACCGAACTGTTTGAATTTTTTTCCGGTTTCTCGAACAATGAATGAAAACTCCCAAAGCGACACAAAAATGATCTTGCTAGATAGCACCCACGTGTAGTTGCGACTATAGCAAATTACTCAAATATAGCAAACGATACCTCAAATGCACGAGAAAATCGAACCATAGGGTACAATGGTGATTTCTTACTGTGGAAAACAATTTGGAGGCGAAACGATGAACTCTTGTTTTCATTCAAACGAAAATATGCTGTTAGTTCATGTAAATGTTTTCAAATATCACACGGTTCACTCACGAAAGCCGTGTGCCTACCAAACCGTGGCCGATGCACCCCACTTGCTGCGTGCGCAATCTGAATCGTGTGTTCTGATTAGCCAGAACCCAAACCCCGCGGATCGTACGTCTGCACCGTTGGATGCTCCCAGATCGAACGGCAATCCTCATCCCTTTCGACAGGAAATGCAATCCGGCTAGGATTTGATTTATATGCCAAAATGCATGGTAAATGCCAAGAAATGTCTTAAATATAGCACACGAGACCTGAAATGCGCCAGCAAATCAAACCCGTGGTATAATGGTGATTGCTTAACGTGGGAAAAATTTAGAGGCGAAACGATGAACTCACGTCTTCATTTCAAAATTAGTACATCTTCATTTCAAACAAAATTATTCTCTTTGTGCACACGAGCGCTTAGAGGCAACTGTTTGCATAGGCCTTTCCGCGCGGTGACCGGGGATATTTTTCACACTTTTCACCTAGGCCGCCAACACCTCCCCACCGCCCGCCCGTGTTTCACTCAACTAGTCCACCCAATCTCCATCGCCAGCTCCCCCCTCCCCCAGATCCAGAGCAGAACCCTCTCCGGCGCCGGCGTGCTCACCCCGGCTGTGTGCCCGCTCTTCGGCGTCAAGCCTACATCCATTGCAATTCCCAACATGCGGCTGCCCGCACCTCGCCATCTTTGTTTGCTCGCCAGCCACCCTCGAGCATATCGATCCTGTAACCCTCGCCTCTCCTGTGGTCCGGCCGGGTTTGCATTAAGAAACCTGTTAGTTACTGCTCTCCATCGCGGTGAGGCATATTTCCTCGCAATCCTTCTTCTTATTTCGTTCTGTATGTTCCCAAATTGGCTATAAAATAACGGAGAGCATATATATGTTAATTATCTACCTTCCTAACTAGTACATATAAGCTATATTTGTTCCAATAAGTTACTGCCAATTTACAGATCGCGGGCGCCCGAGTCACACAAACTTAACAAATAAGCCATACATTTTCTAAATTATTGCATGACATGTTTAGACAGCTTGATACTAAGTTGTTACTTTTATGCTTATCCTCCATTCCTGAGTTTTGCATGTGTTCTCTGTAGATGCCTAATAGCAGCGACAACACTCATGCTTCAAGCGATGTATCTTCATATGATTCCGACAACCCTAGGTCTTCAGCAGATGGTGAGGGATCAAGTAATCTTGAACGGGATAGAGCTGCAGCAATTACCATTCCGGTCAGGACACGGAGGAACGCTCCAAGGAAGCCCACACACCAGCCTAAAGGTGTATATGAAGTAACCGAGATCGATTTAAAGTCTTGGGCTCCAACTAAACCAGATAAAGCACGCACAAGGTTCAGGAGTGTGTGTGGATTTGTTTGCAGGGCAAGGCTCAACATTAATCTGCCGGGGTTTCGGAATGCTTACACAGAAACACGACAAAGGATAGTCCAGGAGATCATGAATCACTTCAACATTACAGAGCAGTGGAGAATGCAGGTGGAACACGGTGCACTGAAGAAGGCTAGGGATGCTTGGAGAAACTGGAAGCACATGCTGTACAAGAAGTACTTGAGTGAAGGCAAGGACCCAATCCCTGCATACCGCCAAATTACAAAGGCAGACTGGGCAGAATTCAAAAGGGTCAGGGCAACTAAAGAGTTTGCTGAGAAGAGTGCCAAGCAATCGGAACTTCAGAAGAAGAACACACACCCCCACTGTATGGGTGTGGCAGGATACTATGGCATGAAACCGATATGGGACCTGGAGGAGAAAGAAATAGTAGCGGCGGGTGGGAAACCGGCCTTTAGTGAAATCAGGGGCGAACGCGCCAGAGACTACTTGCGGGCACGTGCAAGGAGGCGTGATGATGGAACTTATTACTTTGAAAACTCACGTGACAAAGAACTGTACCAAGTGATGTTAAAGGCTTCCAAGATCCCTGGAAGGTTCTACAAGAACTCAAGGCCATGTGACATTCTGTCCGATGCTCTGGAAACAAGAGAGCCCCCTGGCCGTGCAAGCGGTATAGGTTATAATGTCCCGCACAAGAGGTCTTTCACACTCAGCAAAGAAGAGAGGCTCAGCATGAAAAAAGCAAGGAGTGAAATGAAGCAGAATGAATTGTATGAAAGGTTGAGGAAGGACATGTATCCGACTGTTCGAAAGGATATTGAGGAGTCAATGATGATGTAGAACACTCTAACACTAACAAATAGCCAGCAGATGGGAGGGGAGGCGGGCATGGAGGATGCTGCTTATTGCGCGACAACACCGCACAAGAGTAGCTGTGCATCAGCCGACCCCAGCGACACTGAGACTGCAACTGCTCATGATGATGCTATATCTGATCTATCTGGAATGAAAGATAGACTGAAGGGCATGCTTACACATTATGAAGGTACATTAAAATGTGCAACAGCCTGGGTTTGCCCACCCTTCTTGGAAAAGGGCCTCTTGTTGGACAATGTGCCATTGAAGCCGGGCTGTGTGAAGTGCTTCGTGACTGAAGTAAAGCCTGGATTCAATGAATTTGCCATGAAGAATGTACTAGGAGACTTTGATGAGCAAATGACCTTGGGAGAAACACTTTTACATCACATCCAGTGGCCACGAAAGGAAATAGAGTTCATCGATGAGATCCCTGAAGCCCCGCCAAGAGCAACCAATGTCGCCCCTCAACCGGTGATGCTCTCCTTGCCACAACAGCTCTCGTGTGCTTCCCCCAAAGAACCTAATACTCGTAATCCAACGGCTGATGCATCTACCTGTGATCAGCCGGCCCAACTTTGTGCCGTACATGCCATGTCATCCTCCGGCCCAGAGCAGCCAGTGGCAAGGACTACAACTGCTGAAGACGCACCACCGGTTCAGATGTCGGCCGCTGAAGCAGCGGGGGAAGACCCAGCTGCAGCACATGCTCAGCAGACCAACCTGGTGGAACGGACTGCTAAGCAGTCTGATGCTTCGGAACCGCCTGCTAAGCAGTCTGTAGGTCCAGAACTGACTGCTCATCAGTCCGTCGGTCCGCAGCCGCGTGATTAGCATACCAATGTGTCAGCACTTCCTGCTCAGCAAACCAACGCGTTGGCACGGTCTCCTCAGGACACCGACAAGTTGGCACCACCAGCGCAGAAACCTGACATAGCTTCAACACATGGTCAGCAGTCCGATGCCTCTCCTCCTACAGCCCAGCAGTCCGTCACAGCAGAACCGCCAGCTCAGCGGTCTGGTATAGATAAACAGTCTGCTAAGCAGTCCGTCGAAGCTTCACCGTCTGCTCGGCAGTTTACCTTGCAGCCAACCAGACGTTCTGCCAGAAATGCTTCAAGTACCAAGAAGGAAGCGGCCAAAAAGGCTGCACCCGCGAGGAAGCGTGGCTGGAGAGCAAAGAGGAAAGAGAATGATTGCCTCTTACTTAAAGCACTCATCGCCCAGAATCAAATTAACAGCAGGTTGTTCGAATCGGGGAGTAATATTATTTCTGACGGCATGGATGATGAAGAAATAGATTTGCAGCTTGTAAAATAAAGCATATGTACTTGAAGCACACAATTGCGTCCATGGCCAGCCATTTCTTGTTGCCGAATACTTTGATGAGGGCCGCTCCAGTTGCCGTGAGTTACATGAATATTGCATGGATCAAATGTCAGCAGGTCATCATGGTCTGCTAGTCCACTACAACAGAGATCATTTCCGACACGATGCTGGTTCCATCAATGTGAGTTTCGAGGACTTACATCTCTTCTTCAACTTCAACGAGCTCGATGCCACTCTTGTTAGATGCTTGATTTTGTAAGTACCTAACAAACTCTGATCAACTTCTCCATACAAGGCTATAAATGATAAACATCTAACTGCATTTTATTCCTCTCAGGGGATTGAACGTGCAGAGAAGAAAAAGGGAGAGTGTGTATTTCATAGATCCTGCATTAGCAAATGGCACAACATTAGATGGTAAGGACCTACGGGACTGGGCCATTAACACGGTCGTCCGTATCTTCAAAAACATGTCCCATGCAGAATCATTTCTCTGGCCATATCATGAATGGTAAGTCAAGTAAACAACCACGCATACACTAATTGTCTTTTAGATTTCGACATAATTCGTAAGTTAATGGCTTTCTTAATATGTAGCGATCACTGGATATTGGTATTCATTGTTCCAAACAAGAACACAGTTTACTACATGAATTCTCTCAGAGAGTCAACAAACGCTCAGGATCTGACGCATCTTCAGCAATTCATGGATAGGTATTGAATTCTATGATGTTGAAATTTATTTGCATTCATATCTGGTTCAATAATTGATGTTGTCAAAATTCATCTTCATTTGCAGTGTGCTCGCATTGTGGAAAACTAAACCAGGGAACCTGTTCAAGAGGGAACTACCTGTGCAGCACGAGATCGTTTCTCCGATAACACACCGAAATCCGTTATTTTTGGAAAATTTATCCAATAGTCTGCAAATACCTTTTTTTACGCTAGTCAAATGTTCAAGCTTCTAAATAAACCTCTTTCTATTTCTGTCCAAAGAAAAAATAATACATCTAACACCGGTTAGGTTGTTCCTAACAGGACAAATACATGACTAATTCTATACAAATAATTTCAGTGTCCTCAGCAACACGCAGGGACCAACCTTTGTGGATACTATGTTTGCAGACACATGATCTCCATCTGCAAATCTACTGATAGTTGTGAAGATCCTCGCGAATTAGTACCAATAAGTCTATCTTAATTAATATCTTCTACTCCACTCATATGGCACATTCTGATCTTAAAAATACTGCAGCTCATCTTAGAACCGATGACCCCTGAATCGCTCCCCGCTGGTGAATTGCTGATGGTTCGGAGATTTATCAGCGACTTCTTCTCGAATCACTACATCAATCCCACTGGTGATAATGAAGATTTCAGCATGCGTTCTCCTGAAACACTGAGTAAGAGTTAGCCGCTAAACATATACGCATGGATCCATTTTTTTCTATCTGATGAGGTCTTCGTATTTCGTACACTATGATTAATTATGTAATGCATATATGTGTGGACAAATCATTGGAATTTAGCTATCATATGTTCAATTGCAATTGTTGCGAAATCTGATGAATGTTCTTCCTGTGGACACTATTTGTTCAATTGAATATTGTGGCGAATTTTCTTTCGGCATGCCGATTCAAAATGGGATATTTTTGTTTTAACCTGGCAATTGCTCCGCACATGGTTCAACTAAATGGGTGTGTGCGATCCATATCGGAAAGCATACGTCACTCGTAGCGGAACCGTCGGTGAAACACAGCAGATCGCAAACGATTTGCGGCGGTACTACGTATGCGTAGGGTCTCCGGAACCATTTGTGATATGACGTTATCGTACACGAGAGCTCGGAGTAAACCGTGCCCAATGTAAAATACAATCCCAGTCATAAATTTTTCAGGAAACGTGTGGGATCCCAAACGAAAAGCACACGTCACTCTTGCCGCAACCGTCGGTGATACACAACAAATCACAAATGGTCTGCAACACTTGTATGTGTGCGAAGGGGCTCCTGAACCGTTTGTGATAGAACATTATCGTACACGGTAATTGTTGGGAAACATGTGCGATGGAGTCTTGCATGGCAGACGGGTTCCGCAGAAAACTCATGTGCGATGGGGCACATATCGCACACAGTTCATATGTTGGTCCGTGTGCCTTACATACTGTTTCCCAGACGGTTCATTACGACACACCATTTGGTTTTACTTCGTCATTAGAAACGTTTAATCACCAATCCCACACGTGCGAAAGAATTTAGTGTGTGCTGCATCGCACATGATTACATTTTGCAAGGCCTCTGGATCATGGCTAAATATCCCCGACGGTTTCTGGGTCGTGTGGGAAGGACCCCCCCTATCGCCCACACTCACTTGGCAACGGTTCCAAATGCCGTCACGGAAAGGGGTTAAAAACCATGTGTATAGCACCTCGCTGTACCAGTGACAAGGGGCCCACCAGGCCCAAGATATGACGCAAACCCTAGGAGACATGACGACCTTCTTGACGCCCAATACTAGGGGATGGCGGCACCCCAGATCGCATCTGCCTTGTAAAACCCTAGACCACTCCTGCCTACATAAAGAGAGGTCTAGGGAACCCATGATCATTGATACACAGATTGGAAACCTCTCGGTAGCAATCTCATACACCATTGTAACCCCTCGCATGAGGTATCCGTCCACTATGAATCATCAAAACTAGTAGGATGTAGGGTATTAATCTCCGGAGGCCCAAACCTGGATAAATCCCTCATGTGACCACCGATCCATGACTTCCAGTTGCGCTTGGACCCCTACCGAGGGATCTGACGGGAATTCGCTCTGTCAGTCGGCTGGAGACTGATCATGGATCGAATCTTCTTCTGCTTCTGGGGGCCTATCGCCGGGGGAAAGCCTAACCTTTGGCTCCTTGACATTCACCGCCAACAGGACGGGCCGGGTCTACATCAGCCAACCGGCTCACCCCACACATACCATCTATATCGGCAACATCGCTTTCATCACCAACATATGCGGCGAACTCCGATTATGTCTGCCACCCATCCGACACAGGACACGTGATGACGTTATGATCCCGGCGACCTCGGCACCCGGCCTCGCTGACAGCTTCCCGTTCGGACTAAAGAACACGGGGGCTGCACACCAGCACGAGCTCCACCAACAACTCCAGAAGAACGTGCAGCTTGTCGCCATGGCGCGCGGCAACTGCCACATTGATCACGCGCCCGAAGATTGTTTCCTCGACGAGACAATCTTAGATTGTAGCATTGATACGGCAGACCTGCTGTCATTATCCGACCACGAAGACGCAAACAGTGAACCGGCATCACCAAAAGAGGAGGAGGCCCGCAGCGCCATGGCCCCACCAACCAAGACCAGATCCCTGGAATGCGGAGACCATGGCGAACAACAGAAAAATGCCTCGAGGTCCCACACCCCGCAAGAGATGGAGGACCGAATCGAAGAGTATGTCCCGCAACCGATCTCATTACAAAAAGTGATGTAAGCAGAAGTGAAGGCCGAGGCACAAGATCGGAAGAAAGAGGGCGCAAGTACAGCTGCCCAACATGGCAGCCCTCATGAAGATTGCAAACATCTTCACCACAGGCGAGGAAACTGCTCGTGCCGGCCACCACCACAAGAAACAAGAAGGACCGGCCAATGCGCATGGCAAGGGAGGTCGCTCTACGCGCGGCCAGAACAACGGTCACAAATGGAAGGAACGACCACTAGCGGCAGCCACTGGACACTAGGTCGATCAGCGGAGCAACAAAAGAACCAAACATGAACGCAGACCAAGGCACACATCCCACGCCTACGAGGCCATCATGAGCGGCCTGTGCAAGTACCACAACCATTGGGCCTAGAAAGCACTGCACTCGACACGCAAGTGCCACCTCAACGAGCAACTCACCCAGGAGAAGAATGCCAGGGACAAAGACAGCTCAGATGCCGAGGACGATCGCCATCCATGCACGACCTCCCAGAGGACCCCAAGAGGTGGCCGGAAGGAGACAACCGAGGCATATGTGGTGAACATGATCTTTCGGGGCCCGGAGTCAAAACAAGCTCAGAAACAAACCTTACAGGAGGTCTACGTGCTCGTTCTCGGGGTACCACAACTCCTAGATTGGTCAAACCACACATCTCCTTTAGGCTCAATGACCACCCATAATACATACCTAACCCAGCGAGGAACGCACTCGTCATCGACCCCATCATCGGGGGCTGCCAGCTCTCGAATGTACTCATGGATAGCGTGTCCGGCCTCAACATTATGTACGCCGCAACAATGCAGAAAATGGGCCTCCCCATAACAGGCCTGCGGCAATCGCCGACACACTTTCATGGCATAGTTCCGGGGAAGAAGGCCGAACCACTTGGCCATGTCATGCTGGAGGTCATCTTTGGCACAGAAGACAACTTCCGCGTGGAAAAGCTATGCTTCGAGGTGGTCCCGTTCAAATGGGGATACCACGCTCTTCCAGGATGGCATGCCTTCGTCAAATTCATGGTTATCCCATGCTATGCCTACTTGAAGCTCAAGATGCCCGACCCAACTGGGATCATCACAGTCTCCAGCGACACCAAGAATGCACATGCAGCATAGGTCGCCCAGCTGGAATCGGCAGAAGCCGACCTCCCAGAAGATGAACAAGAATGCACAGAGGTCCCTTCTGGGCACTTCAAGAAACAGATGGACGGCAACTCAGCCGCAAATGCTCAGGAGCCACCGATAGAACCCTCATGCTCCAATCGGCATGAAGGAGGGTCACGGGGCTAAGAGGACGGAGGAAGAAGCATGCCAGATCATGGGAAGACACACAAACAGTGGCGCAACACAGGCTAAATCAATTTTTCCTTCCTTTTTTACATCCAGCACATTTGATTTGTTTTACGAACAAATAATCAAACAAACAAAATAAATGCTTTTACTACCCTCTAGCTTGTCATATAAAGAATTGATGTGATGGGGTTATAAATACACTTTAGCACCCTAATCAAATCCAACTTTTTATCCATGATCCATGGTTCTACAAAGCACCTTGTATTGATCACGCCGTGCCAAGGTTTGAGGGGAGTCGGAGAGATCCTTCTATGAGATGGGTTTGGGGGCTGCATTGTTTGTCGTACCGCCTCGGCCCCCGTAGGAGCCGTATCCAACGGCCACTCAAACCTCGCTCGGGGGATGTATCACAGTACAACCCACACCGGAGCCTTCCTAACAACAAGGTCCCCCGTGTGGGTAGGCTTACGGCCACCCTCTCTCTTTCGCCTTTGAGTTTCGCAATGCCTATACCCTAACCAGCTGAGAATCCTACCCTAGCCAAAAGGCCTGCAGTGCTTTACGATCGTTCTGTGATTGCCGGGCTCAAACAGGGGTCTCCCATAAACACATTGACGCTTTCGGCACAACGGGGTCACATTTCTCAACAGCTAAGTTGGATGCTTGTCCAACACAGGCAAGAGACACACTTAAATGAACAACAAAACAAATGTATAATAGTACATATACTATAGTTACGGTGTTCAAAGTTACATGAGGCCTATGCATCCTCCTCATCAGCGGCACACCGCTTAAGTATTTTCTCTAGCTTGCAGGTGTCCGCGGCATACTTAGCCTCCGCTTCAACCTCCACAGAGGAGGGCTCCGGGATGGGGCTTTGAAATGAGCCATGAATGCGTAGGCTCAAGTCTGTGTCTGGGAACTATGACCTCACGCCCGCCAAGACCCTCATGGCGCCCTCATATGCCACAGAGTACTGCCAGTCAAGCAGTTGGGCTGGAGCTCACTCTAGCAGCTTGACCACACCATCCAAGGTGTCAGCAAGGCCCTCCTCACCATGGTACAAGGTGCCACAGGCCATACCAAGCGCAGCGTGCATCCATAGGGTGAGGTTGGCAACTTGCTGGAGCCACGGCGCCGCGTCCTCATGGATGACATCTGGCAACGGCACTGCAATCAGGAAACCGAGTCAAGACGAAGCAGAGGCATCCACGAGGAATGACAAACAAGAAAACAACAAACTCACATGCAGCGGCAGCCTCCAGATCCTGGAGCCTTTTCGTCAGCTGCTTCGCTCAGTCCTCTGCTTCTGTCCGAGCCACGGAGAAGCGTTGCGCGGTGGCCTCTTTTTGCTTCAATGCAGTGGCCTAGTTCTGCAACTCTTTCTCCTTACTCGCAAGCACGCTCTCGAGGTCAGCCACCTTCTGCCGGCACTCTCTAAGCTCGCCATCGGCAACATCCATAGAATTCTGGAGCTCGCTTTGCGACGTCTCTGATTCCTATAGTTTCTGCCACAAGGCGGCAGCCTCCTCAGCTACTTCAGGACCGACATCACAAGACTAAAGTCAACATCCATATTACAATGGAGCTTGTCAGATCAAACGTAGTCCAGAAACTTACATATGGAACCAGTGGTAAGCATCGAAAGGTGTGTGACCTCTCGTTGCTGGGCCTCTAGCTGACGCCGGTGGTTGCCCACCATGCCCTCCATGCCGGCCACCCTCTACAACAGAGACCGCTTCTGATAAAGATAACAAGCCCAGGCGCGGGTCTGTACTGGACGCCATACCCGGCCTCGGGGGCTACTGCCTACACCATAGCACTATATAAATAAGGGCCTCACCTGATAGCTGGCCTCAGCAAGACCGCTAGGCCCATCCAGCTAGGCACACAAGACCTCCCTCGCACCCAGCACCGCAGCGACCAACGCTGCGGAGGACCTGGGGGCAGCAGGAGCGGCGGGCAGGTCCTTGCTGGTCTCTTCAATCGCCCCTCCATGAGTAGGCACGGCCTCTGGGTTGAAGACATCACTGAGGACGCACGTCACCAAGACCATCTAGAGGCCTTCACAGGGGCCCGACGGCGACCTTTGCGGCTGCAAGACAAGCACAAGCGAAAAGGTAAAAAGGAGCTCAAGAGGAGCAATGGTCACAAAAATTCCTACCAGTGATAAGGGGCGCGATCTCCGGCGAAATGATCTGAGAATCTCCAAGCGGTCCTGCTACTTGTAGACTGCGTTGGATTTTTATCCCCGAAGAGGAGAGGATGATGCAGCACAGTAGAGTAAGTATTTCCCTCAGTTAGAAACCAAGGTTATCAATCCAGTAGGAGAACCAAGCAACACCACGTAAACAGCACCTACACACAAAACGCAAACCCTCGCAACCAATGCAAACGGGAGGTTATCAATCTCTCGGCGGTTAAGTAACGAGATTAAATGGTATATGATAGACTGATAACTAAATAAAAGATAAAAAAGTGCAGCAAGTATTTTTGGTATTTTTGTATAAGTAAACAAGATAGGTCTTATGATAAAATTAGACCCCGGGGGCCGTAGAGTTCACTAAAGGCATCTCTCAAGAAAATAGCATACGGTGGATAAACAAATTACTGTTGGGCAATTGATTGAAAAGCAAATAATTATGATGCTATCCAAGGCAATGATCATGATATAGGCATCACATCCAAATCAAGTAGACCGACTCCTACCTGCATCTACTACTATTACTTCACACATCGACCGCTATCTAGCATGCATCTAGTGAATTAAGTTCAAGAGAACGAAGTAATGCATTAAGAACGATGAAATGATGTAGTCAAGATAAACGCAAATAAGAATTCATCCCAACTTGTTATCCTTAATGGCAACAATACATGCGTGTCAATTCCCATTTTGTCACAATGACTGAACACCGCAAGATCGAACCCATTACCGAGCACCTCTCCCCATTGCAAGAAGATCCAATCTAGTTGGCCAAACCAAACCAAAACTTCGGAGAAGAAATACAAGGCTATACTAAATGATGCATAAAAGAGACAAGCAAAGAACTCAAATAAAACAATGATAGATCTGATCATAAACTCACAATTCATCGGATCCCAACAAACACACCGCACAAAGTCATCACATCGGATGGATCTCCATGAAGATCATGGAGACCATGGTATTGAGAATCACAAAGAGAGAGAGAGAGCCATCTAGCTACTACCTACGGACCCGTAGGTCTATGGTGAACTACTCACGCATCATCAAAGAGGCGGCAAGGTTGATGTAGAGTCCCTCCGTGATGAGTTCCCCCTCTGGCGGAGTACCGGAGAAGGCCTCCAGATGGGATATCGCGAGAACAGAGGCTTGCGGCAGCGGAAAAGGTATTTCGTGGACTCCCCTGAGGGTTTTTGAATTCTTCTGAATTTATAGTGGTAGAGGTAGGGCAAATGGCGCAAGGAGGGGCCCACATGGCACTGGGGCACGCCCTGGTGCCATGTGGGGCCCTCCATTCTTATCTTCCTTTGACTCCAAGTTCCCGGTGATCCTTATACTTAGAAAAAAATCTCCAAAAAGTTTCGGGAGGATTTGATCTTATCTGTTATTGATTTTGTATAAAACAAAAACAGGGCAGAAGCAGGAACTGGCACGTGGCACTAAGTTAATAGATTAGTCCCCAAAAATGATATAAAAATGTATGAAATTATAATAAAAACATCCAAGAATAATAATATCATAGCATGGAACAAGCAAAAATAATAGATACATTGGACACGTATCAAGCATCCCCAAGCTTAACTCCTGCTCGTCCTTGAGTAGGAAAGTTATAAAACATATTTTTGATTGTGGAATGCTACCCAACATACTTCACATTACTTTCATAGCATAGACATGAGGACTTGTATGATTCAAAGCAATAGTCTATAGTTTGACATGAAGACATAAATACTCAAGTGATGCTAACAAGCAACCATGCTTTTCAAAATAACAATGCTAAAGAAAATTATCCCTACCCCATTATGCTCAATCATTGATCCATTCATGAAACACACTCGAATATCAATCATACTCCATGCACACACATGACCACATGACCCCCTAGTTGGCGCTTTTAATGAGAAGGATGAGACTCAACATAGAAATAAATAGAAAGGCCCTTCGCAGAGGGAAGCATTAATTTACAGAGGTGCCAGAGCTCAAGTTTTTGAAAGAGATGAAAACTTTATTTTGGGAGGCATGCTTTTCTCGTCAACGAGAACGACTTAAGGTTCCCAACACTTTTCACATTGGATACATCATAGGCGGTTCCCAAATAGAAAATAAATTTTTTGCTCCCCATCATCGTTCCATGGTTTTGAGACTTAAGTCCCTTTTTTCCATTCACATCCGAAGGAGTTTGTTTACCACCTTTCCTTATCACAATCCATGGCTAGCCGTATTCACGGGTGCCCTCCATACAAACACATTCCAAGGAAACTCAATTTATTTTGGGACTGGGCATCCCTTTTACCACCACACTCTCGTGCAATGACATGTGAATAAACACTCATCGTGAGAATGACATATCCAACATGAAAATCATTGGCCACCCCTCACCGCTTCATGAGCGATACGGGCACACAAAAGAGAATTAATTTTGAATTTTTTTAGAGATGGCACATGCAAATTTGCTTAGGACGGCGATGAAATACCGTATATAGGTAGATATGGTGGACACAATTGGCAAAACAAGTTTAAGGTAAAGGATGCCCAAGTAGTATTCCCACTTAGTACAAATTGAGGCTAGCATAAAGGTTGAGAAGCGACCAACTAAGAAACCATAATGATGCACATGCATACATAAAACATAACCAACACCGAATAATGCACCACAAGTACGATGTAACTTCATTGCATAACTATTGACTTTCGTACTTGCACAGGGAATCATAAACCTTAACATCACTATTCATACTAGAGCATAATTACTCATGAACATAACTCACATGTCATCATCTACATATCTCAAAACTATTGCAAAGAATCAAGTTTTTCATGTCCCATAAATTTTTATGCTAGTTTTCATTATTCTACTTGAATATTCATCAAATGGGGACCAAGCTCATAGCTTGTGCAATTTACCACAACCATTTTCAAACTCTCAAAAAGGTATAAGTGAAGCATGAGAGCAACATTTCTACAAAATATCTAGCATTCTGAAAAAGATATAAGTGAAGCATGAGAACAAGTTTCCTCAAAACAATCGCACCAACATGCTCAAAAGATATAAGTGAAGCACTAGAGCAACCACCTAGCTCAACAAATTTAAGTGAAGCACAAAGAGCAATTCTAACAAATCATGATGACATGAAGCTATCTCAAGCAAATGTGTTCAGAGGTGATGATTGTGACAAAATAAAAATAACGCAAAGATTCATATCATACAAGACGCTCCAAGCAAAACACATATCATGTGATGAATAAAAATATAGCCTCAAGTGTGTTACCGATAGTCGTTAGAAGAAAGAAGGGATGCCTTCTGGGGCATCCCCAAGCTTAGACGCTTGAGTATCATTGGATATTACCTTGGGGTACCTTGGGCATCCCCAAGCTTAGGATTTTGCATCTCTTGATTCCTTTATCCATCGTCATCACACCCAAAACTTGAAAACTTCAATCACACAAAACTCAACAAAACCTTCGTGAGATCTGTTAGTATAACCAAACAAATTACCACTATAAGTACTGTTCAAAACCCATTCAAATTTAATTTTGTATTATAGGTACTGTGTTCTCACTTTCCCATGGCTTGCACCCCCCGATACAATCCATAGTTTCATCAAACCAAGCAAACAATGCATAGAAATAGAGTGTGTCAAAAACAGAACAGTCTGTAGCAATCTGTCGAAAAGCCATATTGCTGTAACTCCAAAAATTCTGAAAAATTAGGACAACGTGGAGAATTTGTATATCAATCACATGTAAAAAATTCAGACTAATTAGACGCACTTACTAATTTATAAAAATTCTGGACTGGGCGTTAAAGTTTCTGTTTTTCACAGAATTGCGTTCACAAGCATCCACATCATCCCAAATGTCTTACTTGGCACAACCACTAATTAAAATATAAAAACCAATTCAAAACAGAGGCAAATAAAGGAAAATCAAAATAACAGAAACAAAAAGTGAAAAATAAAAATTTATTTTATTTGTTGGGTTGCCTCCGAACAAGCTCTTTCTTTATAGCCATCAAGATAGGCTTGAGATCTCAATGATGCTCACATGAAAGATAGTAAATGAAACATAAAGAGAGCATCATAAAACATGTGATAAACACATTTAATTCTAATATACTTCCTATGCATAGGCATTTTATAACTAAACAAATAAGCAAGACAAGCAAGATCTAGCATATGCAAGGAAGAAGAAAGAAACAATAGCAATCTCAACATGAAGAGAGGTAATTGAGTGACATGAAAATTTCTACAGCCATATTTTCCTCTCTCATAATAATTACATGGAGGATCATACTCAAACTTAACAATATAACTATCACATAACATATTCTCAATATGATTAACATGCATGCAAAGTTGACACTCTTCCAAAATAGTGGGATTATCATCAACTAAAGTCATGACCTCTCCAAACCCACTTTTATCAAAAATTTCATAAGATTGAACACCCTCCAAATATGTGGGATTCTTTTATAAGTTGACACTCTCCCAAACCAACTTTCAATAGTATTGCAAACAACATAATCATCATAAGGATTAAATAAATTTTCAAGATCATAGGAAGCATCACCCCAATCATGATCATTACAATGAGTAGTGGACATAACAAAATCATCATCCCCATGCTTGGGGTTTTGCATATCATCAACATAATTGACATTAATAGAATTTATAATAACATCATTGCAATCATGCTTTTCATTCAAGGAGCTATCATGGGTCACTTTATAAAGCAAAACTTCATAGAGATAATCAAGAGCACTCGAATCACTAGCAATTGGTTCATCATGATTGGATCTTTTGAAAAGATTAGCAAGTGGATGAGGATCCATAACAATAAATTTTTAGCAAGCGAAGATGCAAGAAGAAAGAAGGCACATGGCAACACAAACAAAGATAGCAAACAAGAAAAAAGCAAACGAAAAAGGCAAATGAAAATGGCAAAAGAGAAAGCAAATATTTTTGTAATTTTTTTTAGAAGTGGGGGAGATGAAAACGAGAGGCAAATGGCAAATAAAGTAAATGCAAAGGTAAGAGTTGAGAGTGTAGGTACATGGTAATGTTGATGATGTCTCCCCGGCAACGGCTCTAGAAATTCTTCCTGCTGCTCCTAGACCGTGTTGGATTTTTATCCCCGTAGAGGAGAGGATGATGCAGCACAGTAGAGTAAGTATTTCCCTCAGTTAAGAAACCAAGGTTATCAATCCAGTAGGAGAACCAAGCAACACCACGTAAACAACACCTACACACAAAACGCAACCCTAGCAGCCAACGCAAACGAGAGGTTGTCAATCTCTCGGCGGTTAAGTAACGAGATTAAATGGTATATGATAGATTGATAGATTGATAAATAAATAAAAGATAAAAAAGTGCAGCAAGTATTTTTGGTATTTTTGTATAAGTAAACAAGATAGATCTTATGATAATAGTAGACCCCGGGGGCCGTAGAGTTCACTAGATGCATCTCTCAAGAAAATAGCATACGGTGGGTAAACATATTACTGTTGGGCAATTGATAGAAAAGCAAATAATTATGAAGCTATCCAAGGCAATGATCATGATATAGGCATCACATCCAAATCAAGTAGACCGACTCCTGCCTGCATCTACTACTATTACTTCACACATCGACCGCTATCCAGCATGCATCTAGTGTATTAAGTTCAAGAGAACGAAGTAATGCATTGAGAACCATGACATGATGTAGTCAAGATAAATGCAAATAAGAATTCAACCCAACTTGTTATCCTTAATGGCAACAATACATGCCTGTCAATTCCCCTTCTGTCACTAGGACTGAACACCGCAAGATCGAACCCATTACCGAGCACCTCTCCCCATTGCAAGAAGATCCAATCTAATTGGCTAAACCAAACCAAAACTTCGGAGAAGAAATACAAGGCTATACTAAATGATGCGTAAAAGAGATCAGCAAAGAACTCAAATAAAACAAGGATAGATCTGATCATAAACTCACAATTCATCGGATCCCAACAAACACACCGCACAAAGTCATTACATCGAATGGATCTCCATGAAGATCATGGAGAGCATGGTATTGAGAATCACAAAGAGAGAGAGTGCCATCTAGCTACTACCTACGGACCCGTAGGTCTATGGTGAACTACTCACGCATCATCGAAGAGACGGCAAGGTTGATGTGGAGCCTCTCCGTGATGAGTTCCCCCTCCGGCGGAGTACCGAAGAAGGCCTCCAGATGGGATCTCGCGAGAACAGAGGCTTGCGGCGATGAAAAAAATTATTTCATGGACTCCCCTGAGGGTTTTGGAATTCTTCTGAATTTATAGCGGTGGAGGTAGGGCAAATGGCCCAAGGAGGAGCCCACATTGCACTGGGGCGTGCCCCCCTAGGGCGCGCCCTAGTGCCATGTGGGCCCCTCCAGTCTTATCTTCCTTGGCCTCCAAGTTCCTGGTGATCCTTATCCTTAGAAAAAAATCTCCAAAAAGTTTTGGGACGATTTGATCTTATTTGGTATTGATTTTCTGTAAAACAAAAACTGGGCAGAAAATAGGAACTCGCACGTGGCACTGAGGTAATAGGTTAGTCCCCAAAAATGATATAAAAATGTATGAAATGATAATAAAAACATCCAAGAATAATATAATAGCATGGAATAAGAAAAAATAATAGATACGATGGAGACGTATCAGGCCGCAGCACGGCCGCCTCCGCAATATCAGAGGCCAGAGACTCAGAGTTCGTGACCTCTCTGCAAATGAAAAAGTTAGAGCCCGATGAACACATCAAATGCAACAATACCACAAAGATGGTAAGAACGTACCGAGCACGCTCCACGAGCCTCTGCCTCTTAGCCATAGGCACCACCAGCGGCACCCTCAGCTAGGGAGGAGACCCCGGTCCACCGTGAGGCTAACGGAATGCGGGCACCTCCGGCTTGGCCGCAGAATGGCCAGCCTTGGAGGCCACCGGCTTGACGACCTCCGGGACACGAGCGGGAGTGATTGGGCTGTCACGGCTCACCTCCGTGGCCTCCTTATCTCTCAGAGGCGAGGGCAGGTCGCCATCCCACGTGGAACCATCGCCAGCCGCATCCCCACTAGTCGCCCCCTCATCAGGCGAAGAAGCGATCTTCTTCCCCTTCCGAGGGAGAGGATGACGCTTCGACGCAGGTGGCAGAAGCACCTCCATCTCTGGGGTGAGAGTTTGACCCAGAAGCGCGGGCACCGACAGTAGCGCAGTAAACCCCGCAAACTTCTGCGGCGGCCAAAAGTACACAAATCAGAAACAAAGCTCGGCCTTCCTGATCATCCAAAGTGAAACCGAAAAACTCACCTCCTGCGACGGGCCTCACGGCTGAAGGCCTCCACCGTGACCTTCATGGATACCTGATACGTCTCCAACGTATCTATTATTTTTGCTTGTTCCATGCTATGATATTATTATTCTTGGATGTTTTTATTATCATTTCATACATTTTTATATCATTTTTGGGGACTAACCTATTAACTTAGTGCCACGTGCCAGTTCCTGTTTTCTGCCCTATTTTTGTTTTATAGAAAATCAATAGCAGATAAGATCAAATCATCCTAAAACTTTTTGGAGATTTTTTTCTGAGGATAAGGATCACTAGGAACTTCGAGGCCAAGGAAGAAAAGACTGGAGGGCCCCACATGGCACCAGGGCGTGCCCCAGGGTGGCGCACCCCAGTGCCATGTGGGCCCCTTCTTTTGCCATTTGCCCTACCTCCACCACTATAAATTCAGAAGAGTGCCATGTGAGTCCACAAAATACTTTTTCCGCCGCCGCAAGCCTCTATTCTCGCGAGATCCCATCTAGAGGCCTTCTCCGGTACTCCGCCGGAGGGGGAACTCATCACGGAGGGGCTCTAGATAAACCTTGCCGCCTCTTCGATGATGCGTGAGTAGTTCACGATAGACCTACGGGTCCGTAGGTAGTAGCTAGATGGCTCTCTCTCTCTCTCTTTGTGATTCTGAATACAATGGTCTCCATGATCTTCATCAAGATCTGTCGGGGCCGTATTTACCGGGACATAGAATCCCAGCAAATGACCCTCGTGTCATCACTAGCCCCAGGATTACTGTTGCTGGTGGACACCTTCTTGATATAGAATTGCAGGAAATTACAAGAAATTGAGTACAAGGAAATAAAGGTCCAATGAATATAACAGGGATCTCTACTGCTAGATGACGGAAGTGACTCATGGATCTCCAACGCTGATGGGACTCCATTCCCACAGGAACAGCTGACATGGATAACTCCTATCTCGCGTGGCTGCTATCTCCAATTCCTAGGTTGCGGGGGCTTCATGGTGCTCCTCTCTAAAACATGACCTGGCCAAGACAATAGCCAGGCACAAGCCCATGAGAATGTACTCGCAAACATAATGAGGAAAAGATATAACGAAGGCATATGCTCATGTTGGTCCTACTAAATGCTCGTGTTGACTAAAATCTTAGACATGGCATGATAATAACAAAATGATACAGAAGTAAATATAACATGTCAGTCATAATCAAGCTTAATAAAAACAGAAGCTAATGAATGTCACGGGTAGTCTAACCAGCCCAGGTGACATTCAAAAAATAAGAGAAAATGCCAACTGGGTGTCTAAAAGAGAATCGGGCGAGACAGGACCGCCCGAAAACTCAAGCAACGCCACGAAAGGTCTTGAAAAGAAATGCCAAACGGGTGTCTAAAAGGAGAATCGGGCGAGACAGGACCGCCCGAGAATCCAAGCGACGCCACGAGAGGTCTTGAAAAGAAATGCCAGTCGGGTGTCAAAGTGACGCCACCGTCGGTCTTGAGAAATGCCAATCGGGTATCCACAAGAGTAGTGGCGTGATAGACCGCCTGTGAACTCGAGGGATGCCACGAAGAGGTCTTGAAAATAGAACCAAATGCTCAGGGTAGTCTAGCCAGCCCCTGAGACACTCAGGAAAATAAAATAAGAGAAACGGGTTAGTCCACAATAATATGCATAGCAAAATATTCATGGTAGCATCAGGGTGTCAATAATTATCCTGCAAAATATTTCAGGTATGTTTTAATTATTTCCTCCGGAGACCGACACCGGGATCGACACTTGACCCACCCAACTAACGCCCTTGACCGTGCACAAAGGCTATTCGAATAGATATACTATGCAGAGGGTGTACTCTTTACCCACGTAAACTCTAAGTCGGGGAGACCATTGTCTCGACTAGCATGGGATCACTATTTATACATGCGGATTACAAGGGGTGCCCCCCTCTCGGCTACAACTGGTAACACCCATGCCCCCTGACCCGATGACAGGATTTAGTCCATGGCCATGGAAACCCTCATCGTGGCCCTCTATGTGGTGTGTACCCGAATAGAGGTTAACAACTTACTAAGCCGTACCTTCCTTGCGGAAGGACCCGTGGCAGCATGGTATCCAGCTATGTGTAATGGAACAAGACTCGATCTAGGCCAACTCAGGAGGTGTTACTTATTATCACCGGCATATGTATAAGGGACACCACCGTGTCAAAACAAGGCCCATGCCCACCAGCACGTCTAGGACAGGAGACACGCTCCTGAATTTTCTCAGCCTTTAACCAAGTTAGAGAGATTCTTAAGCTTGAGTGAAGTGCAAGCCATGAGCAAGAAATGACATGACCATGCAAGCATGCACTTTTGATATACTACAAATATGGTGCAAATGCAATCACCATATCCCAAAGTTCAAAATGGTTGCCTTGTCCAAGGTAGTCAGGAGAAAACCCCTCCAACTTTCCAGCAAAGTTTCCTACTTTTTCTGGGAAAAAAAATTCAAATTCAAAAATCAAATAAAAATTTCATCACAGTACAAAAACTTGTCTCAAAATAATTTTAAATAAATACTATAAAAACTAGAGAGAAAAATAAGAATTTCAAAAAATGAATCAAGTCATTCGGACTTGTGGTTTAAAAACTAGAGGTAGTCAAAGTTCTAGTCAACTCTGTTTTTATTAAAACAGAAAAAAGAAAATGATTCGGTATATAATACGCCTTTCAGTGGAGAAGACGTAAAAGGCAAAATACGCCTTCGCTTAAAATGCAGAAAAAGAAAGAATGCTGACGGGTGGGGTCCACCCGTCAGGTTTGAACTTAAATGCCATCGTGCGCGAAGACAAAGAGAAGGCGGCGTTCATTGGCGATGATCGGCGGAGTTTTGGTGTCCGGCGATGATCGGGATGAGCTCAGCAAGTTCGTCCGCGTCGTTGGGTGGCGTTGGGGTCGCCGGCGATCACCGGAATGCCGGTGAGGTCGACGCCGACGGACGGTGGTTCGGTTGCTGGTGGATCTTGTCGAAGAGAGCTTGAGGGGTGGAATTGGAGCGCCGCTCCGATCTATGAGTGTGTTGTGAGGTTACTGGCAATTTTTCAGCGGTGGAGGTGGAGTGGTGGTGATGAACGGTTCATGGCAGTGGCGGCTTAGCAGTGGTCAAAGTCGGGGAAGATGACCTCCCCGAGGTCGGGGGAGTGGCGTAGGGGCGATTGAGAGGTGGTGGGGGTGATGGGTGAGGAGAACATAGCTCGGGAGGCCCTTTTATAGGGGATCCAAGGGTGGCCGAGCGGGTGCAGATGACGCCGGAGTTAATTCACCGGTGAAGTGGGTTAGGGGCGGCAGTCAGGGGTGAGGCATGATCAGGAAGAGTTGACGGAGTGCTCCGGAAGCCTTAACGAGGACGAGCTCGAGCTCCTCGAGCTTATCCTAGAGCGGAGCTCTCGTATGGGTGCAGCGGCGCTGTCTGGTTCTGTCGACTGCCAGCAGGCCAGAGATGATTTGGACGGTGCAGACGGTGTGAGAGGACATGGAGAGGAGCGACGCGTGGCCAGGAGGTAGGCAGGGAAGCTGCGGCGCAGTGAATGAAGGCGGGCGCCGTGGCAATCCGCTTGGTTGCCACGGATGAGCTCGGTGGCAGGTGCACCGGCTAGCCACCGGCCTGTTGACGGCGAGGTTCTGACGAGGGAGGATTAGCAGTGGTGCATTGAAGGCCAGAGGAGACGTGGTGGAGAAGGGAATGGATGGAGTGAGGAGCACGGCATCGATCTCCTCCGCTGACTGAAGTAATTCAATTAACTGAATTTTTGCTAGTGATGAATAGTGTGCATGCTAGGTGTATGACAGAATGCCAGAGGATGCTAGGCATTTTAGGAATTTGTGGAAATTTTTGTGGTGAGTGGTGATGCATAAAAGAGTGTCTGGCAAAGTTTCAGAATTTTTGGAGCTATAAAAATTGAGTTTGTATCAAAAAGATTGTTTCTGGTCCAAATTTCAATTGACTAAATTTTGAAAATTTTGAACTATGGCAACCAAAGTTTTTGGTGGAATAGGTTGTAGGTACCATCTAGTTTCTAGGATAATTTTGGTGGAGGCAGAAGAGTTGTAGAAAATATAGTTCCTTTGTAACTCAAAGAAACCATGAATATTGTAAATTCCAACTTTGGAATTTATTTAAAATATGAAAAATATTTTTGTGGGGTGGGAGAGAGTCGGATACTGTTCTAGAAATGTGAGATTGGCTTGGGGACAATTTAGGAGTGGTAGAAAAATTATTGAGTGAATTTTGGAAGTGCTAGAAGGAATGAAAAGGCCATCCCTTGGAAAATTCCCAACTATTCAAAGTTCTTCTAAAAAGAAAAGTTTTTGATCCTCCAAAAATAATTTTCCAAATAATGCCATCAATCAAAACAGAAACATTTAGGAAGATTTGGAACCCAACTAAATTTTTAAATAGTTTTCAAAACAGAAGAGAGAAAATAAAATCAAAAATGGTTTCCTAGAATTTCATTTTAAAGAAAAGATATTTTTTAAATCCAGGAACAAAGTTTTGGTGAAATTTTATTATGAAAATAATTCCTATTGTTATTAAAGTATAAAATAAATGGTTTAGGAAAACTACCAAAGCACAAAATATTATTTCCAAAGATTTCTATATGGAGGGAAGATTTTTGAAAGTCAAAAACAGAAAAGGCTCTAAAATTATTAAAGGACCTGTTATAAATCAAAATTTTATTTCTGGCCAAATTTTACTTAATAAAAATGTGGTTAAATTTTTGGGGTGTTACAAACTCTACCCCCCTTAAGAAAATCTCGTCCTCGAGATTTGTTAAGGGCGGAAGAACTAAATGCAAATCACAATAAACAATCATATGCAGAATGCAAACCTAGCAATGCACTTATGACATACGCCCTAAAATACAATACAAAGGTTGCATCATGCAAACTAGCGCCAGATACTATAACAAACATACTCGCGGTCGTCTACAACACGAGGGCGGGATCTAAAGGGCAACAGGATTACAGGGAACTTGATGACCACTCTAGTGGACTCAGTCCACTTCGTTGACATCTAGCAGGGCGTGTCTTGTGGATGTCGAGGCCTCTCTGTGGGCTTCGGTGTCGGAGCTGGCCGGGGTCGGATGGGGAGCTACAGCGCTGGGGTAGCGGTGGTGCCCTTCGCGGGGTGTCGAGGCCACAGTCCCATTGGTGTAAGTCTCCAAGAGATGACGGAGTTCCCCTGGGGAGACGAAAGCATTGCCCGGATGGATAACAGGGGCAGACTCTGGGGGCTCGACTGGTCTCCCAAACAGCACTATCGGGGTATCGGTGGTGGGTGCATCTTCTCTTCTCACCGGGGTCAGGAGAGCAAGCGTCCTGTGGGTCGCAATCAGATCAAGAGTGACCTGATCGAACAGTGCCTCTTGCACTCTCAGATAGCGCACCAGATGCACCAGGGCGGGGTCCGTCTCATGGTCTCCGTTGGAGACTTGGGTCGGGATACCATAGCCTTCACGACTAGGGTAGTAGTAGAAAGAGCGGAAGTTAACCCTCGGCGACCGATTTTGGAGTTGAAATAGAGCCTCTCAGGCTGCAAGTTGAATGGCTTGGGGCTCGTCGGAGGTCGTCTTCCTGGTGAACCGGTAGGGGCGTTCCGATGTGATGCTCCTCCCGTAGATGTGCACCGTGGCCCAGAAGTGATGGATGGCATCACTCGTGTGCTCTTGGTACACAACATATTCCGGGGGCTCTTCCGTGCCAAAAGCTCGCCTAGTGAGATTGGCGAGGATGGCCACAAAGCCTTCAAGCTCGGCTGCGGTGGTCTTGTTGTGGACGATGGGGCCAGGCATCTTGATGGTTGGATATCAGGCTGCGAGTGAAGGCTGTGATGTGCTGAGTCGAGGCAAGGCTTCTCTTATAAGCCAGCGGAGTCTTCCATCGCACGCTTGTGGATGGGACAACTTAGGTGTTGGGCACAGGCACACAGCCTATGGGCTAGGTTGATAGGTTGGGCACCGACTGTCAAAAAGATGTCGGCTGGCCACTGTGCGGTTATCGGATAGGATGGGCTTGACTGTGGACAGGAAATGATGTGAATGGTGTGGAAACCTAGAGATAGCGACCAGGCTAAGATAGGATTAGCCAATGGTCAGCCTTGGTGTGATACCAAGTCTGTCGGGGCCAGATTTACCGGGACATAGAATCCCAGCAAATGACCCTCGTGTCATCACCAACCCCAGGATTACTGTTGCTGGTGGACACCTTCTTGATACAGAATTCCAGGCAATTACAAGAAATTGAGTACAAGACCATAAAGGTCCAATGAATATAACAGGGATCTCTACTGCTGGATGATGGAAGCGACTCGTGGATCTCCAACGCTGATGGGACTCCATTCCCACAAGAACAGCTGACCTGGATAACTCCTATCTCGCATGGCTGCTATCTCCAATTCCTAGGTTGCGGGGGCTTCGTGGTGCTCCTCTCTGAAACATGATCTGGCCAAGATAATAGCCAGGGACAAGCCTATGAGTACGGTTGAATGTACTCGCAAACAGAATGAGCAAAAGATATAACGAATGCATATGCTCATGTTGGATCCTACTAAATGCT
This sequence comes from Thinopyrum elongatum, assembly GCA_011799875.1. Classification (NCBI taxonomy): domain Eukaryota; kingdom Viridiplantae; phylum Streptophyta; class Magnoliopsida; order Poales; family Poaceae; genus Thinopyrum; species Thinopyrum elongatum. The sequence goes on from CM022303.1 coordinate 717,661,239, forward strand.
CATGCTGACTAAAATCTTAGACATTGCATGATAATAGCAAAATGATACGGAAGTAAATATAACATGTCAGTCATAATCAAGCTTAATAAAAATAGAAGCTAACGAATGTCATGGGTAGTCTAGCCAGCCAAGGTGACATTCAGAAAATAAGAGAAAATGCCAACCGGGTGTCTAAAAGAGAATCGGGCGAGACAGGACCGCCCGAAAACTCAAGCGACAGCACCAAAGGTCTTGAAAAGAAATGCTAAACGGGTGTCTAAAAGGAGAATCTGGCGAGACAGGACCGCCCGAGAATCCAAGCGACGCCACGAGAGGTCTTGAAAAGAAATGCCAGACGGGTGTCAAAGTGACGCCACGGTCGGTCTTGAAAAGAAATGCCAATCAGGTATCCACAAGAGTAGTGGCGTGATAGACCACCTATGACCTCGAGGGATGCCACAAAGAGGTCATGAAATTAAAACCGAATGCCCGAGGTAGTCTAGCCAGCCCCTAAGACACTCAGGAAAATAAAATAAGAGAAACAGGTTAGTCCACAATAATATGCATAACCACAATAATATTAATCTGCATAGCAAAATATTCATGGTAGCATCAGGGTGTTAATAATTATCCTGCAAAATATTTCAGCCATATTTTAATTATTTCTTCCGGAGACCGACACTGGGACTGACACTTGACCCACCCAGCCAACGCCCTTGACTGTGGACAACGGCTATTCGAATAGATATACTCTGCAGAGGGTGTACTCTTTACCCACGTGTATGAGGTTTCTTTAGTCAGCACCGTGACATTGACTAATCCCCATTACGGTCTTTCGGTTGAAACACGCCTGACCTGCACACACCAGATTAACCGTCCGGATGCCAGGAATCACCCAAAGCATCTTTCTAGAAAAACTCTAAGTCGGGGAGTCCATCGTCTCGACTAGCATGGGATCACTATTTATATGCATGGATTACAAGGGGTGCCCCCCTCTCGACTACAACCGGTAACACCCATGCCCCCTGACCCGATGACAGGATTTAGTCCATGGCCATGGAAACCCTCATCGTGGCCCTCTATGTGGTGTGCACCAGGACAGGGGTTAATGACTTACTAAGCCGTACCTTCCTTGCGGAAGGACCCATGGCAGCATGGTATCCAGCTAGGTGTAACGGAACAAGACTCGATCTAGGCCGACTTAGGAGGTGTTACTTATTATCACCGGCATATGTATACAGGACACCACCGTGTCAAAACAAGGCCCGTGCCCACCAGCACGTCCAGGACAGGTGACACGCTCCTGAATTTTCTCAGCCTTTGACCAAGTTAGAGAGATTCTTGAGCTTGAGTGAAGTGCAAGCCATGAGCAAGAAATGATATGACCATGCATGCATGCACTTGTGATATACTACAAATATGGTGCAACTCCAAACCGATGCAACCATGCAATGCAAATGCAATCACCATATCCCAAGTTCAAAATGCTTGCCTTGTCCAAGGTAGTAAGGAGAAAACCCCTCCAACTTTCCAGCAAAGTTTCCTACTTCTTTTTCTGAAAAAAAATTCAAATTCAAAAATGAAATAAAAATTTCATCACAGTACAAAAAATTGTCTCAAAAGAATTTTACATAAAAACTAAAAAACTAGAGAGAAAAATAAGAATTTCAAAAAAAGAATCAAGTCATTCGGACTTGTGGTTTAAAAACTAGAGGCAGTCAAAGTTCTAGTCAACTCTGTTTTTATTAAAACAGAAAAAAGAAAATGATCCGGTATATAATATGCCTTTCAGTGGAGAAGACGTAAAAGCCAGAATACGCCTTCGCTTAAAACGCAGAAAAAGAAAGAATGCTGATAGGTGGGGTCCACCCGTCAGGTTTGAACATAAACGCCATCGCGCGCGAAGATAGAGAGAAGCCAGCATTCACCGGCGATGATCGCCGGAGTTTTGGTGGCCGGCGATGGTCTGGATGAGCTCAGCAAGTTCGTTCGCGTCGGTGGGTGGCGTTGGGGTCGCCGGCGATCACCAGAACGCCGGTGAGGTCGACGCCGGCGGACGGTGGTTCGGTTGGTTGTGGATCTCGTCGGAGAGAGCTTGAGGGGTGGAATTGGAGCGCGGCTCCGATCTAAGAGTGTGCTGTGAGGTTACTGGCAAGTTTTCAGCAGTGGTGGTGGAGTGGTGGCAATGAACGGTTCGTGGCAGTGGTGGTGGAGCGGTGGTCGAAGTCGGGGAAGATGACCTCCCCGAGGCCAGGGAGTGGCTTAGGGGCGATTGAGAGGTGGTGGGTGTGATGGGTGAGGAAAACGGAGATCGGGAGGCCCTTTTATAGGGGATCCGAGGGTGGCCGAGCAGGTGCAGATGACACCGGAGTTAATTCGCCGGTGAAGTAGGTTAGGGGCGGCGGTCAGGGGTGAGGCATGATCAGGAAAAGTTGACGGAGTGCTCCGGAAGCCTTAACGAGGACAAGCTCGAGCCCCTCGAGCTTATCCTGGAGCGGAGCCCCCGTACGGGTGCGGCGGCGCTGTCTGGTTCTGGCGACTGCCAGCATGCCAGAGATGATTTGGATGGTGCAGACGGCATGATAGGACACGCAGAGGAGCGACACGTGGCCAGGAGGTAGGCGGGGAAGCTGCGGCACAGTGAATGAAGGCGGGCGCCGTGGCGATCCGTTCGGTTGCCGCGGATGAGCTCGGTGCTAGGTGCACCAGCTAGCCACCAGCCCGTTGAAGGCGAGGTACTGACGAGGGAGGATTAGCAGTGGTGCATTGAAGGCCAGAGGAGACGTGGTGGAGAAGGGAATGGATGGAGTGAGGAGCACTGCATCGATCTCCTCCGCTGACTGAAGTTATTCAGTTAACTGAATTTTTGCTATTGTTGAATAGTGTGCATGCTAGGTGTATGACAGAATGCCAGAGGGCGCTAGGCATTTTACGAATTGATGGAAATTTTTGTGGTGAGTGGTTAATGCATAAAAGAGGGTCTGGCAAAGTTTCAGAATTTTTGGAGCTATAAAAATTGGGTTTGTATCTAGAAGATTGTTTCTGGTCCAAGTTTGCATTGACTGAATATTAAAAATTTTGAACTGTGGCAACCAAAGTTTTTGGTGGAATGGGTTGTAGGTACCATCTAGTTTCTAGGATAATTTTGGTGGAGGCAGAAGAGTTGTAGAAAATATAGTTCCTTTCTAACTTAAAGAAACCATGAATATTGTAAATTACAACTTTGGAATTTATTTAAAATATGAAAAATATTTTTGTGGGGTGGAAGAGAGTTGGATACTGTCCTAGATGTGTGAGATTGGCTTGGGGACAATTTAGGAGTGGTAGAAAAATTATTTAGTGAATTTCGGAAGTCCTAGAAGGAATTAAAAGGCCATCCCTTGAAAAATTCCCAACTATTCAAAATTCTTCTAAAAAGAAAAGTTTTTTATCCTCCAAAAATAATTTTCCAAATAATACCATCAATCAAAATAGAACAATTTAAGAAGATTTGGAACCCAACTAAAATTTGAAATAGTTTTCAAAACAGAAGAGAGAAAATAAGATCTAAATGGTTTTCAAGAATTTCATTTTAAAGAAAAGATTTTTTTTTTAAATCCAGGAAGAAAGTTTTGTGGAAATTTTATTATGAAAATAGTTCCTACTATTATTAAAGTACGAAAGAAATGGTTTAGGAAAACTACCAATGCCCAAAATATTATTTCCAAAGATTTCTAAATGAAGGGAAGAATTTTGAAAGTCAGAAACAGAAAAGGCTCAAAAATTATTAATGGATCTGTTATAAATCAAAATTTTATTTCTAGCCAAATTTTACTTAATAAAAATGTGGTTAAATTTTTGGTGTGTTACAAGATCCATCCGATGTAATGACTCTGTGCGGTGTGTTTGTTGGGATCCGATGAATTGTGAGTTTATGGTCAGATCTATCCTTGTTTTATTTGAGTTATTTGCTGATCTCTTTTATGCATGATTTAGTATAGCCTTGTATTTCTTGTCCGAAGTTTTGTTTTGGTTTGGCCAACTAGATTGGATCTTCTTGCAATGGGGAGAGGTGCTCGGTAATGGGTTCGATCTTGCGGTGTTCAGTCCTTGTGACAAAAGGGGAATTGACATGCATGTATTGTTGCTATTAAGGATAACAAGTTGGGATGAATTCTTATTTGCGTTTATCTTGACTATGTCATGTCATCGTTCTTAATGCATTACTTCGTTCTCTTGAACTTAATACACTAGATGCATGCTGGATAGTGGTCGATGTGTGAAGTAATAGTGGTAGACGCAGGCAGGAGTCGGTCTAGTTGATTTGGATGTGATGCCTATGTCATGATCATTGCCTTGGATAGCGTCATAATTATTTGCTTTTCTATCAATTGCCCAACAGTAATTTGTTTACCCACCGTATGCTATTTTCTTGAGAGATGCCTCTAGTGTACTTTACAGCCCCCGGGGTCTACTTTTATCATAAGATCTATCTTGTTTGCTTATACAAAAATACCAACAATACTTGCTGTTGGGTGCGAGGGTTTGCGTTTTGTATGTAGGTGATGTTTACGTGGTGTTGCTTGGTTCTCCTACTGTATTGATAACCATGGTTTCTTAACTGAGGGAAACACTTACTCTACTGTGCTACATCATCCTCTCCTCTTCGGGGATAAAAATCCAACGCAGTCTACAAGTTGCAGGAAGAATTTCTGGCGCCGTTGCCGGCGAGACATCATCAACATTACCAAATACCTACACTCTCAACTCTTACCTTTGCATTTACTTTAGTTGCCATTTACCTCTCTTTTTCATCTCCCCCACTTCTAAAAATTTTTACAAAAATATTTCATATTTCTTTTGGCATTTTTATTTGCCTCTTTTCCTTCGCTGTTTTCTCGTTCGCTTTTATTCGTTTGCTCTCTTTTTGCGTAGACATCATGTCTCAAGAAAACACCAAGTTGTGTGATTTTTCCGATACCAATAATGATGATTTTATTAGCACTCCTATTGCTCCCGCCACTAGTGCAGAATCTTTTGACATAAATGCCGCTTTATTGAATCTTGTTATGAAAGATCAATTTTCTGGAAGTCCTAATGAGGACGCGGCATCACATCTCAACACTTTTGTTGAGTTGTGTGACATGCAAAAGAAAAAAGATGTGGACAATGATATTGTCAAGTTGAAATTATTTCCGTTTTCTTTGCGAGATCGTGCAAAAATTTGGTTTTCTTCTTTGCCTCGCAATAGCATTGATTCTTGGGACAAATGCAAAGATGCTTTTATTACTAAATATTTTCCTCCAGCGAAGATCATCTCTCTCTGTAACAAGATTATGAACTTTAAGCAACTTGATCATGAACATGTTGCGCAATCTTGGGAGAAAATGAAATTGATGCTGAGAAATTGTCCCACTCATGGTTTGAACTTGTGGATGATTATCCAAAAAAATTATGCTGGTTTGAATTTTCTTTCTCGAAATCTTTTGGATTCTGCCATGATGGAACTTTTATGGAGATTACTTTGGGTGATGCTACTAAATTGCTTGATAATATTATGGCTAACTACTCCCAATGGCATACCGAAAGGGCACCTACTACCGAAAAGGAGATTAGCACTTTGAGTGACAAAGTTGATGCTCTTGTTAAGTTGGTTGCTAGTAAGAATGCTTCTATTGATCCCAATGATTTGCCTTTCTCTACTTTGATTGAACAAAATAGTGATCCTATAGATGTGAATTTTGTTTCTCGTTGCAATTTCAATAATAATGCTTATAGAGGGAACTTCAATTCTAGGCCTTATCCTAGAAATTCCTCTAATGTTTTTGGAAATCCTTATGGTAATTCTTGCCATAATAATGCAAGGATGTCCTCTGATTTTGAAAATAGTATGAAGGAATTTATCCATGCTGAAAAAATGTTCAAAACTTCGATAGAAGGAAAGTTGAACAAGATTGATGATTTGTCTAAAAGTGTTGATAGGCTTTCTCTTGATGTGGAAAATCTCAAGGTAAAATCTTTGCCTAAGAGAGTTGATATTAATGAATCTATTTAGGCTATGTACGTTTCTATTGATGAAAGTAATAAGAGAACCGCTATGTTGAATGCTAAGCGGGAATTGCTTGAAAAAGCCTCTCTTACTAATTTCCGTAGAAATAAGGATGAGCATGTTAAGATGATTGGTGTGTCTTCTATTGATTCTTTGTTTAATAAAGTTAATCTTGTCGAAAAGGAGACTGAAGAAGAGTCAACTTTAGATAGAGGGCGTCTCCATGATTCGGAGGGTGAAAATCTTGATGCTAAAATTGTTGAAAGTGGGTTTGAAGAGGTCAAAAATTTAGCTAGTAATGTACACACTATCTTGGATTGCCATGACTTTAATTATGACAATTGTTCTTTAGTTGAGTGTATTTCTTTATTGCAATCTTTGTTGAACTCACCAAATGCTTATGAACAAAATAAGGCTTTTACTAAACATATTGTGGAGGCCTTAATGAAAGCTTTGGAAGAAAAACTTGAGTTAGAAATTTCTATTCCTAGAAAGTTGTATGATGAGTGGGAACCTACTATCAAGGTTAAGATAAAAAAAATTGAGTGCAATGCTTTGTGTGATTTGGGTGCAAGTGTTTCTACTATTCCAAAGTCTCTTTGTGATGTTCTCGGTTTTACCAATTTGGATGAGTGTTCTCTTAATTTGCATTTGGCGGATTCTACTATAATAAAGCCATTGGGGAGGACCAATGATGTTCTTATTGTTGCAAATAGGAACTATGTACCCGTGGACTTTATTGTTCTTGATATTGATAGCAATCCGTCTTGCCCTTTGATTCTTGGTAGACCGTTTTAACACACTATCGGTGCGGTGATTGATATGAAAGAGGGAAATATTAAGTTTTAGTTTCCTTTGAAGAAGGGCATGGAACAATTCCAAAGGACCAAAATTAAACCACCCTATGAATCCATTATTTGGGCCACCTAAGGAGTAAACTCCAAGGATGAGAATACTTGGTGTATTGCTTTATGCCTAGCTAGGGGCGTAAAACGATAGCGCTTGTTGGGAGGCAACCCAACGAATAAAATATTTTTTATTTTTCATTTTTTGTTTATGTTCTTTTGATTATCCCTTATTTACCTTTGTTTTGAGTTGGCTTTTATATTTTTAGTTCATGTTTGTGCCAAGTAAGACCTTTGGGATGATGTGGATGCTTGTGAACGCAATTCTGTGAAAAATAGAAATTTGACGCCCAGTCCAGAATTTTTATAAATTCTTCAGAGCGTTGAATGAGTCTGAATATTTTACATGTGATTTATATACAAATTGTCCATGTTGTCCTAATTTTTCGAGTTACAGAAGTATGGCTTTTCGACAGATTGGTACAGATTGTTCTGTTTTTTGACAGATTCTGTTTTCTATGCATTCTTTGCTTGTTTTGATGAAAATATGGATTGTATCGGGGGGTGCAAGCCATGGGAAAGTGAGAACACAGTACCTATAATGCAAAATAAAATTTGAATGGGTTTTGAAGAGTAATTATAGTAGTAATTTGCTTGGTTATACTAACGGATCTCATGAATGTTTTGTTGAGTTTTGTGTGATTGAAGTTTTCAAGTTTTGGGTGTGACGACGATGGATGAAGGAATGAAGGGATGCAAAAGCCTAAGCTTGGGGATGCCCAAGGCACCCCAAGGTAATATCCAAGGAGACTCAAGCGTCTAAGCTTGGGGATGCCCCGGAAGTCATCCCCTCTTTCTTCTAACGACTATCGGTAACATAATTGAAGCTATATTTTTATTCGTCACATGATATGTGTTTTGCTTGGAGCGTCTTGTATGATATGATTCTTTGCTTTTTAGTTTGTCACAATCATCACCTCTGAACACATTTCCTTGAGATGGCCTCACGTCATCATAATTTATTAGAATTGCTCTTTGTGCTTCACTTAAATTTGTTGAGCTAGGTGGTTGCTCTAGTGCTTCACTTATATCTTTTTGAGCACGGTGGTGCGTATGTTTTGAAGAAACTTGTTCTCATGCTTCACTTATATCTTTTTGAGAATGCTAGATATTTTGTAGAAATGTTGCTCTCATGCTTCACTTATATCTTTTTGAGAGTATGAAAATAGTTATGGTAAATTGCACAAGCTATGAGCTTGGTCCCCATGTGATGGATATTCTAGTAGAATAATGAAAACTAGCATAAAATTTTTTATGGGACATGAAAAACTTGATTCTTTGCAATAGTTTTGAGATATGTAGATGATGATATGTGAGTTATGTTCATGAGTAATTATGCTCTCGTATGAATAGGGATGTTAAGGTTTATGATTCTCTACGCAAGCACGAAAGTCAATAGTTATGCAAGGATGTTACATCCTATTTGTGGTGCATTATTCGGTGTTGGTTATGTTTTATGTATGCATGTGCATCATTATGGTTTCTTAGTTGGTCGCTTCTCAACCTTTATGCTAGCCTTTATTTGCACTAATTGGGAATACTACTTGTGCATCCTTTACCTTAAAACTAGTTTTGCCAATTTTGTCCACCATACCTACCTATATACGGTATTTCAACGCCGTCCTAAGTAAATTTGCATGTGCCATCTCTAAAAAATTTCAAAAATAATTTCTCTTTTGTGTGCCCATATCGCTCATGAAGCGGTGAGGGGTGGCCAATGATTCTTGTGTTGGATATGTCATTCTCATGATGAGTGTTTATTCACTTGTCATTGCACGAGAGTGTGGCGGTAAAAGGGATGCCTAGTCCCAAAATAAATTGAATTTCCTGGAATGTGTTTGTATGGAGGGCACCCGTGAATACGGCTAGCCATGGATTGTGAAAGGAAAGGTGCTAAACAAAATCCTTCGGGTGTGAATGGAAAAAAGGGACAAAGTGTCAAAACCATGGAATGATGATGGGGAGCAATTTTTTTTTTCCTGTTTGGGAACCACCTATGATGTATCCAATGTGAGAAGTGTTAGGAACCTTAAGTCGTTCTTGTTGACGAGAAAAGCATGCCTCCCAAAAATAATTTTTCATCTCTTCTTAAAACCTGAGCTCTGGCACCTCTGTAAATCAATGCTTCCCTCTGCGAAGGGCCTTTCTATTTACTTTTATGTTGAGTCTCATCCTTCTCATTAAAAGCACCAACTAGGGGGTCATGTGGTCATGTATGTGCATGGAGTATGATTGATATTCGAGTGTGTTTCATGAATGGATCAATGATTGAGCATAATGGACTAGGGATAATTTTCTTTAGCATTGTTATTTTGAAAAGCATGGTTGCTTGTTATCATCACTTGAGTATTTATGTCTTCATGTCAAACTATAGACTATTGCTTTGAATCATACAAGTCCTCATGTCTATGCTATGAAAGTAATGTGAAGTATGTTGGGTCGCATTCCACAATAAAAATTATGTTTTATCACTTTCCTACTCGAGTACGAGCAGGAGTTAAGCTTGGGGATGCTTGATACGTCTCCAACGTATCTATTATTTTTGCTTGTTCCATGCTCTGATATTATTATTCTTGGATGTTTTTATTATCATTTCATACATTTTTATTTCATTTTTGGGGATTGACCTATTAACTTAGTGCCACGTGCTAGTTCCTGTTTTCTGCCCTGTTTTTGTTATTTAGAAAATCAATACCAGATAAGATTAAATTGTCCCGAAACTTTTTGGAGATTTTTTTCTGAGGATAAGGATCACCAGGAACTTGGAGGCCAACGAAAATAAGACTGGAGGGCCCCACATGGCACCAGGGGGTCCCTCATTGCGCCATTTGACCTACCTCCACCACTATAAATTCAGAAGAATTCCAAAACCCTCAGGGGAGTCCACGAAATACTTTTTCCGCTGCCGCAAGCCTCTGTTCTCGCGAGATCCCATTTGGAGGCCTTCTCCGGTACTCCGTCTGAGGGGGAACTCATCATGGAGGGGCTCTACATCAACCTTGCCGCCTCTCCGATGATGCGTGAGTAGTTCACCATAGACCTATGGGTCCGTAGGTAGTAGCTAGATTGCTCTCTCTCTCTCTTTGTTATTCTCAATACCATGGTCTCCATGATCTTCATGGAGATCCATCCGATGTAATTACTTTGTGCGGTGTGTTTGTTGGGATCCGATGAATTGTGAGTTTATGATCAGATCTATCCTTGTTTTATTTGAGTTCTTTGCTGATCTCTTATGCATGATTTACTATAGCCTTGTATTTCTTCTCCGAAGTTTTGGTTTGCTTTGGCCAACTAGATTGGATCTTCTTGCAATTGGGAGAGGTGCTCGGGAATGGGTTCGATCTTGCGGTGTTCAGTCCTAGTGACAGAAGGGGAATTGACACGCATGTATTGTTGCTATTAAGGATAACAAGTTGGGATGAATTCTTATTTGCATTTATCTTGACTACATCATGTCATCGTTCTTAATGCATTACTTCGTTCTCTTAAACTTAATACACTAGATGCATGCTGGATAGTGGTCGATGTGTGAAGTAATAGTAGTAGATGCAGGCAGGAGTCGGTCTACTTGATTTGGATGTGATGCCTATATCATGATCAATTGCCAACAGTAATTTGTTTACCCACCGTATGCTATTTTCTTGAGAGATGCCTCTATTGAACTCTACGGCCCCCGGGGTCTACTTTTATCATAAGATCTATCTTGTTTACTTATACAAAAATACCAAAAATACTTGCTGCACTTTTTTATCTTTTATTTATTTATCAATCTATCATATACTATTTAATCTCGTTACTTAATATCCGAGAGATTGACAACCTCTCGTTTGTGTTGGGTGCGAGGGTTTGCGTTTTGTGTGTAGGTGTTGTTTACATGGTGTTGCTTGGTTCTCCTACTGGATTGATAAACTTGGTTTCTTAACTTAGGGAAATACTTACTCTACTGTGCTGCATCATCCTCTCCTCTTCGGGGATAAAAATCCAACGCGGTCTACAAGTAGCAATACCTTCTGGGCCTCCAGCCCCGTCAACAGGGCAAGACAGCGGTGGATCTCCTTCTCCTCGAGGTCATTGGGGAAGGCCCGAGTGGGGTCAAGCATCCCGCGATAGTTGCTCAACAGTGTACCGCGAGCCTGTAGAGGGAGAATTGGCGGTCCACCCAGGTCCGCGTGATCTGGAGGCCCATCAAACCGCCGTCCTTCAAGAGAGCGGTGGCCTCCAAAAGAAGCTCCATGCTGTCAGAGAGGTCGGCCAGTGACTCCCAAGAATTCAGACACAAGGGGGGGCTTGCCGGAGATGGCCGGTAGATCAGCCTCGAGGCCAAACACGTAGAACCACTTCTTCTGCCAGGCCCCCATCGATCTTGGGAGGACCATAGGGAAGAAGGGGGAGTGGGGATGCAGTTGAAGACTGGCCCACAAATGTCATGAATGGAGCTACCGCTCTTCTGACCCTTGGCACAGAAAAGGCGTCAGAAGGGGTCGAAATGAGGAGCGGCCCCGGGAAAGCACTCGCAGAATGTTATGAAATTGGCGATGTGCAGAATGCTGGTGGGGTTAAAATGATGAAGTTGTATGCCAAAGAAAAAGAGGAGCCCCCGCACGAATGGATGCAGGGGGAAGCCAAGAACTCGCCCAAAGAATTCCAGATGGAGAACGCGCATGCCGGCCTGCGGCGCCAGGAACTCCTCCATGGACAAGGGAATCTGGTATGTGAGGTCGGACGGGAATGACCCCTCCGCCTTCAACTTCTGGACATCCCCATCGGAGATGATGGAGCGGGCCCACCGGTTAACGAAGATGTCAGCGTTAGGCTGCGGTTCGACGGCGGCGCCGAAACCCTCCACCTTTTGTTGTTTCTCTGCTTCCTTGGTCGCCTGCATGCCACGGGCACAAGTCAAAAAACCTGATCGACCCATCTTTCGTTGCTCATGGGAGGAAGTAGCAGGCCTGAAGACCATGAATGTCGCAATGACGGTGTGGCGGAGTGGAAAAGAACAGAAGCGTGAGAGAGAAGATGGAGGCGAAATGAATCCCACTCCTCCTCCCTGTCCGCTCTTATGACCCACTACGGGCAAGCCAAAAATTGAGGCGCCTCCACGCCATGTAACCCACATCCTATGGGCGATTCCCATTTACGTCGCGCAGGTGTGGGAATCTAGGCCGACTTGCCATAATGAGTCAAGGCCCGACCGGCTTCGGTCTCCGCGCTGATGTGATAGTTCATTGGGAGGCACTTCAGAAAAAAGCAAAGGGTGGTGGCCTCTCCCGGTCAAAGCGGGAGTCAAGGCACGGAGGCTCGCAAACTACAATGGTATCAAGATAACGACGTCCCAGAACAGTGATGGCCAAAACCACCACAGGCAATCGAGGCCTCGGCGCCACGACCGGGCTCCAGGAAGGCAAGAAGATATGAGAGCCCGCCGGAGATCTCGCAACCTTTACTACGACCTCCACCACGCTCGGGGGCTACTGACTGGGTCCTGTACCGGGGGTTGCTAATGCCTAGGAGCCTGGCCTCATCAACCACAAGGGGCCTGCCAGGCCTAAGACACTATACAAACCCTAGGAGACGTGATGACCTTCTTGACTCCCAAGACTAGGGGGTTGTAGCACCCTAGATCACATCTGCCTTGTAAAACCCTAGACCTCTCCTGCCTATATATAAAGGGAGGTCTCTAGTACCCATGATCATCGATACACAGATAGGGAAACTCTCGGTAGCAATCTCATACACCGTTGTAACCCCTCGCACGAGGTATCCCTCCACTATGAATCATCAATACCAGCAGGATGTAGGGTATTACTCTCCGGAGGCCTGAATCTGGATAAACCCCTCGTGTGACCTCCGATCCATGACTTCCAACTACTCTTGGACCCCTACCAAGGGATCTAATAGGAATTCACTCTGTCAGCCATTCTCGAACTTCATGGACATGGCTCTCTGCAGTCGCCTACTGTCTGATGGTTTTCCAGTAGGAACTTGCCAAGTATAGTGGCCAGTACCTGGCCGTTGTGCATGACAAGTACTCGTGCATGAAGCTGGTGGAGGAGGCCAGGCAGCTGGGAGATCGTCGGGTGGAGGAGGCCCGCCGCGAAGGAGGTAATACACTCCGTTGTGTTTTTTCCTTATCCTTCATGGTATTACACCGACTGGTCACTTCTGCAGCTGCCTTGGTTGAGAATCCGACTGACTAGTACAGTGTCCGCCACTTCTGCAGTTCTTGCATTGGAGAATTACTACAAGGAGTATGACAAAACCCTCAAGGAGGCCCTGGAGTCCTTGGCTATCGTCCGAAACCAGGAGAAGATTATCGAGGACTTGATGAAGGAGAACATGCTTCTCCAGCAGATCAATGACCGAGTCCAAGGAAACTTCGATGATCTGGTCCAATACTGCGCCAACTTGAGCACTGAGCATCAGGCAATGATGACCCAGTTGGGGGAGGCCAATGCAGCCTACAAGCGAGATGCTACCGATCATTTGCGCTTTTCTAGTCGGTGTCTTTTCGATGAGTCTTCTCTCTCGGAAGGAAAGAACTTTTGTTGAATGGATTTTATTTTCTATTGGAGGAGAAGAACTTCTATCCGACTGAATTGATTAGTCGTTAATTGTTGTTATCTTCTTCTTGGTGAGTACTGCCCAGACGTGGAGGCCCAGACCGCCTGAGCCACGAATGCATTGTCCGCTGTCACCAACCCAGGGCAGCTGCACTGGAACTTGCCAGTGCTCGAGGACCGGCTGGGGCAGACCATTGGTTTGCTAGAGTGGTTGAAGCCGGCTGCACAAGGGGTCTGCACGTCCCTATGGTTGGACGCACTTGCTCCAGTCGATGTCCCCGGCCTGTCCACTCGGCTGCTACAGGCCTCGACGCGCATCTTGAAGTGGAAGGAGTCATTTGCCAGGGCCGGAGCCTTAACGGCTTTGACTCTCGTGCAAGGGCACTTCCCGACTGCCGAGGACCTCTCCACCGTCAAGAAGGGCACCCCAATCGACAAACAAGGAGAAGAGGTGGACCTTGATGAGATCTTCCTGAGGTCCCACTATGCTGCTAGCCAAGTGGCGCCCTTTGTCGAGCTGGATGATTTCCTGGAGTCGTCTGATGTCGACCCCGAGCCCGAATAGAATGAGCCATTAGCTCAAAAAACGATGTTTACTTTGCCTCAGTATGCCGAGTGAAGGTGTAAAACTTTAAGCCTGACCGGTGATGGTGGTGATGCTAAAGTTTCAAAATTTTATCTTAAGTACTTTTTCTGCACTTGAAATGGTTTTTCTGACTCTTCCCCCTTTGAAACTTTCACAATTGGTCTTCGATCACTCGATTTTCTTTGGCTTTTCTCTTGCAAACAAGGTAGACAGATTATAGGCTAGTTGGGGACAAGGATCTGCCGTGGTCTTCCAAGTTACCTTCAACTTTTTGCTAGGATAGAAAGGGAAATCAGTCGGGGAACCCTCCCACTGGTAGTGCACCTGACTTGTGGATACTAGCCCTAAGATATACTGCTGACTAAGCTGAGTTCCTTAGTGGCTTAGCCTCCGAGTGTGGCATAGCCCCCGAGTGTGGCGCAACCCTCGAGTGTGGTCAAGCCACCGAGTATACTACAACTTTGCCAAGTTAGAACAGTCGGTAACAGCCAAAACAATTATTGAAATTATAAATTTTAATTCATCGAGCACTACTCAGAACTGTATTGTGCTACAAAGGGAAGAACTTAATGACAAGAGTAAAGAAAACTCATGTGTAGAATCGACATAGGAGTGCAGTGTTCCATGTAGCCTTTGTTTCTTCGTTCTTGCCAATGTCATACAGTCGGAAGGTGCTGTCACTCAGCACTTGGGAGATTATGAAAGGTCTTTCCCAAGGCAAAGCGATCGGGCAGCAAGGGCGAGCTCTCGGGCTTCCTCCAGGAGATCGAGTCTGTTTCGGCGTGCCTCTTCAGCTTCGGCTTTGGTGTACACAGCACTCAGGGCGAGTCATGGAGCACATCAGTCGGCATATCGCTTCCGCTCTAGACACCATGAAATATGGTGTGAACTGAGTGGATCTGTTTGGGGTCATGCACAAGCTCCATAAGACTGAGGGGAGTTCTTCAACCCATGCACCAGCTGCTCTATCTAATGGGTCAAGTAAACATGGTCACGACCCCTAAAGGATTAGGTCATTGGAGTGCTCAACTTGTCCATTCTACTGAGGATGTGCTACAGAAGCAAAATGCACTCGGATGCCTTGGGTCCAGCAGAATTCCTTTATTCTTCAGACGCAAAGTTTGTCCCATTATCAGTGATGATGTCAGGGGGAATAGTAAAGCAGAAGATGATCCCTCTCATGAAGTTTATTGTGGTGGATGAGTCAATCTTGGTAACCGCCTTCATCTCGATCCACTTGGTGAACTTGTTGACTACTACCAATAGGTCAGTGAAGTTGCTATGTGCCATTTGGAATGGGTCTAGCATATCCAACCCCCAAGTCGGGAATGGCCACGCGAGTGGGATCGTCTTCAGCTTGGAAGCTAGCATATGTGGCTATCGGGCGTACATCTGGCAGGCCACGCAATTACAAACCAGCTTAGTAGCATCAGCGTGAGCAGGCGGCTGGAAAAAACTGGCTCGAAACACTTTAGCAACCATGGCCTTTGAGGAGGCGTGGTGTCCGCAGGTGCTTGAGTGAATGTCAGCCAGGATTTGTCGGCCTTCCTTTGGAGAAATGCATCGCTGTTTGATGCCAGTCGGACTCACTTTATACAGCTCTTCTTGAATGACAGTGTACGCCTTTGATCTACGCGCTATTTGTTTTGCTTCAACCTCAACTTTAGGGAGCTCCTTTCAGAGAAGGTATGCAATAAATGGCAAAGTCCAGTCAGGATAGATCACGAGGACTTCCTGAATCAGGTCGATGAGTTTGTTATCTGTACTGCTTTGCCATTTTCTACTCTTGCCGACTGTTCTGGTATGTCTGGGTCTACATACAGGTTCTCCACCACAGTGAGCTCCGAGTGAAACCTAGCATACCAGTGTGTAACACCCAAATTTTATTAAAAGATTTTTGCAAATAAAACTTTGACAAAAATAACTTTTGTTAATTAATTTGGATCTTTCAATAATTTTAAAGCCATTTCTCCTGCTTTCCTCTTCCTCCTTACAGAAAATTTTGCAAAAAATAAAGATGGTCTTAAAATTTTGCCCAACTCTTTTATTACTTATGAAATTCAGTAGGAAATATTTTCATAAGAAAAATTTCCCTAAAATAATTCTTTTAATGCCATTTTCAAGTTCTGAAATGCATCTGTTGAACTAAAACTATTTCAAATAAATTTTATAAAAATAACACAAATTTTGGGGGACCCTCTTAAGTCTATTGCTCACTTTTATACAAAAACCCCTCTCGCTCTTTTAAATTTTTTGCGAGAAACACCCACTTTTTAATTCAGCTCCATTTAGGGGATTGAACTACAGCCCTATTTTCCTTAGCTTTATAATTGCTGAAATTTTTCCATCTCATAGTACTTCCAAATATACCCTTAAGTCCAGAAGCTCAGCCTCAATTTCTTGCTAGAATTCACCAAATAATTCTCTCTAGTTTTGGTCCAGAACTGAAACTCACTTAAACTTGCACTTGCAAGTTTCTCCTCTGGTCTATCCAACCCTACCACCTACTATATCATACAATGAGGCATCATCCTCCCAAATTTCAAACCCAATGGGGCACCGTAGAGCACCTTAGCATTCTGTCAAACACATTGTAGGCATGGCAGAAATCTGGCCTCTTCCTAAACTGCATTTGAAAATTTCTCATCTAGCCCAACCAGCATGTCGATCACCCTTTTTACCCCTGAAGTTCCCCCATGCCAAATTTGAGCTCACTTGGGCCAACCTAGGTGGCCCTAGCATGTCGCCGAATGCCTTCTGTGCATGTCCAGAATGCACATGGCATGTCCAGAAGATGCCCTTTGCACGCCAGGACACCGCGAGACCCTGCCTCCCCTGCTGCTACCCTCCCCTGCTTCCACCTCCCTCGGTTGGCATCGCAGGACTAGCCGCACCTCCCCCGACATCCTCCTGTGGCCGCTAGCACCGACAACCGCCATCCACACCGACCGAAGGCACCGCCCGACGAGTCCCTCATTGCCACATCTCTGCCAGGGACCCCCTCACTTAATTGCCAGTGGCTAGAGCACAGCCGCAGCTCACCGACCATGGAACGGCCACGCCGACCACCACACCGACCCCAACGACCTCGCCACCGTCCAGGTTCAGCCATTCATGGCGACGACCGTTGTGTCCATTCTCTGGAAGCATCAAACCGATGCCACACCCCTGCCTATTTAAGCCGCCCCGAGCTCCCCTCGGTCGCCCACTCGACTCCTCCTCCCTCTGTGAAGCCACCCAGAGCAACAACATGACCGGAGGTGGTCGCCTTCATCATCTCTGGCAACTACGGCCGCCGCCACTCTTTGGTCAAATCCATCACAACCACAGCCTCCCTCGTGTCATTTTCTTCCCCCGTAACTCCCACTCGACCCCACGTTTCCATTCCCCCTCGCAATTCCACCGGAGATGCACTGTGGGTAAAATCGCTCTTCGAGCTCCGCCGCCATTCTTCGGGAGACCTTGCTGCCGGCGCGGTAGGGCTCCCCGCCGACTGTGCCCTACCCCAGGAGGACCGCCAAGCTCTACTGAGCATGCCCATGTGCTCAGCCCTCCAAGTAGCGCTGCCATTCGCGGGCGAGGTTTGCCGGAGGCCATGGCCAGAGGAGGGAGAAGGCCGGGTTGACCCCAGTCAAACCTGACAGCGGGCCTCGTTCATCAGGTTTTTACTTTTTTCTATAGTTTATGCTTTCCCTCAAAGCCAAATACATTTTTATTACTGGAATGTGTAGTTCCAACCAAACCGTTTTCTTTTTAATCTTTTAATTAAAAATAGAATTTGACCCAAACTTTGACAACCTCTAACATTTAAACCACAACTGCAAATGAATTGATTCTTTTTCCTACATTCTTTAGTTTTCATCTAGTTTATTTTAGTATTTATTTCAATAATTTATGAAACACTTTTTAGCAATAGTTTGGAGTTATGTTGTAATTGCATTATTTTGAAAATAGACAAAGGGAGGGAAATATTTCTTTTCAAGAATTGTGGGGCATATCCAACACTTCTAAATACTCAAGGCAAGCATCTTGAACTCTGGATATGATGATTGTGTGATGGTTTGCTTGCTAGTGAATCTTGCATGAATATGTCATACCCAAAAATTTAACCTGTGGCATGATTTATGTGCTGGGTTGCATAGCTGGTAATTTTGGGAAGCATGTGAAGTGGTGTGGGCATGTCTTCCTTGTACTGTGCAACGTTGTGCTTGTCATGACTAACTTGCAGGAATAGGTACAAACGAGGTTCTGTTACCAACAGGAGGGTGATCATGTCGGAGCGTTATCATGCCTCGATTGTTATGCATGTTGGGACATGCTAGGGCTGTGGCCCAGCTGTGGTGCTAATGTTAAGAGGAAACATATTGTGCTAACCACTGCAGGAAAGATAATCCTCCTGAGTCGACTATAGATCAAGTCTTGTTCAATTAAACCCAAGCTGGATTCCTGCTACCACAAGTTCCTCCGTAAGTGGGCGGGGGTATGGTTCAGTAAGTTGTTAACCCCTTTCCTGCACACACTACATAGAGGGGCCAACATGGAGGTGCCAACTGATCAGTGGGTAATGCCTGCCACTTGGTCGGAGGGGGCCATGGGTGTTTTCGTTGAGAAGCCGAAGAGGGGTATCACCCCTGGTTCCACGCATTATAATTACGGTCGTCTGGCCATTGCTACTTGAGGTTGTAGCCTCCCCGGCTTAAGGTTTTATTTTGCCCGAAGCTTTGGGTCATACCTGGCCCAGGGAAATAGAACTGGTGTGTGATGGTCAGGTGTGTTTTCATCCCAAAGACCATAATTGGAACTCACCAACATTTCGATTCTGACTAAAGAAATCCTTTAGAAGTGGGTAAAGAGTACAACCTCTGTAGAGTTAAACCTATTTGAATAGCCGTGTCCATGGTCAAGGACATCAGTTGGGAAGGGTCAAGAGTCGGTCTTAGTGTCGGTCTTCGGAGGAAACAACTAAACAAAGAATTGATCATGATTCACTTTTGAAGGACGATTATTTTTACTACTCATGCTATCATGAATATTATTATTGATGCTATTATGGACTAACCCCTTTTCTTATATGTAATTTTTGAGTATCCCCTAGGAAGGTTCTACCTCCTGGAATACTCAATATAGCCTATTTATTATTTGTATGTTTTACTTTTCTTATATATAAGCCCTTTATGAGGCGTCGCTCGAGACACCCGACTGTGGCATTCATTTTCAGGACCTTTCGAGGCATCGCTTCAGACACCCGATTGGCATTTCTTTTGGGATTCTCGGGACGGTCCTACCTCCTGGAACCCACCTCGCCTTTGATTTTATTTGGATTAAAGCCCTTTGCATGGCGTCGCGAAGATACCCAACTGTGGCATTCTTTTATATTTTTCTCTTGGGTTCCTTCAGGACGGTTCTACCTCCTGAGACCAGACTTATACATTGGGTAACATTAATAATTACTTATACCTTGTTGATACTATTTAACTAACCTTTATTTCCTATGCATATATATGAGGATTCCGTATGATTGCATACTATAATGCTTGGGTTGACTGCATGCCATATAATATTAATGTTTGAAACTGCATGAAAGTTTAATTGCATGCATTATATCTTTTGTTCATGATGTTTGCGAGTACATTCAAACGTACTCACTGGCTTGTCCCTGGCTATTTACTTGGCCAGGTCAGGATTTCAACAAAGAGTGCTCCGACGACACCATGTGGACTAGGAGCCTGAGATAGCAGCCATGTGAGATAGGAATTATCCCGGTCAGCTGTTATTGTGGGAATGGAGCACCCACCAAAGTTGGAGATCCGCTACCCGCTTCTGCCATCCACCGTTGGAAATCATTGTTGTATCATTAGACCTTCATGGTCTTGTACTCAATTGTTGTAACCGCTTGGTAATCTATAACTAGGACGTGTCCACCAGTAACAATGATCTTGGGGATGGTGATGACACGAATGGTTAATTTCTAGGATTTTATGTCCCGGAAAGCAGCACCAATACAATGCACTGGCTGCCTTGTTTTCTGCCCTCGGAACATCAACTAGTTCCAATCCTTCAAATTTTCCTTCTAGCTTGCGAACAGCTGCACAGTAAGCAGTCATCGATTTGCTTCTACCACCCCACTCTTTCATCACTTGCTGGACGCCGAGATCCGAGTTGCCACGGACTAGCAAGCGGGTAATTTCGACTGAGATTACCAGTCGGAGTCCATATATCAAGGCTTCATACTCTGCTGCGTTGTTAGATGTCGTGAAGTGGATCTGTAGGACATAACTTAGCTTGTCACCCTTGGGCGAAATGAGGAAGACTCCAGCTCCGGCTCTAGCTACCATTTTTTATCCATCAAAGTACATGGTCCAATGATCTGAGTGCGGCTGGCTGAGAGGATCTTGAGATTCTATCCATTCCGCTACACAATCAGCGAGTGCCTGCGATTGATCGCCTTCCTTGGTTCATACTTAAGGTCATGTGGTAGCAGCTCAATTGCCCACTTGGCCACTCGATAGGTGGCATTTTTGATTGTTTATGATGTCTGAGAGTGGAGCTGAACTGACCACGATGATCCGGTGTTCCTGTAGGTATTGAGACAGCTTCTATGCTGCCAAAAAGATGCCATAAACAAGCTTCTAGTAATGCGAGCATCTTTGCTTTGAGTTGGTGAGGACCTCACTGAGATAGTATACAGACCGCTGAACCTTTTGAGCCTTGCCTTCTTATTCTCTTTCAACAGTGAGGACCACGCTGATCACTCAGTTGGTGGCTGTGAGGTAGAGGAGCATGGGCTCCGACTCCCTTGGAGATGCAAGTACTGGCCGTGTTGAGAGCAGCCACTTTAAATCATCAAAGGCCAACTGAGCTTCTGGGGACTAGTCGAAATAATTTGATTTTTTGGTCAGTCGGTAGAGAGGAAGAGGTTTCTCACTGAGTTTGGAAATAAACCGACTGAGCACCACCAAGCACCTAATCAATTTCTGGGCATCCTTCAGTTCCTTTGGCTTCTTCATATTTAGGATTGTGTCGATCTTCTTTGGGTTTGCCTTGGTCCCTCGTGTGAACACAAGGAATCCGAGAAGCATTCCCATAGGAACTATAAATACGCATTTGTTCGGTCCAGTTGGATGTTTTACCTTCTGATGTTAGCAAACGTCTCAGCAAGGTCGGTCAAGAGATCAGATCCCTTGGCCAACATCATCGACATAAGCCTAAACGTTGCACCGTATCTGCTTGTGTAGACAAGTCTGGATGGTACGCTGGTATGTAGCCCCATCTGATCCGACTCCTTCAGTTTGATCTGATGATAGCTGGAATAGGCCTCCAAAAAGCATAACCTCTCGTAGTCGGCTGTGGATTCCACAATCTGGTCAATGCGATGTAAGGGAAAATGGACCTTGGGACACACTCGGTTGACATCTTTGTAATCCACACATGTGCGCCAAAACTAGTCCTCTTTGGGGACGACGATTGGGTTCGACACCCATTCTGAGTGTTCCACTTCTCTTATAAATCCTGCCTTCAAGAGCTTCACGATTTCCAATCCGAGTGCCTCACTCTTGAGATCAGCGAACCAGTGAAGAGTCTGCTTGATGGCTTTTGCTCCTAGCAAGATGTTCAGTTGGTGCTCAGCCAGCTCCGTTGGGACTCCAGGCATGTCAGACGGCTGCCATGCAAAAATATCCCAATTCTCAAGGAGCAAGCTGACGAGCTCGCTTTCCTATTTGGGATCCAGGTCATCAGTGATCGCAGTATTCTTGGAAAGATCATTCGGGTGCACTTGGATTTTCTTCATGCCAGCTGCCGACTGGAAGTATGACTCGGGAGTCAGTTTCTTTGTGAGTGGCATCTCAGCCGGATCAACGGCAGGCTTGTATGCAGCAAATTCCACTTGTACGATGCTAGTGTCTGCCATGCTGGCATTCAAATTCATGATTTCTTCTGCGTGCCTCAGGTCGCCTGAGATAGTTATCACTCCCTTGGGGCCTAGCATCTTGAGTTTCAAATACATGTAGCATGGATGGGCCATGAACATCCCGTACGCCGGTCACCCAAAGTTGGCATGATACTCACTCTTGAAGTTGACGACCACGAGCGATAGGGACTCCTTGCGATTGTTCTTCTCATCGCCAAACATGACTGACAAGGTAATTTGTCTGAGTGGCTTGGCTCACATGCTGGGAACCACCCCGTGAAAGGTCGTCCCAGTCAGATTAAGCTTCAACCAGGGAATTCCCATTTTATCCATTGTACTTGCGTACCGAATGTTTAGTCTGGCCCCTCCATCCATTAGCACATTCCGCAGTCAGATCCCATTGTCGAGTGGGTCGACAAAAAGAGCAAGGTGTCCGGGGGAAGGCACATGTGCCGGGTGATCTGGCCGGTCAAAGGTAATGGGCGTCTCTGACCAGTTCAGGTAAGTTGGGACATCCAGAGCTGCCATGTTGACTTCCCGACTGTGCACCTTGCACGCTCGGGTTACCTCAAGGCCAGCAAAGATCAGTAGGACAGCCTTTTCAGGAGGGTATCCGTTTGCAGGGCCATCTTCCTCTTTGCTGCAATCGTCATCAGGTGCATCCTTGTCCTTCTCTGACTGCATCCTCTTAAGAGCCCTACACTACCTGAGAGTGTGTTTCGCCGATCCATATTCCTCGTTACAGTGGAGAAAACATGGCTTATCCAGAATGTCATCACTGAATGCTTTCTTCCACGGAACCCATTCCTTTTTTTGCTCGGCGCCTTTCTTCCATTGGCCAACTACTGCGACCAGCTCTGCTCCACTGACTCCATCACTGGTGTCCGGCTGTCGGCGTTTATTTCTGCCACCCTGCTTGTTCTGATTATTCTAACCCTTCTGGCCAGTCGACTATCCATGGTACTCGCCCCGCCAGATCTTGTCGTCTTCCTCACCATTGGCATACCGGCCGGTTGGCTATTTCCGTCAACTGGCGCATGGAGGTAAGTTCAGTTCGGCCCAGCTTCAGTTGAAGGTGTTTGAATCTCACACCCTACTGAAAAGCATGGATCGCTCGGTCCTCGATCACCCTTCCATTGAGTTGCGGAGCTGGGTCCATCTCTGAATCTACTCCCGAGTGGACTCCTTGTGTTTTTGGACACAAAGCCGCAACTCTTGTTATCCTCCAGGGTGTTGGTACGTTCCCTCGATGTTCTTTTAGAAGGCCTCTTCAAATTCCCTCCAACTGTGAATGTTGTCCTTCGGTAAATTGTTCAACCAAGCTCGAGCCGAGCCCTCCAAGTGGAGGGACAAATTGTGCGTGGCCACGTTCTCATGGCCTCCACCAATCTAGACGGCGACGAGGTAGTCGGTTAGCCATATCTCCGGCTTGGTATTCCCATGGTACTTCCCAATGCCATAAGCCATTCGGAATGGCTCAGGGAAGGGGGTTGTCCGGATACGCCGATTGAAACATAATGCGCCTGAGGATCCTAAACCGCTCAGCCTGTCTTGTTCCTGCTTGCAGCGGGCTGCGCATGCGTGATCCACTTTGTTCTGAGCCAATATTCCGCATGTGTCACAGTGTCGGTCGTCTCGGTGTCGTGGGGATTTGCGCCATCGCCAGGGGCAGTCCTCGTGCCATCGAGGGGAGTCATCAGGCCTGTGGGGCTGCTTACCCTGTACGCGTGGTCGATCGTCTCACGATTGGGGGGATCCGTCCTAACTGCGAGGAGAATCATGACGCCTCCGGGTATGCACATCGCGACTTCACAGCTAGTCATCACGGCGACGGGGTGTAGACCCTCGTCATCGCGGCATGTAGTCATCCCGCCCATGCGGCTCATCTCTATGCCGGTGTCGGAAGGCAGTGTCACGAGACAGAGAAGAATCATCCATGCGCCATGGAGAGAAGTCATCACGCCGCTATGGAGGTTCCTCTCGGTGGTGTGGAGATCGGTCTCACCGACCATCCATATGAGTGGTAGCCCTTCGGCCGGCCGTGTGATGAGGATGTGATGAAGCAACTATCTACACTCGGCTCTCTGTTCCTCCTGGTATAGGACTGCGAGTGGCCAGTCAGTCATGAGATTGGGAGATGAGCTTGTTCTGCTGCCTGCTGCCATTAGAAAGGTGGAAAGCTGTTGGATGCCATCTGCAACAATTTCGTCTCCAGGCTACTGAATAGCATGAGCCAACCAGGTCGCCGTCCGGACATTGGCAATCGGGGTGCGAAGGATTTGGAGATCGCCAGGGCCTCCGACTGCCAAAGTTACTATTCATATCCTAGCCGCGGCGGACGACTGAGGGATCCGGGCACACTCTGCCAGGGTCCTCTGACGCGCAGCCTCAAGGGCCTTGTCAGCCGGCGAATCACCCAAAATCGGAGTATGAAGGGGCCGCTTGACCGTCTCACGTTGTTCCCGAGTGAGAGGGTCATCACCTGCTGCTTCATCGCTGACTGCAGTAGATGGATCGACTATAGCACGCCTCCGACTCGACTCAGGGGGTGGTGTGCCGGCCATGAAGACTTCCACTACAGCTGACTATGATCCGCAGCTCTCTTCTCCCTCAGATTCGGACTCCAAGAAAGGACAAATGGACTCAGAGTCTATCATCCCAATGATACGTTTCCAACGAATCTATAATTTATGAAGTATTAATGCCATGTTTATGACAATTCTATATGGTATTGGTATGATTTGATTAGAACTAACCCGGACAGACGCTATTTTCAGCAGAGCTACCGTGGTGTTGTTTTTTGTGCAGAAATAAAAGTTCTCCAAATGCAACGAAACTTTTTAATGATTTTTTATAGAAGGAAAGAGACCCTGGAAGCTTCGACGAAGGACCAGAGGAGCCAGGGGGTGAGCACACACCACCTGGGCGTGCCCCCCTGGGGCGCGCCCAGGTGCAATGTGGCCCCGCTTCGCGTGAAACCAACGCCAAAAATTCCCATATATTTAAAAAACCCCAAAAATAACCCTAGAACGTGGACTCCGCCGCCGCACACCTCTGTATCCGCGAAAAACTAATCTGGACCCTGTTACGGCACCCTGTAGGAGGGGGAAATCATCACCGGAGGCCATCTTCATCATCCCGGCGGCCACCATGACTTGCAGGGAGTAGTCCACCCTCGAGGCTAGGGGTATGCACTAGTAGCTAGGGGTATGTACTTGTGATCTTGAGATGTCACGATCTTGATTTATCATGGGCTTTGTTAATATAGATGGATCATATGATGTTTCTCCCCTCTACATCCTTGTTGTGATGAATTGAATCTTTTCCCTTTGAAGTTTTGTTATTGTCGGATTGAATATTCAGATTTGGGAACACATGATGTATGTCTTGCGGTATGAATACTCGAGGTGACATTGGGGTATCATATTGATTCACTTGATATATGTTTTGGCACTCAACTTGCGGATTCCCGTGGTGGCATTGGGGTAATCTTTGCATAGGGGTTGATGCATGTTTTCACTATCTTTTCTCCGATTGAAACTTTGGGGTCTCCTTTAAGTTCTTTGTGTGGATTGAATATTATGATTATGAAGTTGTTTGATGCATATCGTAGAATTAACTCATGGATACTTGTGGTGACATTGGAGTATCTAGGTGACATTAGAGTTTGTTGATGTGTGTCATATGGTGCTATTTTAGTATGAACTCTAGGGCTGTTTGTGACACTTATAGGAATAGCGCAATAGATCGATCAGAAAGAATAGCTTTGAGGTGGTTTCATACCCTACAAACAATTTCTATCTTATGTTCTCCGCTAATAGGAACTTGGGAGTGATTCTTTATTGCACTTTGAGGGATAATCATATGATCCAATTATGTTAGCATTGTTGAGAGATTGCAATAGTGAAAGTATGTATCCTAGACCTCATTTTCTATCATTGCTTTACCGTTTGTGCTCCATTTTACTATTTGCTACCTTGCTTTTTTTATTGTTCGCACTACAAAAACTCATATCTACTATCCATACTACACTTTTATCACCATCTCTTTGCCGAACTAGTGCACCTATACAATTTACCATTGTATTGGGTGTGTTGGGGACACAAGAGACTCTTTGTTATTGGGTTGCAGGGTTGCTTAAGACAAACTATGTTCATCCTACGCCTCCCACGGATTGATAAACCTTAGGTCATCCACTTGAGGGAAAATTGCCGCTGTCCTACAAAACTCTGCGCTTGGAGGCCCAACACGAGTCTACAAGAACAAGTTGTGTAGTAGACATCAAGCTATTTTTTGGTGCCGTTGCTGGGGAGGTAAGTGCATGAAGGTATATCTTTAGGTCTTGCTATTGAATCTTTTAGTTTCTTGTTTATCACTAGTTTGATTTTATAAAAAGAAAACTACAAAAAAAATTGGAATTGGAGTTGCCTGAAATGCTTTACCTTTATGATGTTTTTCTTGAAAATAAGGATTCCGAGAATTGTGCTCAATTGATAGAAGAAGAATTCTATAAAATGTTGAATTTGAATGATGGGCATGATTTCAATGTTGTTAGTATGCTTTCTATGAACATCCATGATGATAATGACATGCAAAGCCACAGGCTTGGGGATGCTATGTTTGATGAAGATCATATTTTGAGTCCCCCAAGATTTAATGTGGAAATTTGTTATAATTTTTGCATGCCTCCTATTTATGATGATTATATTTATGAAAGTGTGTTTGGAAGAGTGTAAACTCTAGGTACTAATGATCCCACTATTTTGGAGGGTGTTGAACTTTTTTACAATATTGATAAAAGTGGATTGGGAGAGGTTATGACTTTATTTAGTGATGAATCCACTATTTTGGAAGCAGTTTCAATTGATTATGACAACAAAGTTGCTATCTATGATGATTATTGTGATGACATGTATGCTATAAAGAATGATGATAACCATGAATCTTGTCATCATTATTTTACTTTTCAATTGGATTATGCCAATCAAGTATCTCATGATAGTTGTTTTGTTGAGTTTCCTCCTACTATTATGGATGAGAAGAAATTTGCTTATGTGGAGAGTAATAAATTTTCTATGCTTGCAGGTCATGAAAAGAATGCTTTATGTGATAGTTATATTGTTGAATTCATTCATGATGCTACTGAAAATTACTTTGAGAGAGGAACTTATGCTTTTACATATTGCAATAATATCAAGTTTCCTCTCTATGTGTTGAATGTTTTGAAGTTATGCTTGTTTTGCCTTCCTATGCTACTTTATTCTTGCAACAATAAATTACTTGTTCACAAAATCCCTATGCATACGAAGTGGGTTAGACTTAAATGTGCTAGTCATATGCTTCATGATGCTCCCTTTATGTTTCAATTCTTTTCTTTCGTGTGAGCATCATTGAAATCATCATGCCTAGCTTGAAAGGCATTAAAGAAAAGTGCTTGTTGGGAGACAACCCAACACTTTTACCTACAGTTTTTATTTGGTCACATGATTAAGATACTGTATTAATAATGTTTTATATGTTTTATTTCAATAAAGTGCCAAGTAATGCCTTTGGGATAGTGTGGATGACAGTTGACTTGATTCTGTGTAAAAACAGAAACTTTTGCTCCCAGTGCAGAAATTTTAAAAAATCACCAGAGAGTCAAAAGCTTCTGAATTTATTACACATGATTTATATACAAATTTCCCACGTTATCCTTATTTTTCAAAAAAAATTGAGTTGCAGAAGTACGGTGGTTTTTTAGATCATTACAGACTGTTCTGTTTTTGACAGAATCTGCCTTGTTTGCATAGTTTGCTTGTTTTAGCATTTCCTTAGCTTATATTAAGTGATATAATTTATGGAAATGATATATTACAGTAGGATTTATGTTTGAAAAATTTTGGATCTTGTCTTTTAAAGTACCTAAGTGAATGATTTGTGTTCATCATACTAACCCATCTCACGAAGTTCCATTAAGTTTTCTGTGATTTGAAGTTTTCAAGTTTTGGGTGAGATATCGATATGAGGAGAAAAAGGAGTGGAAATACCCTAAGCTTGGGGATTCCCAAGGTACCCCAAGGTAATATTCAAGGAAGACACAAGCATCTAAGCTTGGGGTTGCCCCGGAAGGCATCCCCTCTTTCGTCTTCAACATTATCGGTAACCTCACTTGGGACTATATTTTTATTCATCACATGATATGTGTTTTGCTTTTAGCGTCATTTTATTTGAGTTGGATTTGCTTTCTGTTATTTATAATAATGTTTTGTATCTTTTATTTCAATAAAAGTGTCAAGTATAGCCTTTAACATGCTCAATTTGCAAGTGAATGAGTTGCTGTTTAAAAACAGAAAGTTTGCTGTTAGTGCAAAAATTCCCTAGAAAAGTCAGTATGTCATAAAATCTTGAAATTTTGACACAGCATGCTATTATAAATTCTCTACAGTGTGGTAAATTTCAGAATTTTTGGAGTTAATTAAGTATGGATATTGCTGCATTCTTTTTAGACTGTTCTGTTTAGATAGATTGCTGTTATGTTTGCATTGTTTGCATATGTTGGCTTGTTTAATGGTTCTATTTAAGGATATGAGTATTAAATATGTAGAGACATTTAGTATGCAATGTTAAATTATAATTTTAGTGATTTGTTACAGTAGAGAATGATAAGATTTTGCATTGATTTATACTAACTTATCTCACGAGTTCTTGTTGAGTTTTATGTGGATGAAGTTTTTAAGTTTTAGAAAAACCGTGATATGAGAGGAATTAAGGAGACACAAGAGCTCAAGCTTGGGGATTCCCAAGGCATCCCAAGTTCATATTCCAAGAAGTCTCAAGCAACTAAGCTTGGGGTGTCCTTTTATTTTCATTTTGCTTGCTGTTTTAATAAGATACTTAGATCTGAAATATTTGACTGAGAGAGAGAGAGAGTCTTCACTTATCAACTTGATTGTTTGACTACTCATTTGATCTTCACTTATATATTTTTGGAGTAGTTTGTCATTTACTCTTGTGGTTCACTTTTATCCTATGAGTAAATTGTTGAAAGAAGTGAATATCATGAAGTTGAAGTAATATGAGCTTCATATGCTTGTATCATGCCTAGTAGTAGTTTCACATTGGGTTTAGATGGTGAAATCTTTTGAAGCTTGACAATCACAATATTGGTCATACAAGCAATTCATGAACGAATAGTATGAGGAAGAGAACTTTCACATATAAATATATTATCTTGGACATCTTCTATGATTGTGAATACCCATTAATTATTTTCAAACTTGAGCAAATTAGTTGATGTTGGACAAGGAAGACAACCTAATGAGTTATGTTTGGGTATATTTGCATAGAAGTTATATTGTTATGGATCCTCCAACAAGTGGTGCTTGCTTAGGATCTTTTGCTAGCCAAAAATTCGCACTAAGTAGAGATACTACTTGTGCATCCAAAAACCCTTAAACCCAGTTTCTTGCCATGAGTGTCCACAATATCTACCTATGGATTGAATAAGATCATTCAAGTAAGTTGTCATCGGTGCAAAAAGCAATAAAAATTGCTCCTAAATTAAATATGATCTTTTATTGTAAGGGAAAATAAGCGTGGTACGAACTTGTTATGGTGAAGAATAAAAGCGACAGACTGCATAATAAATGTTGCTATCACAAGGGGCAATATCACATGACGTTCCTTTGCATTAAGAGTTTGTGCATCCAAAAACAAAAAGTGCATGACAACCTCTGCTTCCCTCCGTGAAGGGCCTATCTTTTACTTCATGTTATTTACTTTTATGCTATTTACTTTCATGTTGAGTCAATTCCTTATCCCAACCTATTCTCTAGTTGGCAAGCATCATGTGGTGGGGAAAGATCTAGGCACATATGACCAGTCAAATATATTTGATCATGAATTATTATTGTTGACAATTATGTCTATGATAAATAAGTTGGGAGGGGAAACATTATGCCCCTATCTTTCTCTGTGTTCGATGGATGCCATTTGTTCTAAAAATATGCTTTGAGTACTAGCAATCATGGAAGACTAAATGATAATTGAGTATGTGGAGCTCTTTTTTAGACTTTGTTGATAAGTTGAATTGTAATTGCTTGGTGACTAAGAACATATGTTGTTGAGTTTCAAGAGAATGCATTGTTTGAACCATAACATGTGAATTAGTTGACTACTTGGTCATGATGAGCTTTATGAGAATAAGTTGCTACTATGATGCTAGAGAAAGTGATTGACATTATCACAGATCAAACTTATGCACTATGCTAGCATTCACACTTCATAAATTATTTCTTTTATCATTTACCTTCTCGAGGACGAGCAAGAATTAAGCTTGGGGATACTGATATGTCTCCAACGTATCTATAATTTATGAAGTATTCATGCCATGTTTATGACAATTCTATATGGTTTTGGTATCATTTGATTAGAACTAACCCGGACTGATGCTGTTTTCAGCAGAGCTACCGTGGTGTTGTTTTTTGTGCAGAAATAAAAGTTATCCAAATGCAATGAAATGTTTTGACGATTTTTTATAGAAGGAAAGAGACCCAGGAAGCTTCGAGGAAGGACCAGAGGAGCCAGGGAGTGAGCACACACCACCTGGGCGCGCCCCCCCTGGGGCACGCCCAGGTGCCATGTGGCCCCCTCGTGTCTCCCCTTCGCATGAAAGTAACGCCAAAAAATCCCATATATATAGAAACTCCCAGAAATAACCCTAGAACGTGGACTCCGCCGCCGCAAGCCTCTGTATCCTTGAAAAACCAATCTGGACCCAGTTCTGGCACCCTGCCGGAGGGGGAAATCATCACCGCAGGCCATCTTCATCATCCCGGCGGCCACCATGATGAGGAGGGAGTAGTCCACCCTCGAGGCTAGGGGTATGTACTAGTAGCTATGTGTTTGATCTCTCTCTCTTGTGATCTTGAGATGTCACGATCTTGATGTATCATTGGCTTTGTTAATATAGATGGATCATATGATGATTCTCCCCTCTCCATCCTTGTTGTGATGAATTGAATCTTTTCCCTTTGAAGTTTTGTTATTGTCGGATTGAATATTCAGATTTGGGAACACATGATGTATATCTTGCGGTATGAATACTCGAGGTGACAATGGGGTATCATATTGATTCACTTGATGTATGTTTTGGCACTCAACTTGCGGATTCCCGCAGTCACATTGGGGTAATCTTTGCATAGGGGTTGATGCACGTTTTCACTATCGTTTTTCAATAGAAACTTTGGGGTCTCCTTTAAGTTCTTTGTGTGTATTGAATATTATGATTATGAAGTTGTTTGATGCATATCGTAGAATTAACTAATGGATACTTGTGGTGACATTGGGTATCTAGGTGACATTACAGTTGGTTCATGTGTGTCATATGGTGCTATTTTAGTACGAAATCTAGGGCTATTTGTGATACTTATAGGAATAGTCCAATAGATCGATTAGAAATAATAGCTTTGAGGTGGTTTCGTACCCTTGATACGTCCATTTTGCATCATGTTTTCCTACTATTATTTATGATGTTTTTATGCATAATAATGCTTTTTGGAGTAATTCTAATGCCTTTTCTCTCATAATATGCAAGGTTCACACAAAGAGGGAGAATTCCAGCAGCTGGAAATCTGGACCTAAAAAAGCTACGTCAGGCTACCTATTCTGCACAACTCCAAATGAGCTGAAACTTCACGACGAATTTTTATGGAATAAATAAGAATTATTGGAGCAAATAACTACCAGAGGGGCCCAACCAGGTGGGCACAACCCACCTGGGTGCGCCAGGGAGCCCAAGCGCGCGCTGGTGGGTTGTGCTTTCCTCGGCCCACCTCTAGTGCCCCTATTGTGGTATATAAGTCATTTTGACCTAGAAAAAATAAGGAGAGGACTTTCGGGACGAAGCACTGCCGTCTCGAGGCGGAACTTGGGTAGGAGCACTTTTGACCTCCGGCGGAGCGATTCCGCCGGGGGAACTTCCCTCCCGTAGGGGGAAATCATCATCATCATCACCAACAACTCCCCATCTTGGGGAGGGCAATCTCCATCAACATCTTCAATAGCACCATATCCTCTCAAACCCTAGTTCATCTCTTGTGTTCAATCTTTGTACCGGAACTATAGATTGGTACTTGTGGGTGACTAGTAGTGTTGATTACATCTTGTAGTTGATTACTATATGGTTTATTTGGTGGAATATTATATGTTCAGATCCATTATGCTATTTAATAACCCTCTGATCTTGAGCATGATTATCATTAGTGAGTAGTTACTTTTGTTCTTGAGGTCATTGGAGAAATCTTGTTGCAAGTAATCATGTGAACTTGATATGTGTTCGATATTTTGACGATATGTATGTTGTGATTCCCTTAGTGGTGTCATGTGAACATCGACTACATGACACTTCACCATATTTGGGCCTAAGGGAATGCATTGTGGAGCAGTTATTAGATGATGGGTTGCAAGAGTGACAGAAGCTTAAACACTAGTTTATGCGCTAATCCGTAAGGGACTGATTTGGATCCAAAAGTTTAATGCTATGGTTAGATTTATTCTTAATACTTTTCTCGTAGTTGCGGATGCTTGTGAGGGGGTTAATCATAAGTGGAAGGTTTTTTAAAGTAAGAACAGCACCTAAGCACCGGTCCAACCACATATCAAATTATCAAAGTAGCGAACACAAATCAAACCAACATGATGAAAGTGACTAGATGAAATTCCCGTGTACACTCAAGAACACTTTGCTTATCATAAGAGACCGTTTTTGCCTGTCCTTTGCCTCAAAAGGATTGGGCTACCTTGCTGCACTTTTGTTACTATTACTGTTACTTGCTCGTTACAAATTATCTTACTACCAAACTACTCGTTAGTCATAATTTCAGTGCTTGCAGACATTACCTTGCTGAAAACCGCATGTCATTTCCTTCTGCTCCTCGTTGGGTTCGACACACTTTCTTATCGAAAAGACTACGATTGATCCCCTATACTTGTGGGTCATCAAGGCTCTTTTCTGGTGCCATTTCCGGGGAGTGAAGCGCTCTTGGTAAGTGGAAATCGGTATGGAAAATTATTACTACGTGCTGAAATTTATTGTCACTTGTTACTAAGGAAAACAATCCTTTGAGGGGTTTGTTCGGGGTATCTTCACCTCGACCGGAACCACAATTAGTTACCCCTCAACCTACTGCACCTACTAAAAATATTTGTTATGAAATTCCTTCGGGTATGATAGAACAACTGCTAGCTCATCCTTATATAGGAGATGGAACTGAACATCCTGATATGCACTTGATTTATGTGGATGAAATTTGTGGATTATTTAAGCTTGCGGGTTTACCCGGAGATGAAGCTAAGAAGAAGGTTTTCCCTTTATCTTTGAAGGGAAAAGCATTGGCATGGTATAGGCTATGCGATGATATTGGATCTTGGAATTGGAATCGATTGAAATTGGAATTTCACCAAAAAATTTATCCTATGCATCTAGTTCATCGTGATCAGAATTACATATATAATTTTTGGCCTCATGAAGGAGAAAGTATCGCTCTAGATTGTGGGAGGCTTAATTCAATGTTATATTCATGCCCCAATCATGAGTTCTCAAGAGAAATTATTATTAAGAATTTTTATGCTCGGCTTTCTCATGATGATCGATCCATGCTTGATACTTCTTGTACTGGTTCCTTTCTGAAGAAGACTATTGACTTCCGGTGGGATCTTTTAGAAAGAATTAAATGCAACTCTGAAGATTGGGAACTCGACGAAGGTAAAGAGTCCGGTATTAAGCTCAAGTATGATTGTGTTAAATCTTTTACGAATACCGATGCTTTTCAAAAGTTTAGCACTAAATATGGACTTGACTCTGAGATAGTAGCCTCCTTTTGTGAATCATTTGCTACTCATGTTGACCTCCCTAAGGAGAAGTGGTTTAAAGAACCAGTAATAGCTAAAGATGAAACTATTATTTACAATGTTGATCCAGTTGTGCCTACTGCTTATATTGAAAAACCACATTTCCCTGTTAGGATAAAGGAACATGCTAAAGTCTCAACTGTGGTCAACAAAACTTATATTAGAACTTCCAAACCTGTTGAACAAATCAAAGTAGAACCTAGTGTTGCTATGGTTAAAGATCTCTTGGTTGAAGATATAGATGGGCATGTTATTTACTTCTGTGATGAAGCTGCTAGAATTGCCAAACCCGATGAAAAAGATAAACATAGACCCGTCGTTGTCATGCCTGTTGTCTCAGTTAAAATAGGAGATCACTGTTATCATGGTTTATGCGACATAGGTGCTAGCGTGAGTGCCATTCCTTTTACCTTATATCAAGAAATTATGAATGATATATCACCCGCTGAAATAGAAGACATAGATGTTACTATTAAACTTGCTAATAGGGACACCATCACACCACTTGGGATTGTTAGAGATGTTGAAGTCTTGTGTGGGAAAATAAAATACCCTACTGATTTTCTTGTTCTTGGTTCTCCACAAGATGACTTTTGTCTCATTATCTTTGGTAGACCTTTCTTGAACACCGTTAATGCTAAAATAGATTGCGAGAAACAAACTGTCAGTGTTAGTTTTGGTGATGTGTCTCATGAGTTTAATTTTTCCATGTTTAGTGGAAAACATCATAATAAAGAGTCGTTTAGTAAGGATGAAATAATTAGCCTTGCTTCTATTGCTGTGCCTCCTACCGATCCACTAGAACAATATTTGTTAGACCATGAAAATGATATGCATCTGCAGGAAAGAAATGAAATAGATAAGATTTTCTTTGAACAACGTCCTCTGCTTAAACACAATTTGCATATTGAAACTCTAGGAGGTCCTCCTCCAACTAAAGGTGATCCTGTGTTTGAATTAAAGCAATTGCCAAACAGTTTGAAATATGCTTATCTTGATGAGAAAAAGATTTATCCTGTTATTATTAGTGCTAACCTTTCAGAACATGAAGAAGAAAGATTATTGAAGGTTCTGAAGAAGCAATGAGCTGCCATTGGATATACTATTGATGATTTAAAGGGCATTAGTCCCACTCTCTGTCAGCATAAAATTAATATGGAGCCTGATGCTAAACCCGTTGTTGATCACCAACGACATTTAAATCCTAAAATGAAAGAAGTGGTAAGAACAGAAATATTAATGCTTCTAGAAGCAGGTATAATCTATCCCATAGCTGATAGTAGATGGGTAAGTCCCGTTCATTGTGTCCCTAAAAAGGGAGGTATTACCAGTGTACCTAATGATAAGAATGGACTTATTCCACAAAGAATTGTCACTGGCTACAGAATGGTAATTGATTTTAGAAAACTAAATAAAGCTACTAGAAAAGATCATTACCCTCTGTCTTTTATTGATCAAATGTTAGAAAGACTATCAAAGCACACACATTTTTGCTTTCTTGATGGATATTCTGGTTTTTCTCAAATACCTCTGTCACAACCTGATCAAGAGAAAACCACCTTTACTTGCCCTTTTGGAACTTATGCTTATAGACGTATGCCTTTTGGTTTATGCAATGCCCCTGCTACCTTTCAAAGATGTATGACTGCTATATTCTCTGACTTTTTTGAAAAGATTGTTGAGGTTTTCATGGATGATTTTTCCGTTTACGGAACTTCTTTTGATGATTGCTTGAGCAACCTTGATCGAGTTTTGCAGAGATGTGAGCAAACTAATCTCGTCTTGAATTGGGAGAAGTGCCACTTTATGGTTAATGAAGGTCTTGTTTTGGGACATAAAATTTCTGAACGAGGTATTGAGGTGGATAAAGCAAAAGTTGATGCAATTGAGAAAATGCCATGCCCTAAAGGTATCAAAGGTATTCGTAGTTTCCTTGGTCATGCTGGTTTCTATAGGAGGTTTATTAAAGACTTCTCTAAAATTTCTAGGCCTCTTACAAATATTTTACAAAAGGATGTTCCATTTGTTTTTGATGATGATTGTGTAGAAGCCTTTGAAACACTTAAGAAAGCCTTGATTTCCGCACCTATTATTCAACCACCTGATTGGAACTTGCCTTTTGAAATTATGTGTGATGCTAGTGATTATGCTGTTGGTGATGTTCTAGGACAAAGAGTCGATAAGAAATTAAATGTTATTCATTATGCTAGTAAAACTCTGGACAGTGCTCAACGAAATTATGCTACTACTAAAAAGGAATTCTTAGCAGTGGTGTTTGCTTGTGATAAATTTAGATCTTACATTGTTGATTCTAAAGTGACTATTCACACCGATCATGCTGCTATAAAATATCTTATGGAAAAGAAGGATGCTAAACCTAGACTCACTAGTTGGGTCCTTTTGCTACAAGAATTTGATTTACATATCACTGATAGAAAGGGAGCTGAGAACCCCGTGGCTAATACCTTGTCTAGGTTAGAAAATATTCTAGATGACCCACAACCTATTAATGATAGTTTTCATGATGAACAATTAGCTACAATAAATGTTTCTCATATCACTCCTTGGTATGCTGACTATGCCAATTATATTGTTGCTAAATATATACCACCTAGCTTCACATAACAACAAAAGAAAAAATTCTTCTATGATTTAAGACATCACTTTTGGGATGACCCACATCTTTATAAAGAAGGATAGATGGTATTATTAGACGTTGTGTACCTGAGCATGAACATGGACAAATCCTACAGAAATGTCACTCCGAAGCTTATGGAGGACATCATGCGGGAGATAGAACAGCTCACAAGGTATTGCAATCTGGTTTTTATTGGCCTACTCTCTTCAAGGATGCCCGTAAGTTTGTTTTATCTTGTGATGAATGTCAAAGAATTGGTAATATTGGTAAGCGTCAGGAAATGCCTATGAATTATTCTCTTGCTGTTGAACCATTTGATGTTTGGGGATTTGATTACATGGGACCTTTGCCTTCCTCTAATGGGTATACACATATTTTGGTTGCTGTTGATTATGTTACTAAGTGGGTAGAAGCTATTCCAACTAGTAGTGCTGATCACAACACCTCTATTAAAATGCTTAAGGAAGTCATTTTCCCAAGGTTTGGAGTCCCTAGATATTTAATGACTGATGGTGGTTCACATTTTATTCATGGTGCTTTCCGTAAAATGCTTGCTAAATATGATGTTAACCATAGAATTGCATCACCTTATCATCCTCAGTCTAGTGGTCAAGTTGAACTTAGCAATAGAGAAATAAAATTAATATTACAAAAGACTGTCAATAGGTCCCGAAAGAATTGGTCTAAGAAGTTAGATGATGCACTTTGGGCTTATAGAACAACATATAAAAATCCTATGGGTATGTCTCCGTATAAAATGGTTTATGGAAAAGCTTGTCATTTACCTCTTGAGTTAGAACATAAAGCATATTGGGCAATTAAAGAACTCAACTATGATTTCAAACTTGCAGGTGAAAAGAGGTTATTTGATATTAGCTCACTAGATGAATGGAGAACCCAAGCCTATGAAAATGCCAAGTTATTTAAAGGAAAAGTTAAAAGATGGCACGACAAAAGAATCCAAAAGCGGGAGTTCAAAGTTGGAGAATATATTCTTTTGTACAACTCTCGTTTCAGATTCTTTGCAGGAAAACTCCTCTCCAAATGGGAAGGACAGTATGTTATCGCGGAGGTTTATAGATCCGGAGCCATCAAGATAAATAATGCCGAAGGTACTAACCCAAAGGTTGTCAATGGGCAAAGAACAAAAACATTATATCTCAGGTACGCCCATTAATGTTGAAAGCAATATTATCCAAACCATGACACCGGAAGAACACATAAAGGAAACCTGCCGAAACACTCCAGAATCGTGAAAAAAAGGAGGTACATGATACAGTAAGTAAACGGACTCTGAAAAATCCGCAAAAATATTTTCTGTCCGTTTTGGAATATAACAAAAATTAGGAAAATAAGAAACAACCAGGAAGGCACCCCTGGTGGGCACAAGATAACAGGGTGCGCCTGGCTTGCCAGGCGCGCCCAGGTGGGTTGTGCCCACCTAGGGTACCTTCTGGACTCCGGTTTTCTTCCGTTCGCTTGTTTCCCAAGATAAAAAATATTTATATACCCGCCGAACCTATTGACCACTGTATCGCGGAGAAATCTTTTGTTTTCTTTTCTCGCTGTTTTCCTGACAGATCTAAAAATATGTCATCCCAAGACTCGGAGGGTGAGAGCTATGTTGCTGATTATATCGCAAACCCCATGGTTTATGGGGATGTGGAACACTATAGCTGGACTTCGGAGGAAGAAGAAGACTATGACCCTAAGAGGGAGGAGGAGACAAGCTCAGACGAAGCTGAAGTTCCATTGCCTGAACCTGGGGACATGCACGTGGAATTCAAGAAATCAAGTCTCCCCAGCAAAGCGAAGAAACCTAAGGTCCAGTTTATCCCTTTTCGTCTTTTCCAGGAAAACAAGAAAGAATTATGCAAAAGGATAGTAGAGCTCGAGCAGGAGATCGGTGATTTAAAGGAGGAAAATTCCGTCCTCAAGCGTAAGCTAAGGAAGGCAGACAAACCCTCTACTTCATCACCACCACCTCCTTCTTCATCAACAAAAGAAAATTGAGTAATCGGGTATGGGCACTCCCCTTGGCTTGTGCCAAGCTTCGGGGAGGTGCCCCGGTATCGTATCACCTGCACTATGTTTTGCCTTTACTTATCTTAGTTCGATCCATAGTTATCTTTTGCTTTAGATGAATAAAAGTTTAGTTTGATCCTTTCTTTTCGAGTGTTTGCTTAGTGATCTATCTTTGTAATCGTGTGCAGGATATATATAATAAAGTTTAGTTTGAGTTTTGTTTTCTTTACTTTCATGTCAATAAAAAGCAAGGAAATAAATGAAAAAGATCATATGCTAATTTTATGGTAAGTAATGACATCACATAAGGAAGAGTATAAGTAGAAAATTGTATTGGAGATTGACAAACATAGCATTGGTCAATGATGCAATTCATGAAAGAATTAATAAGGGAAGAGAAGATTCACATGCAAATATACTATCTTGAACATCTTTTGTGATTGTGAGCCCCCATCAAAATATTATATGCCAAAATTGTTGACATTGGACAAGGAAGACGACGTAATGATTTATGTTTGTTCATATTCACATAGAAGTTATACTGTCATAGATCCTTGCTAGCCAAAAATTCCGCACTAAGTAGAGATACTACTTGTGCATCCAAAAACCCTTAAACCCACATCTTATTTTGAGAGTCCACCATACCTACCTATGGATTGAGTAAGATCCTTCAAGTAAGTTGTCATCGGTGCAAAAAGGAAATAAAAATTGCTTCTGAAAGTGTTGGATCATTTAGTGTAAGAGAAAATTGAGCATTGTACGAACTTGTGATGGCAAAGAATAAAAGCGATAGACTGTATAATAAAGGTTGCTTTATGACGTGACATTCTTTTGCATTAAGGGATTGAGCATACAAACAAATAAGTGCATGGCAACCTCTGCTTCCCTCCGCGAAGGGCTATCTTTTACTTTTATGTATTTACTTTTATGCAAGAGTGAAAGTTCTTCTCTCTATTCCTTTTTATTTTCTCTTTTGGCAAGCATCATGTGGTGAAGAAAAATCTAGGCACATATATCCAGTTGGATATGAGTAGCATGAGTTATTATAGTTGACATCACCCTCGAGGTGAGTATGTTGGGAGGCGAAACTATAAGCCCCGATCATTCTATGTGTCCGGTTGAAACGTTTTGCTCATTTGTATGCGGTGAGTGTTAGCAATCATAGAAGACTATATGATGGTTGAGTGTGTGGACTTGCCAAAAAAGGCTCCGATACGTGACCCTTCATGAAAAGATGATGAATTGTAGTTGCAAAGTTGACTGAGAATAGAGTTTGTTGGTTTTCAATAGAGTTTATGCTTTATACTTCGACGTTGTGATGAATTGTTACTTGTTCATGAGAAGTTATATGATAAAGTTTTATATTAAAGTTTGTTCCGGTTATAATAATATACATGATGCTTCTATGTTCATATTTTGTTTTTATCGACACCTCTCTCTCTAAGCATGTGGACATGTTTTTCGTTTTTGGTTTTCACTTGAGGACAAGCGAGGTCTAAGCTTGGGGGACTAGATACGTCCATTTTGCATCATGTTTTCCTACTATTATTTATGATGTTTTTATGCATAATAATGCTTTTTGGAGTAACTCTAATGCCTTTTCTCTCATAATATGCAAGGTTCACACAAAGAGGGAGAATTCCAGCAGCTGGAAATCTGGACCAGAAAAAGCTACGTCAGGCTACCTATTCTGCACAACTCCAAATAAGCTGAAACTACAAGAGGAATTTTTATGGAATAAATAAGAATTATTGGAGCAAATAACTACCGGAGGGGGCCCACCAGGTGGGCACAACCCACCTGGGCGCGCCAGGGAGCCCAGGCGCGCCCTGGTGGGTTGTGCCCTCCTAGGCCCACCTCCGGTGCCCCTCTTCTAGTATATAAGTCATTTTGACCAAGAAAAAATAAGGAGAGGACTTTCGGGACGAAGCGCTGCCGTCTCGAGGCGGAGCTTGGGCAGGAGAACTTTTGCCCTCTGCCGGGGGAACTTCCCTCCCGGAGGGGGAAACCATCGTCATCATCATCACCAACAACTCTCCCATCTTGGGGAGGGCAATCTCCATCAACATCTTCAACAGCACCATCTCCTCTCAAACCCTAGTTCATCTCTTGTGTTCAATCTTTGTACCAGAACTATAGATTGGTACTTGTGGGTGACTAGTAGTGTTGATTACATCTTGTAGTTGATTACTATATGGTTTAATTGGTGGAAGATTATATGTTAAGATCTATTATGCTATTTAATACCCCTATGATCTTGAGCATGATTATCATTAGTGAGTAGTAACTTTTGTTCTTGAGGTCATGGGAGAAATCTTGGTGCAAGTAATCATGTGAACTTGATATGTGTTCGATATTTTGATGATATGTATGTTGTGATACCCTTAGTGGTGTCATGTGAACGTCGACTACATGACACTTCACCATATTTGGGCCTAAGGGAATGCATTGTGGAGTAGTTATTGGATAATGGGTTGAGAGAGTGACAGAAGATTAAACCCTAGTTTATGCGCTATTCCGTAAGGGACTGATTTGGATCCAAAAGTTTAATGCTATGGTAAGATTTATTCTTAATACTTTTCTCGTAGTTGCGGATGCTTGCGAGGGGGTTAATCATAAGTAGGAGGTTTGTTCAAGTAAGAATAGCACCTAAGCACCGGTCCACCCACATATCAAATTATCAAAGTAGCGAACACAAATCAAACCAACATGATGAAAGTGACTAGATGAAATTCCCGTGTAACCTCAAGAATGCTTTGCTTATCATAAGAGACCGTTTTGGCCTGTCCTTTGCCTCAAAAGGATTGGGCTACCTTGCTGCACTTTTGTTACTATTACCGTTACTTGCTCTTTACAAATTATCTTACTACCAAACTACTTGTTACTCATAATTTCAGTGCTTGCAGACATTACCTTGCTGAAAACCGCTTGTCATTTCCTTCTGCTCCTCGTTGGGTTCGACACTCTTACTTATCGAAAGGACTATGATTGATCCCCTATACTTGTGGGTCATCAACCCTACAAACAATTTCTATCTTATGTTCTCCGCTAATAGGAACTTGGTAGTGATTCTTTATTGCACTTTGAGGGATAATCATTTGATCCAATTATGTTAGCATTGTTGAGAGATTGCACTAGTGAAAGTATGTATCCTAGGCCTCATTTTCTATCATTGCATTACCGTTTGTGCTCCGTTTTACTATTTGCTAACTTGCTGTTTTTTTATTGTTCGCACTACAAAAACTCATATCTACTATCGATACTACACTTTTATCACCATCTCTTCGCCGAACTAGTGAACCTATACAATTTACCATTGTATTGGGTGTGTTGGGGACACAAGAGACTCTTTGTTATTGGGTTGCAGGGTTGCTTGAGAGAGACTATCTTCATCCTATGCCTCCCACGGATTGATAAACCTTAGGTCATCCACTTGAGGGAAAATTGCCGTTGTCCTACAAAACTCTGCGCTTGGAGGCTCAACACGAGTCTACAAGAACTAGTTGTGTAGTAGACATCACCCTATGAGCTAACTAGCAGAGCAATGGAACTGAGGACGTGGTGCTTGTTGTGCCGATGGGTATGATGATTGGAGCTGCAGACTCAGAACTCCCGAGCCATTGGCCTGGTAATGGATGCTCCAACGCGCCGCAGGTCAGCGATGTCCAATGGGGCATCGAGATGCCACGCCAATCCATCAGTGGGGAACTCGAACTCCCCGAAGTGGATGCTGCCAACCGGAAACGGGGATAAAGCCAACTGCACCATATTGCCGATAGATGCTTGCCCCATGGTGGGCGCCAACTGTCGTGGATATAATCCTAACAATACTGTAGGGGTAGGAATGTAGATGCAATTGTCTCTACCAAACGGTGCATGTGGGAATACACGCAAGGAATTATACAGGTTTGGGCCCTCTACGTTGGAGGTAATACCCTACTCATGTGGTGCTCTTAGCTCTTGGTGTAAGATACAATGTGTGTATGTTCAACCCTTAGCCCGATGCTTCCCTCCTGGCTTATATAGAGTGCGCTAGGAGGGGGTAAATAATGGGCTAGTATTAATGCTGTTATTGGCCTCAGGTGTGGCCGATTGCTTCCTGGCATTTACTACTGGTAACTGCAGTATTTAACTAGATTACACCGCCATTGTGTAACTGTCATCATTAGGACTTCATGGGCGAGAGGTATCCTAGGTGGTCGTCGACTGATGGTCTAGCCGACTGCTCCCTTCGTCTCCCTTGCCGACTGCCAGTCCTGGACTGTCGGGCAGTCAGTATCCGACTGTGGGGACTTAGCTCGGTCCTGAGCCACCCTCCTTATCCTTGATGGGCAGATGACGGTGCCCCATGACCCATGGTCTCCTGGGCCATATCATGGATGGGTCATGGGCCTTTGGTGGGCCATCCATATACTTGGGCCTACCCCATATTTGTAACCCCGTCATAAGGTTTGTCGATCCCACAGGGAGCAAAAAGGAAGGTACTACTATCCCCACAGCTGCGTCGTCACTTACGCAACTATGCTCACACCCAAACTGGAGTTTGGAAATAGTTCACCAAAGTCGGTTGCTAGGGGAAACGATAAAAGCTGGGAATTAAACTAAGTAGTAGAGCGAACAGAAAATAAATACTAAACTAAAAGGAGAAAATAAACTATGAGAATTAATGCGATGTTTTAGATGAGTACA
Organism: Thinopyrum elongatum; assembly: GCA_011799875.1. NCBI lineage: Eukaryota > Viridiplantae > Streptophyta > Magnoliopsida > Poales > Poaceae > Thinopyrum > Thinopyrum elongatum. The sequence continues at coordinate 717,704,450 of CM022303.1, forward strand.
TTGGTGTCTAGGTACGGCCTCATTCCTCTCCGGCGTTGAAAGGAGTTAAACTTTTTGACTATCAGCACATACGGCAGAGTCTGTACCTTGCATTATTGGGTACGTGCATTCTACTGATGCTGGGCGGTCCCTCTCATAACATTGTCTGTCAAGCAGCGCCATATTGAGACAATTCAATTGTCCTACTTCCTGTTCCATACCAGCGGCGGTAACAGAAAGATATTAAGGTCACGAGGACCGGACCAATGGCAATAAGTTTTATGGACAACCGTGATCCCTAGAATAATTCTGTTCCCCTCAAGATATCAACGCCTGTCACTCGGAGGGCTATCGGTTCGCACAACTACCTATCAACTTCATGTGTGGCCTAGGGAGTTGGACGTCTCCAACTATACCGATGGATCAAACATCTCCAATCACTAAATTACCACAAAGGTAAATAAACAACACGAAGAGGATACACATAAATAGACGACGGGTATCAAATAACTGCTTACTAGCGGACCAACCCATAGCCAACAATTACTCAAATAACATAACATATAAAGGGGGTTCAAGAGTTGTTACAACCCATCACGGAGACCATGATGGGGGAAGGAGAAGGCCTGTTGGTGAAGATGGTGCGGTGGCGGCGGCGGCGGCATATGACCCTGCCCCACGGCGGTGCTCCTCCGGCGGCGGCTCCCTTTTGGTCTTCCTCCAAGGTTGCAACGATGGAGAAGGGGGCTTGGCACTGCCCCCAAGTGCTTCTTGATGTGGGCAGCGGCTAGACGTGGAGAGATAGGATTGATGGTGATGATCGTGGCGGCTAGGGTTGTAGGTGTTTATATAAGAGCTCTCCCAAAGCCTCCTCCAGTTATGTGAGTTCTCTCCTTTGATCCAAGGGCTCTAGGTGAGCCAAAACCTTTCCCAAAACAGCCCTTTAAGGCCAAGGAACTCATAGAAACAAATGGGGATGAAATCTGCGAAGAATCCCGTCTGATCTAGCAATTTTCGGGCTTGTCTGGGCATGGTACGAGTGGCGGTACGCGCCAGCTCGCTTGTATCGTGCGCCGTCGAGCCCTCTGGACCCTTTGATAAAACGGTCACCATTTCTTTATATGAACTCAGAATTTGATGTTCTTGTGTTTGTTGGAATCGTATGAATGACACCGATGCACATGTGATATTAGATCTTGATTTGGAGCACTTTGGAAAAATGATATTTTTTACTCTCCGAAATGCCCAAGTCTGATGCCTGGATGTCCTCCGTTTGAATCCCTTTCATCGTGTTAAGTGCATGGAAGTTCCACATCACCTAAAAACAAACAAAAACAAAGGAAAACTAATAAAAACTAACAAAAAATAAAGATTATGCAATGCTTGCGATGAAAATAGTAAATATTGGAAGTCATGCATATGGACATGATATATGGAGATAATATGCAACAAATGAGCTCTAAAAATGCATATAAAATAGGGCCATCAGCGATCTCTTAATATGGCTCGCCACTACTGCTACAGATACCAGTGGTGGTCTAGAACAAGAGCCTGCCCCTAGTAAGTTCGGCGCATGGGTAACCTGGGACCCGATAACCAGTGGCGGGCCACTTTGCTCGCCCGCCTCTGATATCTGGCCAGATTACCAGTGGCGGGTGCCACGGCCTGCCCTTCACTAATGAGATCCCACCTATAAGCAGTTTCCTAGTAGTGGAAACACGGTGCACGGTGTGCCAATACGACCAGGTTTTCTGAGGTGCACTGTGGATGAGGTTCTTCATGGCTTCGACAAGGTCCCGCTTTATCATGTAAGCAAGGATGTCAAGCAGTAGACCTTGAAAGAAGCGGAGTTTTCCATAGTCTAGTGGACCAAGAAGGACATGCAACTCATGGAGGATATCAGATCACCTCCACCGACTACCCGAGCACGGCTTACTGAATTTGAGCCAGTCTTCTCACCACAGCTACTCTTGAGTCGGTTTCCTGAGCCACCTTCCACTCAGCAGGCTGAGGCACCCCCCCCCCCCCTCTCAGTGAAGAATGTAATCAAGAGTAGTAGTCTGACTGTGTCGAAGCCCAAGGCCAAGGGCTAGGGAAAGGGCAAGCCCAAGGCCAAAAAGATTACCAAGAAGATGGTAGGACAACTAACCGACAAGGAGTTCAATGCATTGATCCACTATGGGATGAATTTTTCATGGATGTACAAGCATGGAGAGTCATTCCTTCCACCCAAAGACCTCAAGAAGGCAGGTCCCAATTGCCAAAAGTTACATGAACACCTGCATGAAGAAAATGGTGGAATCCAATTACGGGAGTTTTGGAGTGCACTTCAAGGACCAGTTCCTTCATGAGGAGGGTGATTGCAGCATAGGCTTCGAGGAAATGAACTCGATGGGAGTCTTATGAGATGCTTTACATTGTAAGTAATTCATAACTCAATCAACTTTTCTCCAAATGGCTCTGAATGATAAATGATAGCTCTTTTGTTTTGTCCTAGGCACTTGATCAATGAATGCAAAATCAGGAACGAACATGTGGGTTTCTTGGATCCACACTTGGTCTAGAGATAGAAAATTGACATAGACAAAGAAATGGTCAAGACGTATGTCGTCAAGGTGCTAATGGATCAACAAACCAAGGAATTCATTCTACATCCATACCACAAGGCGTAATATAAATACACACACATATCTACATTGATTGTCTTCATTCACATAGTCTGTAAGTCAAGTTTCTACTTGTGGAGCGCAATGGCTCTTGATTGTCATCGTACAAAAGTTAAACAAGGCCTTCTAAATTCAATCCCTCAAACCTCGAAATACAGAGTTATTCAACAATTCTTGGAAAGGTATAGGCAACTTCATTTGTAAAATTTGCATTCATATCTCATTTGATAATTGATTAGACAAGTTCATCTTCTTTTGTAGTGTACTTGCCGAGTATGTTAGCTATGGAGGGAGATGCAACCGGGGGAAATCCAATCTTTGCGTCACATATCCGATCTTTCGGTAAGATGCAAAAATCTGTTTTTTAAGTTTTTTATGTGCTATAGTTGATAAAAATTACGTCATAAGATATTCATTTGTTCAAGTTGCAAGAGAAACATATTTTAAGATGATTATGTGCTAAAGTTAATAAAAATAATTATATGTGATAAAGTTGATAAAAACATATTATATGTGCTAAAGTTGATCAAAAACAGTTCTATGTGCTAAAGTTAATAAAAACAGATTATATTTGCTAATGTTGATAAAAAAGAATATATGTGATAAAGTTGATAAAAAAGGTTTTAAGATGTTTATGTTCATGGTTTGATAAAGAAAAGATCATATGTGATAAAATTGAAGAAAAAACAGATCATAACTTAGGGTTATACGTTGTTCTTAGCCATTGTAATGCTAGGACTATTTTTCTTACCAAATGACTAATTTTAATAACAAATTTTCAGTGTCCTCAACAACCACGAGGGGCCAACCTTTGTGGTTATTATGTTTGCAAAAGAATGTTTTAACTCATCCCAACTTCAAGGTTGAAAGATGCTGCTCAGGGCCTAGTATCGGTAACTCCACAATCTGAAACTTCATTATTTACTGTTATTTTTACCCTACAAGCCACAATCTGAGCTTAATTAAATACAAGCAGATGATAACATTGATGGACGACACTCCTATAAGCCAGGCTGACATTGTCGAGGTTATAGCACAATGCACCCACTTCTTCGTCAACCAGGTCCTTGATAAAGGAGGAGAATTCAGCTCGCCTTTTGTTGGATGTGTGAACTTCTTTGGCTGGTGCACTTTAGTTTTATGTTGGATGTTAGACTGGATGTGATGTGTTTGATACATTTGCACTTGGGTTTATGCATGCGATGTGTGAACTTGGTGCTGGAGACAATCTGTGTACTATTGGAGACTGATGAATGTGAAATATGATGTGTGCCGTATGTGTATTATGTTCAAATTCAAATTCTGGCGAATTTGCCTTTTGCAGGGCTTAAATTGTGGAAAATAACCTGTTGTGCAGGTCTTACATTGCACATGGTTCAGGATCAAAAACCGTGTACGATGGACCCCCTCATCGACATGTTTTTTAAAACACACCGTGTGCGATGGACCCCCACAGCACACATGATTAAGGGCCTGTTTGGTTTATGCCACACTTGGCCCTGCCAGTGCATGGGTGTGCCAAAATTTTGGCCAAGCTTTTGCCCGCCCATGATTTGCCAACAGTTGGCGCAAAGGTTCACGTGAAAGTGAACTGAGAGGAGGGGCTTGCGAGGGTGTGCCAAATAATTGGCTGCCTTCCAAACGGCTGCCCATACAGTCGGTCAACACCAAAAAATTGGCTGGGCAGGATTCGGAACTGATCCAAACAGCCCCTAAGCCTTCCGAACCATGTGCGATGGACCCCCATCACACACGTGTTCTACTCAACCATGTGCCATGGATCACTCATCACACATGGTTTCCTTATTCCCGACCGTGTGCGATGGACTCCTGCGTCACACACGCTTCCTCCTCCTCAACCGTATGCGATGACCAACCAATCACGTACCGTCGCGTAGTGATGGTTCGTGAAACCGTGTGTGATGCACGTTTTGAACCGTATGCGAATGCCCGATCTGTACTAGTGTACTGTATGAGGAGTAAGTCAAGCGCAGCGCTAGTAACTAATTAAACCAGGTGCATATGTGTGGAAGAAATCCCCTTTTAAATCGTGCTTTCCTCAGTGATAGTGAAATGAATGTGAATTAGCTATTGAGCCCGTTTCACCCTCAGGAGCAAGACAACGCACGGGGAAAACGACACAAAGTGTGCGCACCTACCTATCACCTATCGGATATCTATATACACTACTAATTAAGATATATACATGATCCATCCATCTAGTGTTAGTACGACGACTCACTGTCAAGGATTATTTCACGTCAATTTTTTTTTGAATTCACTGTCAAGGATTATATATCTTAGCTTACATGCATATATGGGCCGGTGGGTTGCCATTTCCGGCGCTAGACGATGAAGAGCTAAGAAGATGGAGAGGAACATGCAAGTCGCAATCTTCTTTTTCTTTTTCTCCTTTTTTTTTTACACGAAGAAATCTTGTTTAGTTTGTGCTTGTATGATAGTGCATGCTAGCCTTAAAGTCTGCTCAGTGGACTGAGATGCGTGATTAACATAACAGCCCATATCTAGCAGGCCGTGGAAAGCAGTATCTATCTACGGTGTCTGTCTGAGTGATCGTTTTATATAAGATCGATCCCCTGTTATCTGTTTGGCCGTCTCTCCGTACGTGCTTCATTTATTAATTAGTCAACCAACTGAGTCAATTCCGCGGCTGCATCCGGCGGGCCGATTACTCCCACCATATATTTCTCATGCATCAACTTTCACCAGTGCGGCTGCATGTGACCGGAGACACGCTGCATGCCGCACGTACATGCGCTAACACTATGTATCGTCTGTATATGAGTACATCTCTTGGGATTTTGGCTTTGCGTCTTGGTCCTCCGGCTCCAGTTCCGACTGGCGAAGGTTGGCCAATCTCGACTTTGCGGGGGAGCATGTGAGGTTTGTATTCCCCGACTCTGTCTGGCCGAATCTGGGGCGTTATACAGGCCCTCTCTGGCATTTTCTTCTCCAGGGCGGCGATTTGCTCCGCAGATAGTGGCCACCGTCTTCTTTTGGTCTATATCGCCGACTTCCCGGTCACTGCTTTTGCAAGCTCCTGAGTTTTAAAAAGTTTTCTCCGCTGAGACGGAGGCTCAGAGGCGGCATCGAGCTATGCTCACGGCACGCCACCGGTGGATGCAGGAGGAAGAAGACTTCAGCACTTGAACTTAGATGTATTCTTCATTTTCTGTAAGAGTGTTTTTGTAAGCGTCTGTGTTATTTAATAAATGACCTTTGGCCATTCCGCAAAAAAAAAAAACCCATCATTCACCTAATCCATACACCCCTCTGACAAAATCTCAATGATCACAAAACCGGCCGTGAAACGCTGCCATGGTGCTAATTTATCCCGTGAATATTCACCGTTAGACATCGACCAGACAGTCATGCGCGCGGTCTCACGTTTGAGACTGCTCTCAACATGTCGTGTCCTTTGATTTATTTATTTTTTGAGAAAAGTTCACCGCATCCATTAACATCGCCAAGAATGCACGGGAGAAAACAGAAATGACATGAGATCAACCCGGCAACAAAATGGGCCCCAAAAAACCAAAAATACAAACTACACCCTCGGATCTTCTCTGCCGAACAACACCATCACCTAGCTTGCACCTCATTGGACGCCGGTGCCCATCAGAGGACAAGTCGGAAGTCCTTCATGCCATGGACGGGAGAAGCTTCATCGTGCATCCATGGTTTGGAGACCTTTGCAGTGGCCCCGAAGAGCCGTCTTCGATGTGGATCGCTGGCCGGGGATAACCACGGTACTCTAACCTCGCATCCACCGTTGCCATCACTGAAACGCGGCTGCGACTTTGGATTTGTCGGCCGTGTACCACAAACCCCGAACTGAACCGACATGCCGCCCATCTCGCGCCCTCACTGCCACCCTTAGGGGAGACCCGATCCAGCACCCTCCTGATTAGGAGAACATCAACTTTCCACCGTAAAAGAGAAGTAACCGCCGCCACCGCAGGCTGCTACTGCAAGGAACTAATGTTAGGTAGTAGTTGTTGGGCCTTCAAGTGCAGAGGTTTGCAGCAAGTGGTAACTTTCACCTCAGTTGAGAAACCAAGGTATCAATCCGTAGAGGTAACACCTCAAGACTCCTTCAAGCAGCACTGCAATACAATTAAAAGCCTACTTTTGTTGCCAACATTTCTAGTGAGGTTGTCAATCTTACTAGCTTTGCTAGTTGCAACAAGTAATTAAAAGATAATGTGGTTGAAAGTGTTTTTGTATTTTTCGGATTAAATAATAACTCAAAATAAAAGTGCATGTAAAAGAGTTTTAGAGACTTTTTTTATGGAGAAAATTGGACCGGGGTTCATAGGTATGTGTAATGACAAATCAAACATTCTTAATAAATGATGACATATGTTTGGATCATGTTATATAGGTAGTACGGCCATAAATCTATAAGACTGACACACGCCAAACATAATGGATAACACCCCACCCAAGCAGACTGAAACCCTCACATACACCCGAGTATTAAGTAATAAAACAGAGCATTACATAGAGCATGATGACATACAGTTGAAAGAAATTCCTCTTACCAGTCGCAGTACGAATGATAACAAGTCAAGCAATTTTCTTATCCTTAGTGGGGCATGTTTGCCTAAGCTTTTCCTCTCTTACTCTCACCAAAATTACTTCACAAATAGGGATCTAGTCAATCTAATGCACACCATTGCCTATATTGTTCTTTCATCTAAGCTGTCTAATGAATAGTGTAATAAAATGAAGAGTAATATACATCTATAAATTTTCCATACAACCATGATAACCTAAACATAAATTAAGTGTTCATCGCATAATAAAAGATTCAACGCATGAATTACATTTAGAAGATCACAATCATGTTAGGCAGTTGTTACGGATGTTCCTTATACTTAAGTTTCAACGGAAATCCTCTTGGGCCCAAAGCGCAACGGTTTGTAGCAAGAAGCATGTTCCCTCAGTTAGAGATTAATGTTATCAATCTGCGGAGTTCTTCCTATGAGTCGTTGATAGGCTCTGCACTCAACTTAGAAGCTTTTACTTGGTCTCCAACACTTCTAGTAGGTTGTCAACCACACTAGCTTTGCTAGTTGTAAGGATTAGCATATCGAGTGTTTGGAATTGAATTTTGTATCTGAAGGAAATAAAAATTCAGAATATTAAAGAACTGAAAATAAAGCAAATGAGGTTTTATTAGTGGGTAATAGAGGACTGGGATTCATAACTTCTAGAAAGCATAGGTGTGGTCAACAAATTACAGTTGGGTATCGATTAAATTGCAGTATATATGGTTGATCATACATGTCATGATTGCATATAGGCATTACGTCGTTATATCTATAGACCGTAATCCAATTGCATCTATAGCTAATACTCCACCCCAAGACTGCTATCCAGCATTCATCTCAAAGTATTAAGTAAAATAGAGCATTGCATTAAGTGAGGTTACATAATGTTGACAGTATATTCTCTTTACATCCAATTCATCACCAAGACAACTAGGCAACTATCATTTTATCCTTAGTGGCAACAACAAAGTACAAGCCTTTTTTCCTTTCTGTCACTGGGATAGATTAGTTGCAAGATTTGAACCCAACTATCATACACTACTCCCTCTCGGAGATCCTTCATCTAAACATGGCCTGTGCAAGACTAAGAGATCGGAGAGCATGTATGAATATAAACCATGCAGTAAAGAAACTAAAATAATACAAATAAAAATCCATATATAATCTGATCATAAAGTGAATTCATCACACGCAACAAACACAACAAGAATTACATTAGATTGATCATAATCATTATTGGCAGCTCATGTGATCTTTGTATTGAAGAATGAAATAGAGCAGATGCCACATACCTACTGTTACTGACCCATAGTCCAAGCAAGACTACTCACACATGATAATCGGTGGGGTAAAGTTGATGTAGATGGCCCTGGCAGCAATTTCCCCCTCTGACAGAGTATCGGAAAAGGACTCTGGATTGGATCGCCTCGGATCTTGAATAGGCAATGGCATGAAAAATTTCATGATTAATATGACTAGTCGTCAACCCGTGCACTTGCACTGGCTAGGGTGCTAATTGTTATGTTTTTTATCAGTCTTTACTAACAATTGCAATGACATAATATTTTCAGAACATGTCCTACTGGAATGATGGAAATGATGATCTCACCAAATCTACACACTTGAAGCTGAATCAGATCGCTTCAAGAATGATATTAGATGAACCATGGAAGTTGCCACATGGATTTTTTCATAAGCAATTGGTTTTCCTCTTTAAACAATGTCTTGATCAGAAACAGCAAAATAACTTCTTAATAGTAGGAAAATGGTAGTGCTCGTATCCGTCCCCGTAATTTCTCGTGACATGCCATTTATTCACTTGGCATTGCACGATGCATCAGCATTGCTGCATCTTGACTCTTTGCCGCCGCTAAAGAACTCCTGCATTGTGTTGTCATCATACATCAGCCCGAGAAACTTGTCACCCCCCATCATCACATTACGATAGTATGCATACAATGATAGTAGTGATCTAGTGATTGAACATCCATCTAATCTTGATTAACGGGCCCATCTAATTGTTTAGCTACACCCAAAATAACCTTTTCTAGTGATTTTCATGTGTCATTCTCTCTTCTTTCATTCATGTGTAATTACTGATGAAAATAATGAGACATATCGAATTGCTAGGAAAAAAGACTAAAATAACAAAATGTAGTATAAATACTTTGTGTTGTACATGCTTTTATGCTGAAATTAATGTGCCACAACTGCGTTCTACATACTTCGTGCAATACCTAAGCAATAAAGGGATAAATCAAGAAAAGAGATAAATCAAACTCGATGATAAATTGGTAGATGTTTTCACCTCTTACCTAGATGCAGGTTAGAAGACCAAATAGTTAATTGACCAGAAGCACGTCACGCCATCCAAAACCTAACTTAGTTCTGAACATGTGCATTCCCATGGCCTGGTGTTTGTGTTCGCCATAATATGTGCAACTTTACTACCCCGCAAAATAGGAAATACTAAATGGCCAAACTAATTAAATCTAAGGCTCTTCACTTTTCTATCTAGAATTTGTCTAGTGGTTAACACACATCAAGCATCTTTGTCGAGTTCGACTGAACAAAAATTTGGGCTGAATGAAATCTTAATGTTCATCTATCTATCTTGTGTGCTGACATTGTAGCTAGGGTCATTAATCTGAACATGTTAAATTTGTGTCAAAATTAATGTCCTTTTTTACAGAGTCAGGTTCCATGTTGGCTCCTCGGCAATCATTGTGTTGAACTATTATATCTTGTAGTGGGTGTAGCAGTCATTATTTTATATCACAATCAGTAAGTATGATTTCCTCTTTAATAACTTCATGGCATGCTAAGTTTAAATTCTCTAGCATTTACTTTTTAGTCTTGATCCCACGGTTAATTGTACTAACAACTCAGAGTGTTATCATTATTTTAATGAAAAGGACAACACTGTGATTTTAGTAAGAAAAACAAAGCAAATCAATACATCAATGGTGTTCTTGTATGTCACCTACTACTAACGAAATGGAAATTGCACAATCTACCGTTCTCAATATTTAAACCTTCCAAACCTAAAAGACGAAATTTTCATAAGGAGGCTTCTCTAACCTGGTGTAAGCAATGATGTTACTTGTTAAGAGAGAGAAATCTCGGCAGTGATCCCATGCTAAGAATGAGCTTAGTTTTGGACCAACCATCCTACTGCATCTTTCTGGGCTCTGTACCACATGATATGTAGATAGATCAACATTATGAACATCCATTAGGTGCCTATGAGACACCTCACAACTGGTCAAACAAAAAAACTTGCAGCTGAGCGTCTCACTGAAGAACAAACTCTTGTCCATCTAAGTGAAAGCCAAGGCATGGCCAGAATAATCCTGGAAGTAAAACAATCAGACACTTTAGAAACCCGATAGAAAAGAGATTATAATATTCAGGGGATAGACTATGAGGAGAAGAACAAATCTGAGAAACTAACCTGAAAAAGGGATGTGTACCCATGAACCATTTAGGAATAGAATCAGAAAAAAAAGAAATCAGATCCAAGTATATAATATGATAAAGCTAACTGATCTGGCTGCTGCTTGCTATAGACCGTTCCTTGTAAATAGCTGATATCCTAATTCACCAAGTATTGTTGGCAAGTAAAAAACAAAAAACTAACCACGTGCTGCAGGATCTATAAATTTCTAGTTCAAAATTTGGTCAGTACTTGTAGAGTCACAAACACAGGTAATCTTCTTGTAAGTATATATAGTACATGTACACCACTTTAATATATAATGTCTCCTGCGGGATGCAGAATATCTGAAAAAAGAAAAATATGAATTAAACGTATAAATATCTACAGACTGAGCGATCAGAAGAAATTGATGGTCCAGAATACATACGTACCAATGTAATATTGTATAGCTCTTGCCATTGCGCTGTTTGTGTGCCTGAAGTGTTGCAGCTCACCTCACGCCTCATATTAGCAACACCACCAGCTCTCCCTGTCAAGGAGCAGTACCGCCGGGCCTTCGAGCCATGGAGAACCCTATAACCGGTCGATGACCACGACCGTGATATTGTAAACTAACCACGTGCTGCAACAACTATAAATTTCTAGTTCAAAATTTTGATAGTACGACTACTTGTACAGTCACAAACAAAGGTAATCTTCTTGTAAGTATACATAGTACATGTACACCACTTAAAGATATAATGTCTTCTGCGGGGTGCAGAATATCTGAAAAAAACAAAAGTATGAATCAAACGTATATATTGAACAGAAGGATTAGGGGGAAAACTCAACCACACTTTGATTATGCTCTTGACAGGGATGTATACAGTTCGAGAGGCTGCCGAGAGAGATCATGGGGGAGTTCCACCTCCGGCGATTGTGCGCCACTACCGGAGAGAACTGGCTGCATGATCAGGCACAATAACCGGCCGTATGTGCTCATACAAATACACCAGGAGCACATACGGTATAGGCTATAGATAGTCTAACAGTATAAATATCTAGAGATTGAGCGATCAGAAAAAATTGATGGTCCTATGGAAAGGAGAATACATAAGTACCAATGTGATATTATATAGCTCTCGCCGTTGAGCTGTTTATGTGCCTGAAGTTTTGCAGCTCGCCTCACGCCTCCTATTAGTAGACCGCTCAAAGGTGCCGAGGAGCAGCAGCAACACCAGCTCTCCATGCCGAGGAGCAGTATCGCCAGGCCTTCGAGCCCTGGAGCACCCTATAACCGGTCGATGACCACCATGGAAAATAAAACCTGGCAACAACACCTCAACTCAGATGCAAGCGGGGATGATGGTCTATCAAGGACGTGGCGGATCGGATTTCCAGTCCGGCTACGACGCCATCTTGCAGATCGGGCGAGGGGTGGGATCAGTCTGGCAACGACGTTATCCTGTAGATCGACCACAGCTCGTCGTATGGTGGAAATCCTGTAGATTGGTTCACGCTGCTTTTTTCACGGGGAAAGGAAAAGAGGGTAGAGCAACATTGTGGGCCTTGTCTCCTTAGGTTTCTTTTTTGAAAGGCTTTATTTCCTACAGCCGTGAGAGGGGATGGCTTTCAAAGCAATTCATCTTACGGCAAATTTGTTGTACAACTGGCGTAGTTCCTAAAAAATTATGTTGCACAGCCGTAAAGGATTTTGGGCTTCTTATGGTCGAACTAAGCAAATTTTTGACCGAGAACTATAAGGATTAATCTAGACCGTAATAACTCGGTCCCACAAGATTAATGGCTCATAAAATCTAATTAACGTGAGAATTTCTAGGGAGTTTGGAATTAGTATAACCTGGCAACAACACCTCAACTCAGATGCAAGCGGGGATGGTGGTCTATCAGGGACGTGGCGGATCGGATTTCCAGTCCGGCAACTACGCCATCTTGCAGATCTGGCGAGGGGTGGGATCAGTCTGGCAATGACGTTATCCTGTAGATCGACCACAGCTCGTCGTATGGTGGAAATCCTGTAGATTGGTTCACGCTGCTTTTTTGAAGGGAAAAGGAAAAGAGGGTAGAGCAACATTGTGGGCCTTATCTCCTTAGGTTTCTTTTCTGAAAGGCTTTATTTCCTACAGCCGTGAGAGAGGATGGCTTTCAAAGCAATTCATCTTACGGCCAATTTGTTGTACAACTGGCGTAGTTTCTAAAAAAAATATGTTGCACAGCCGTAAAGAATTTGGGCCTCTTATGGTCGAACTAAGCAAATTTTTGACCGAGAACTATAAGGATTAATCTACACCGTAAGAACTCGGTCCCACAAGATTAACGGCTCATAAAATCTAATTAACGTGGGAATTTCTAGGGAGTCTAGAATTAGTATAGGTATAGGTATAGATATAGATTGATAGATAGATAGATAGATAGATAGGGTTTAGGGGGTTTATATAGAGCTAGGGGAGCTGGGAGGCAATGGCGAGCCGCCCCAGGGGGGCCACTCTACCTAGGACTTGGCCACATGTTGGGACAACATGCCACCCTTGTGGCTGCCCTGCGGTGGTTCTACGTTCCTCCGGTGATTTTCCGTGATGACATTTTTTACCTTAATTTTTTTGGTCCCCCGAATTTTTTTATTCTGTTGCATCAAAAACAGGCAAGAAATAGTAGCCGGCACCTGGCAATGGATTAATTGGTTAATCCAAAAAAATATATAAAAAGGTGCCAAAACTATGTATAAACGATATAAAAGTAGCATGAACATGACAAAAATTATACATACGTCAGAGACGTATCAGCAGCTCATGTGATCTAGGCATCTAAGCATGAGAGAGAAAGAGAAGATGCTACATAGCTACTACTACGAACCCGTAGTCCAGGGGATGGACTACTCACACCTCATCGGCGAGCAGCGGAGGATGAATTATTGGTGAAGCTGATGGTGAATTGCCCCTCCAGCCGAGTACTAGTGCAGGGCTGGAGATGAGGTTCGCCTCAGATCGCGAATATCTCGATGTGACTGCGGCAGAAAAATCCTCGATTATTTGTTAATCATTTTGGGGATAAATATAGGCAGGACATTAAACCTAGGGTCATTGGAACCCTGTGCCCCCCCCCTCCCCCCGCGCCCTAGGCCAGGCTCGTGATCGGTCACATGGGGCCCACCAGCCCTCCCCCCCCCCCCCCAACCTCCTTTTGGCAGTGTCCTCCTTCGGCAAAATATTCACGCTTGGCTTTTCTCGGATTTTTTGGAGTTCAGGAAGGTTCCTGTGTGCACAAACATTAAAACCTACAATTATGCCTTATTGCTGATAATTAGTAGGTTAGTTCGCTAAAATATTAAATATTGCATGAATTGATAAGAAATAAGCATGATAACTTCAATTATAATTAGATACGATTGAAATGTATTACAGGCGGCTGAAGCTGCGAACAAGCCACCGCCACCACGGACGACCGAAACTGCATATGACTTCCCACACCTGTCATAAGCTTCATGGACATCATTGAAATGTTGGCGGATAGGTATGATGCTGGAGAAAGCGATCGATCATACGTTCCATTCCTACACACTTTGACCGGGAGCAACATTGATAAGCAGCAGGTGGTAAGAATTGTATTTAGTTTCATGTTCATATACCCCTAAAAAATTAAATAGAGTGCTTACTAATTGGGAGTGCCGTGCAACAGAAAATCCCAGCATGTGCCATGCCTGAGCTAATGGAGGACTATGTTGAGAAGACAATTATTGTTCATCCGAAGAACAGAGTCAGAAACACATACAAGGATGGCCCTTATGGACGCTGCTTGGTTAATGGGTGGAAGGAGCTAGTGAAGAAGTATGATGTGGGAGTTGGAGACACGTATGAACATTAGCTCTTAATTCCTGACATCTCAGTAGAGTCAAATTCCTTCGTATTGAACATTTGTTTTATGGTTGAACATAATATGTATTGTTAGTAGTAATTAATGTTTTGATGTCGTTTACTGGAAGTGTGCTGAATATATTTAATAATTGGGGTATTTCTTAATACTAGACTATTAGTGGCACGTGCATCGTGTACAGACCACTAGTATATGTGCTACTAGTGGCGTCCCAGAACTAGCATGCCACTAATAACAAAACGTTGATATGGCAGCAAAAAACACTACCAAGGCAGCATCTTACGCTGCCGTGGCAGCATTTTTTGGGCGGGGGAGGAGGTTACGAGTGGCGAGTTGGAACGCACGCCCACCATTGGTATAATACATAGCAGTGGCAAGTTAGTTCTTGGGCCCGCCACTGATAAATAATTACTAGTGGCGGGTTGATTGCTGGGCCCACCAGTGATAAATAATTACCAGTGGCGGCTACCTGGAAGGTTATCAGTTGCGGGCGCCCTGCCCGCCACTGGTAGATAGATCTGCAGTAGTGTTGGCATCAGGTCCCCACTCGTGACAAATATTTCCCGGTCTACTTTTCTTGATATTTCATCTATCTTCAATTATTTCCTGTTTTGTGTGCTAGACTCCCACACATCCCGGGCCTAGGAATACCAGGCTGAGCCCCTTGCCCCACTTCCCCTTGTGTGGACACCTGGGAGGCCGCACTCCCAACCCATTCCCCTTTCTCTCAACCAACCCCTCTCTCTCTCTCTCTCAACCAACCACACACCCCTCTCTCTCCCAAGCAGTCCTCCCTCTCTTCTCTCACCCCTCCATCTTAGATCTATCCTCCCATACCCAACCCATTCGGCCGCCCCTCCCCTTCCTCCTATATCAGCAGCACCGCATGGGCAATTAACCCCCCTCACATTCTTCCTGCTCTGCCTCCGTGGCGCACCGATGTGGCATGCCGACCACACTCTGGTTGCAAGCATTGGTAGGCGACGAGGAGCGTGGCTCGGCCGCTCCTCTTCCTTACCATGGTCGGCCACACCTTGGTCACTATCACCTCCTTCCGACCCTCCTCCGCAGCCTCCATGGCTAAGTAAGGCAAGAAGGGAGACCGAGCGTGCTTCGTGGCTCTCGCTGTAGCTACTCCCTCTAGCCCGCCCCCCTACATGCCTCATCGTCTCCCAGCCATGCATGGAGGAGGGCTAGCTTGTCTTCTCATTTTTGTTCAAGTAAGGCAGCACCATGCAAAAGCGTCCCGCTCTTGTAAGGGAGCACTGCGCACCTCTAGTGATGCAAGGAGGAGGCCACCCCACCAAGTCATGGCACCCGTCAACAAAGTAGGGGACGTAGTTGACCACTCGAGCTCCCCATAGTGGTCGGCGTATGTCCAGGGCCCCATGTAGGATGCTGCCCATGCGTTCCTCTCCCATTCCCCTCCACATCTCGGTCGCCTCCACCGGCGAGCTGGAGGTCACCGTCCCCTACACCGCCTCCATCGACCAACGACCATCGCGCACGGATCCAGCCTCCCTGGCCTCAGATCTGGCCTTCCCCACCACAGATTTCGCCATCACTAGTACGCCCCACGTCCTCACCCCACCCTCCATCCAGATCAGGCACTTTGGACAGGAATGTAAAGAACTGGATGGGAAGATGCTTCGAAGTGTTAGTTTTAGGGTGGACAAATTTGTTCACTATGTTTGCACTCTTTTGTTGTAATTATTGAAGAACCTTTTGTTCCTCGCCTCAGAACCCTTTTGTTCTGGGTCAGATTTTTTAGAGATGTTATGTATGTATGGGATTGATGATCATGTCCCATTTTTATCTGGGTGGAACTTCTAACCTCTGACTTAAGAACTTTTGTAAATAGGCCGAAGAACTTTTGTCAACTTTAAAAAAATCAAACAACCTTGATAGAACTCAATAAGGTGAGCATGCCGGAGACCAAGTTTTGAACAAAGTGCTCATGCAACTGAGGAACCCCGGGAATCACGGCTGTACACATTGCCATTTTTATCATGCCTATTCCAAAAGGTGCGTGTGTGCATGCCACATATGTAACAAAACTTTTTGGTTAATGAAGAAAAGGAACATTATTCCTAGGAATGATACAGATCTCAAAGCACTTTGAACTATAGTAGAGAGATATCAGAACTACATTAGTGAAACTTGCGAACTTCACGCGATTTTTGGTACAGTTTTAAAGCCTATTCACAAACGGTTTGTCGAAAATGGTGTGTATGATATACCAGTGGAAAGCTATTGATTGTGCAAAACTTTTTCATGTATAATTTTTTCTGAGATTCCTTACATTTCAAGAGCAGTTCCAAAAATGGTGCGGTTCCCATCGAGTGGCATAGAGTGTATTTTCACCAGGTTTTTCAAACCACTCGTTGGAATGATGCAAATAATACACCATTGGAAAGATATCGATGAGGGCAAACTTTTTCATATATAACATTCTTCCTAACTCTTAACGGTTTAAGAGCTGTTTTGAAACAACATTAATCGCGAGTTGCATATTTTCATATTTTAGGCTGGACCCAAATGTGAACTATGTATGACGAGGAGCCGAACAATACTAGGGAAAAGCCTAGTAGTAGCGCTGGAAATACACATACCAGTAGGACTGGCGGCAGCGCTACTGATAAGGCGCTACAACTACGTTTTAGCAGTAGAGATGTTTCCACCAGTGCTAATGGTAAGTAAAGTTAGCAGTAGAGCTCAAGAGAACAACGCTACTACTAACTATCTGTAGCGCTGCACCACAACAAACACTACTGCTAGACGCCCACCAGCGCTGCTGCTAAGGTTCCTGCTTTCGCGTATTTATTTCCCCTCTACGTATTTGTCCTATATTCCTGCATGCTCTATACAGTAGTTTCATCATATCATAATAAACATACAATATTCTCATCATATCATACACATACAGTAGTCTCGTCATATCATCATCATCATCATCCAACACAAATATCATCATCTCGAAAATAGCGATACACAAGTCATGTCTTGAATAAATGCAACTACATGGTCATGGCACACACACAAGTTTCATCATCTCTATCTAAACCATGATGTAGAAGAGAAGAGTGATCAGTATGAGCAAGAGCGCGACTATGTAGTACTTCTTGAGGCACCGGTTTTGCTCCCTCTCTTGCCGGAGCGTCCACCTCAAGTAACTATTTTCCGCTTCGGCACTGCTGTCGAACACTCTGTGGCTAGCGCCCAGGTACCTGTCCACCTAGGCCTGAGCGTCTGGCTAGTGGTCGTACACTCCTGGAGCCCTCAAAATGAATACGGTGTGGCAGTCCTTTGCCATATCTGATCTATGTACCTGCATCATCAGTTGATGAATTCATCGATAATATGCAACATAATGTACTTGAGAAACACGAAGAGACAGAGTTAGCAAAATACAAGCAACCTATAGTAAACATAAATAACGAAGTTCTTCATACCCAAACTAATTAACTAGAGCGATCTATGCTAGTTCAGGAGGACAGTTTAATTACATCACAGAGTTTCATCGTCCATAAATTCAAAGTTTTGTCATAGGAAGACAATAGTGACTAAACAGACACATTGTCATCGTCAATCACTCCTCCATGTTGGCGTTTCAATCTTCATAGTCAGGGAGGAAGCACCCGAGCTTCGTGAGAGGCTTCAGGTCCAGACGCTGAGCGACTAGCAGTGCTCGGACATCATCCCACGTCATTAGCCCATGGTAGAAAATCCTTGTTTGTTCGGGGACCCCCTTCATGATCACTTGGGCAAGTACACACTATACGTGATAAAACTCAGCTCGGATTCAATGATCCGGTGTACTTCCTATGCTTGTGACCTAGTTGACAAACTCGGCATCGTTGGAAGTAGGTGACATGCGAAGACGTTGATTATCCCTTCTGTAGTCCAGCATGTGATGCATGAAGTAGAATCCATCAGCCTTACTATCGTTCAGTTGCTGGATGCAGCAGAAGTCGGTCTTATGGCCGAAACCCAGCCCGTTCTTCCTGTGCTTTTTCACCTTGATATATCCACGAGACAGGCTGAAGGTTATCAGGGCACTATCGAGAACATTCCTTATGTGCGTGTAATCCTTTTTCTTGATGTTCCTCGATGAGTCCCAGTACAGAGCATGGGAGTATTCTGGGTACAGAATGATGAGGACGGCGCCCCCCCCCCCCCCCCCCCCGCTGCGCAAAATAAGTACACCTCGGACTACAATCTTAAAAGAGGGAACTGTGTGCATTTTTTTGGTACTGTTTTTAAGATAATTGTCCAACCGTTTGTCAGAAGGATGCATATGATACATCATTGGAAAGCTATGGATTGGGCAAAACTATTTCTTGTGGAACACTTTTTTAGATACGTTACGGTTTTAAAGTAATTTCAAAAATGGTTCGACGCCCATCGAGTGGCATAGAGCATATTTTCGAGAAAATTTTCAAACCGCATGTCGGAATGATGCAAATGATAAACCATTAGGAAGATATCGACGAGGCAAAACTTTTCCATGGAGAACACTCTTCCTAATTTCCTACGGTTTATGAACAGTTTTAATAAAACGTTAATCTTGAGTTGCATTTTCCTTTTTTTGGACGGACCCATGTAAACTGCATCCAACGAGCAATCGAACGGTTGGCCCTGATGCAGTTCACTGATCCCAAAACAAATGAAACCGCACGGGATGGAGATATGTCGAGTGTAGTTCACATAGGATTGAAAGTGAACTGTGACACAAAACAAAGTGAACTGCAAGACTTTTTCGACTTTTTCTAACTTTTTTTTGTTAACACGTCTGGACTGGAAGGATGTGGGAGAGTGAACTGCGCTATTTTTTAAAGTTTTTTTTTAATCGCCGAATGGACGAACTGAAATTCCTCATCGTCTTTTTTACACAGTGAACCACAATGTTTTTCACAATGAATTGCATCTGATTTCAACAAGTTACAAATTAGTGCCTAGAAATTAACAAAACGTACCCTTAAACTACAAATAATGACAACATCTATGTCCCTGGAAATTACAAGAAACAACCAGGAACATGTTCTTTTTACAATCCGGCCCTAATGCACAACGCGTGCTGGAGCACTGCACAACCCGCTCTAGCGAACCGCACTGCCCATTCAGCTCGGCTCCGACGAACCACACAGCCAGCTCCGACGAACTATACTACCTACTCCCATGGTGCGACGATTAACTACACCACCGGGTGACACGAACTGCATGCCACGGTGAGCCGACACCACAGTACTCCTCGCACAAGGTCTGCACCTTGCGGCGAGACGGACTGCACCATGCGTAGATGCGTATTGCACCAGGAAAACTAGCCTGCGTGGCCAGGGTACCACGGAGCCGGCTATACCTTGCATTATTCGCTAACCGCAAGGACGCGGCATAGGCAATAGGGCGAGCACGCATGCGTACATGGGTGGCTTCGCCAGCATCCTTGCTCAAGCAGCCTGGTAGAGAGAAAGAGATGGCAGGGGGGCTGGGTGAGGGAGTCCCAGACTAAGGGGTCCTCATACAGCTGACAGGCATCTTGTGGGCCACATTGGTGGGCCGCCCTATATTCATTGAAGGAAGGCCGGACTACAGACGACCCCGTATTCCAGAAGGAAACCTTCGAAGACTTGGCGTCTCCTGCAAGAATAGTTAGTATAGTCAGCATGTTTATCCCCTGGCAACCCACCATATGTAACCCTAGGTACCCCAGGAGTCTATATAAACCAGAGGGTTTAGTCCGCAGATGTAAGACACACAAACCACAATCATCATACCCATCTAGGGTTTAGCTCATTCAATCTCAAGGTAGATCAACTTTGTAATTGTCATCTCGACTCATTAATACAATCAAGCAGGACGTAGGGTTTTACCTCTTTGAGAGGGCCCAAACCTAGGTAAACGGCTGTCTCTACGCTCTCTGTTACCATCTATCCTCGATCCACAGCTCGGGACCCCCTACCCCGAGGTCTTTCGGTTTTTATACCGACATTAGTGCTTTCATTGAGAGTTCTGCTGAAGGACGATCATCAAGGATCGATGGCTCATTTGTTCATCAGCGATGGCGTCCGTAGCGAGGGCGGTTTCGTCCCCGGATAGCTTTTCGCGTTTGGCAGCATCGTACTGCATGCCAACCCATCTAGTCACCTGGACCAGATCGACAGTTTTGCCCCTGAGCAGGAGATCAGATTTGGCAGCCTAAAGTACGTCGCTGAATCTCGGGGCGATCTGATCTTCACTGGGCTCTCAGCTTTACCTGAGGGGCCTAGTGACCCGAAGTCTTGCCTTCGGATCATCCCTCCGACCACATCTCTGGGTCGGCCCTTACATCGGATCTAGCCTTGAGCTCGGATCCGACCTATGCAGCCAAGAACCAGGGGTCCTCCCTGACCGAGTACGCTACGAGGGCAACTCACCATGCTCTCACCGCAGGTTCACCGGAGGTTAAATCTGACAGCTGTCAAAGCATGGATCCGGCGGACCTCTCGCCGCTGAGCAAGGCTTTAGATCGGATCCTAATCACGAGTATCGTGAATGGCCCATCCTCGGTCTACGAGCAGATCGGACTTGAGGCCAACCACAGGGAATTTTACGTCCCACCCACCACCCACGTGGTAGCCTCTTTTGAAGTCTTAACAGACATGCTGGATTACGCCTCCGAGGAGGCTGACGACATGGACGAGGATATCGATGCCATGTCCTATTCTGACCCCCCTTCCCACTCCTAGAACTGGAAAGTGGACAGCCACCTCCACCTATGATGTTTATATTGTTGACAACCCGAAGGATGGCTCCCCCAGAAACGATGGCTCCCCCAAGAAGGATGCCTCCCCGAAGAAGGATGACGATGACCCCAACAAGGAGTCGCCCAAACGCCGATGCCAAAAAAGGCGGTCCAGGAGACGGGGAAAGGGCAGGGAAAGCAATACCAATGGCACCAAAGATGATGATACCCCGGACAATATGGAGGAGCTTGGCAACAACACCACCTTCGAGCAGCACCACAACACTTCTGAAGGGCACGTGGACCAGGACAACCCCGAGGACCTCGACGATTCCGAGGGCAGCAACTACCTCCCTCAATCCGAAGAGGAGGTCAGCCTCGAACGCGAGGATTTCATCGTCCCTGAAAATCCTTTTGACCAAGAAAAAATTCAAGTGGCAGCTTATAGCCACCGCCCAAAGCCTGATGAAGAAGCAGCAGCAGCTCAAAGCTGAGCAAGATACCCTCAATGACAGAAGGATGATGGTCTTGGCAGCTGACGAGGGCTTCCGCAACCGCCATCAGGATCAGTGCAAAAAGCTACCCGCGGCGGCGTCTACTTCCGTCGTGCGACGACGAGGCCCTTGAGCCCATCCCCCTGATAACCCACAGGTATAGGGGATCGCAACAGTTCTCGAGGGTAGAGTATTCAACCCAAATTTATTGATTCGACACAAGAGGAGCCAAAGAGTACTTGGAAGTATTAGCAGTTGAGTTGTCAATTCAACCACACCTGGTAGGGTGTGCATGTGTGCGTTCATAGGGATGAGTGTATGCGCGTGTATATGAGCGCTTGCGTCTGTACTGTGTACAAAAAAATAATTCAACCACACCTGGAAGATAAATATCTACAGCAAAGTGATAAGTAGCAAAGTAGTATGATAGTTTGGTAACAAGTAACGGTAGTAGCAATAGTAGCGGTAACGGTAGCGGTAGTAATATGTGGCAAAGATGACAGCAGCAATAACAATAGTAACTTAGCAAGTATCAATATGTGGAAACTCATAGGCACTGGATCGGTGATGTTGGGTATGTGTTGGATGATATTGATCATGTATCAGTCATAACCTAGGACGACACAGAACTAGCTCCAGTTCATCAATACAATGTAGGCATGTATTCCGTAAATAGCCATACGTGCTTATGGAAAAGAACTTGCATGACATATTTTGTCCTACCCTCCCGTGGCAGTGGGGTCCATAAGGAAACTAAGGGATATTAAGGCCTCCTTTTAAAAGAGAACCGGAACAAAGCATTAACACATAGTGAATACATGAACTCCTCAAACTACGGTAATCACCGGAAAGAATCCCAGTTATTGTCACCCTGGGGGATGCGGAACATAACAAATAGCAGGTGCATACAACTTGCAACATCAGATCTAAAACACAAATATAATGGTGAAACCATAAATGGTTCAGATCTGATATCATGGCACTCGGGCCCTAGTGATAAGCATTAAGCATAGCAAAGTCATAGCAACATCAATCTCAGAACATAGTGGACACTAGGCATCAAGCCCTAACAAAACTAACTCGATTACATGATCAATATCATCCAACCCCTACACCGACCAGCAAGCCTACAAAGGAATTACTCACTCCCGGTGAGGAGCATGATGGAATTGGTGATGAAGAGAGGTTGGTGATGACGAAGATCGAAGATTCCCCTCTCCGGAGCCCGAAGCGGACTCCAGATCTGGCCTCCCTATGAAGAACAGGAGATGGCGGCGGCTCCATCTTGTGAAACACGATAATTCTCCCTCTCCTATTTTTTTCTCCGCGAATGTGATTTTATACGCCTGGAGATAGGGTTAAAGGAGCCACCAGGGGCCCACACAACACCAGAGCGCGTCCTAGGGGGGCGCGCCCAGCTGCTGTGCGGCCACCCTGGTGCCCCTCTCCGGTTGTTCTTTGCGCCAATATTTCTTATTAATTCCATAAAAAAATCCCTGGAAAGTTTCATCTCATTTGGAGAAATCCCTGGAAAGTTTCAGCTCATTTGGAAAAAATCCCTGGAAAGTTTTAGCTCATTTGGAAAAAATCCCAAAAAACAACACAATGGCAATTCTGCTGAAAACAACGTCAGTCCGGGTTAGTTCCATTCAAATCATGCAAGTTAGAGTGCAAAACAAGAGCAAAAGTGTTTGGAAAAGTAGATACGACGGAGACGTATCAATTCCCCCAAGCTTAACTCATTGCTTGTCCTCAAGCAATTCAGTTGGCAAACTGACAGTGATAAAGAAAAACTTTTACAAACTCTTTTTGTTCTTGTGCTTATGATTATGCTCAAACATCATCCAGGTTTTCAGAGAAGATTATAACTAACCATATTCATGATCACTTTTAGAAATCATATTCATTCATAACAGTGTCATAAACAACTAGAGAGCAATAATAAGATAACTCGAATACCAACACTTTGTCAAAACAATCACGCCTGTTAGTTACCGTCCACATTCTTTGCCGTCTGCCACGGACGGTAAAGGTTCTTTGCCATTCGCTTTGAGAAAGTAGACGGGAAAGAATCTGTTTGCCGTCAGGTTCTTTGCCGGGCAGCTTTGCCATCGGTGGCAGACGGCAAAGGGCTTTGCCGTCCGCTTTTGGTGCCTTTGCCGTCTGCCATTCCTGTAGTGATAAACGCAGAGCACCTACAAAATTGAAGCAGCAACTAAACATTGTAATTCATGGTAACAAAGACCCAATCATTATGCACTCAACGACTAAACCCACACAATGCATGATGATGACAATAATGCTCTCGGGTCTGGTGCTTGTTTGAGGAGCTGATGACTCCACATAAAAGTAAATAGATAGGCCCTTCCCAGAGGGAAGCATGGATTTGTAGAGGTGTCAGAGCCCAAAGTTTTAAAACAGAGGTAAAGTTTAATTTTGGGTGGCATGCCCTTCCTGTCAACGTTACGACAGTGCTCTTTCAATATCTTCCATGCTAAGCAAATTAGTGGCGGTTCCCAAGCGATAAAAGTAAAGTTTGCTTTCTCCTCACCTTATCGTAATCCGAGGCAGATTTGGAAATCGTTTGCCCTTCATTCCACTTACGGTTCATAAGAGTTTGTTTCAATAATTGAAAGTTTGTTTAGGACTGGGAATCCAGATTACCGCCCTTTTCTCGTGCAATGACAAGTGAATAAACACTCATCTGAGAATAACTCACTTAGCATAGAAGATATCGATTTCCCCATGTCGCTCCATGAGCGGTCCAGGCACACAAAACAGATGTTCATTTGAATATTTTAGAGGTGGCACATGCAAATTTACTTGGGAAGGTAGGGTAATACCGCATATAGGTAGATATGGTGGACTCATCTGGAACAACTTAGGTTTAAGGATTTTGATGCACAAGCAAAACTCCAGCTTAGTACAGGTGGAGGCTGGCAATAAGATTGGGAAGCAACCAGCTAGAGAGCGAATATGGTCATCAACATACACTATGCACAATCAGCACTGAGTACTAGCAAGAGTAGGATATGAGCACCATGAACATAAATATTGTTGAGGCTATGTTGGTTTTGATTCAACTACATGCATGAACATGTGCCAAGTCAAGCCACTTGAATCATTCTGAGGAGGATACCATACCATCATACCACATCACAACCATTTAAAGTGCATGTTGATCTCCAAATTAAATTATTATTAACTCCTAGCTACTTATGCATGGCATGAACGACTATAATCTTTAATTGTCATCACAAACATGTTTGATCATAATATGCTGAATCATGGACACCGATCTAAACACATTCATAAAGACAAGAACAGGTTGAGTTCATACCCGCTTTCCTTCACCACGGTCACTCCACCAAATCATCCTCATTATTGCCTTTCACTTGCACAACCGAATGGTATGAAAATAATAATAGTGCAAGGGTACCATGGACTAAGCTGGAATCTGCAGCATTTTATACAAAGGAGAAGACAAGGTAAAATGGGCTTTCTGATAGATAATCAATAATGCAAATGAGAGCCACTAAACATTTTTCATCGCGGTCTTCTCCTTATAAGGACTCGAACACAAGAAAAGAAAAGAAATTCAGAGAAACACACTAAAACATTTTTGGAGTTTTTGGTTTTTCTTGAAGAAGTAAAATTTGGGAAAGAAAGCAAAAAGGAGAAAAACTATTTACACGCGAAAGCTCCCAACAAGCAAAAGAAGAACAGAGAAATCTTTTTGGGATTTTGATTTTTAAAGGCTTCCAATAAATAAACTAGAAAGCAAAAACCAAAAATAAGCTAAGTAATTTCTTTGGATTTTCTGAAAGTTTTTCGAACACACAAGAAGAAAGCGGGAAAAATAAAACTAGCATGGATGATACAATGAAAAATTATGAGCACCGACAACTAGAGTGAAAATACATAAGCATGAATAAAATGTTGGTGGGAAATACGTACTCCACCAAGCTTAGGATTTTAGCCTTGCTTGGTCTACTGCCAACCGAAGAATCCATCCGGTCCCAACTGGAACTCCACAGGAGGCGGGATCTGAGCATCCCAACCCTGTGGCTCCTGCGTGGCTGCGGCCAACTCTGCTCGATAGGCAACAATATCTTCCAGCATAACAGTATATCCGTTCCTGGCATGAACATCAAATAAGGCAGGTGCAGGCAATGGAATAATATCCATAGTGTCCTCATTATAAACCAAGTTATACTGGATGCTGTCAGAGTCATCCATATCAGAAAGAAAGTGACGGTGCTTCATGGACTCAAAGTCTAAATGAACCTTAGGTAAAGGAGGATCATGCGGACGTTTATTAACATTGAAGTGGCTCGCTAAACGAGTGGCATAGATACCTCTGTAAATCGCACCTCTGGACCTATTAGTGTGCAAGCGGCGTGCAACGATAGCTCCTAAGCTGAAAGTTTTATCACCAAAAAGGGCACGGTGTAGGATAGCATAATCAGGTGCACCAAGGCAGCTCGCAGCCTTCCTGGCAGTCAAGCATTTCCCTATGAATAAAGCAAAGTAATGCACAGTAGGGAAATGTAAACTAGTGGACTTAGCTGCCGACAATCCTCTCGTTTCTCCCACCATTAAGGTTTGGAGGAACGCCTCGAACTCAGCTGGTCGAGGCTCTCTCACATCCCCATCAGTAGGGATCAAACATATCTCACAAAACTGCTCAAGCAACATCTGTCGGGTTTCACCATACATCGTAAAGCTCACTTCCGGGGGGTTGTTCCCGCTCAAATAGTGAAAACTTTGCACAAAACAATTAGTGAGGATTTGGTATTGATCACACTCATCTGCGATAAAGGCGTTCAGCCCGGCGTTGGTGATGAACTGTGCGAACTTGTGGTGGAAACCTGCTTCACCCATGAAGGGCACATGTGGCCATTCACATGGTCGAACTTCCGCATCACGAGGTAAGTAGAGGTCATCGTCCATAGACTCTCCCCAAATCCCCTTGGCATTCTTCCTAGAGGAGCTCCTTCTGAAAAAGTTCATCTTTTTCTTTTTGAACAAATTTCTGAAATTTTTTAGTCCACAAAAAGATGTCAATAAAACTTCACAAAATTGATAGCAACTACTCATACAAGTGCCTAGAGGCCATATCAAGCATTCAAACTACTTAGCACTCAAAGAATTCAACATGCAAGCTCATTTTCTGTAGCACCAAGAGTAGATAAATATGCAAAATATAAACCACTAAAACAGAAACTAATTGGAGCAATGGAGGAGCCACATACCAAGGAACAATTCCTCAAAACAGTTTCAGAAACGGAGTTCTGACCAAAGAGATCAAACATGGCAGGCTCAAATACGGGCAAGAATAGGTGAGGAATTTTTTCTGAGGTAGGGAAGGAAGTTGGCTGGAGAGGATAAGTGAGGGGGCCCCTGTGGGGCCCACACAACGCTGGGGCGTGCCCTGGTGCTGTGTGGCCTCCCAGGTTGCCCTCTCACACTACTTTTTTTGCCAAAAATTCTAATATATTCAATAAAAAGTCATGTAAAAATTTCTAGACATTCCAAGCACTTTCAGTTCTGGACATTTTTTTATTGCATGGAGAATTCAGAAAACAGGAAAAACATGGCATTTATTATAGTTAACTAATAAAGAACAGAGAAAATAAGTTGGGTACAGAAAGTTATGCTTGCTAAATTCATCAACTTCGTATCTCTCGAAAAGAATTCATTCATAAGGTTGATCAAGTCTTATTAATAACCCCTTTCAATCAACATGAAACCGAAGAACTTCCGCGAAAACACTATGTTACCTCAATGGGGACAGGCATGTCCCCTACCATAATTATTTCATATTTATTTTTGGCAGTAGGAATAGGTGGTTGAAAACTTCCAATAGTGATAGTAGGATCTTTTCCGATAACATTAATACCATTCACTTGAAGTTGTTTCCTCTGCAAATGCACCATGTGTTCATTACCATTAACATGAAAAGTGACTTTGCTTTTGTTGCAATCAATAACAGCCCCTGCGGTATTCAAGAAAGGTCTTCCAAGAATAATTGACAAGTTATCATCTTCGGGCATATCAAGTATAACAAAGTCCGTTAAGATAGTAACATTAGCAACTACAACGGGCACATCCTCACAAATACCAATAGGAATGGCTGTTGACTTGTCAGCCATCTACAAAGAAATCTCAGTAGGAGTGAGTTTGTTCAAATCAAGTCTTTTACATAAAGAGAAAGGCATGACACTGACACCAGCTCCCAAATCACATAAAGCAGTTCTAACATAATTTCTCTTAATGGAACAATGTATCGTAGGTATACCTGGGTCTCCCAAATTCTTAGGGACACCATTCTTAGAAGAATAATTAGCAAGCATAATAGAAATTTCTGCCTCAGGAATTTTTCTTTTGTTTGTAACAATTTCTTTCATATATTTTGCATAAGGAGTCATTTTCAACATATCAATCAAGCCAGTACGTAAAACAACAGGTCTAAGTATTTTAACAAAGCGATCAAAGTCCTCCTCATCCTTACTCTTGGAAGGCTTAGGAGGAAAAGGCATAGGCTTTTGAACCCACGGTTCTCTTTCCTTACCGTGCTTCCTAGCAACGAAGTCTTTTTTCTCATACCTTTTGTTCTTAGGTTGTGGGTTATCAAGATCCTCAGCTGGTTCAATATCAATTTTATTATTTGGTTCTCCAACATTCTCTGACTGAGCATCTGCAAGAATCTCATTAGTAACATCAGGTGTATGTTCATCACCTGATTGGGTTTTAGCATCAGAAACAGAAACATCAAGATTAGCATCAGGAGATTTTTCTACCTCAGGTTCACTAGAAGCATGCAAAGTTCTATCATTTTTCTTTTTCTTCTTCTTCTTAGAAGAACTAGGAGCATTTACAGTAGCTCTCTGAGTCTTGTTCCACTCTCTTGGGGTGTCCGTCAGGATAAAGAGGTCCCTGGGTCATCCTACCAACCCTAGTCATAACTCTAACAACATGATCATTCATTTTTCTATTCATTTCAATAAGCAAATCACCTTGAGATTTAGTAACTTGTTCTGACTGAGTTTGATCCATAGAAGCATGCTTACTAACTCCTTTAACATCATTGACAATTCTAAATAGCAAGTCACTCACGCAATCAATAGCATGGGCATTATGATCTAACTGTTTCATAGATGAGCATTGAAATAATTTTGCTTGCCAATATAATTATCAAATTCAATATAGCAATGACGAGGAGTTTTACCGAAAGGAACATCATTTTCATCAAACTTCAATAAAGAGTTTACCTCTACAACCTGTGGTGGTGGTGGTGCATTGAGTCCATGTATTTCTTCAATAGGTGGTAAATTTTTAACATCTTCAGCTTTAATACCTTTTTCCTTCATGCACCTTTTTGCTTCTTGCATTTCTTCAGGTCTAAGAAATAGAACACCTCTCTTCTTCGGAGTAGGTTCCGGTGGTGGTTCAGGAAGTGTCCAATCATTATCATTCTTCAGTATATTCATTAACAATTCTTGTTCTTGAGTAATAGTTCTTTCCCTGAAAACACAACCAGCACAACTATCTAGGTAGTCCCTAGAAGCATCATTGATACCATTTTAGAAGGTATCGGGGATTTCATCTTTCTTCAAAGGATGATCTGGCGAAGCATTAAGTAACTGGAGAAGCCTCCCCCAAGCTTGTGGGAGACTCTCTCCTTCAACGTGCACAAAGTTAAATATCTCCAGCAAGGCAGCTTGTTTCTTATGAGCAGGGAAATATTTTTCAGAGAAGTAGTAAATCATATCCTGGGGACTACGCACACAACCAGGAGTAAGAGTATTGTACCAAGCCTTAGCATCACCCTTTAGCGAGAAAGGAAATAGCTTCAATATATAGTAATGACGAATCTTTTCCTCATGAGTGAAAAGGGTAGCAATACCATTCAGCTTAGTAAGATGTGCCACAACAGTTTCAGATTCAGTACCACAAAAAGGATCGGACTCTACCAAAGTAATCAACTCGGGATCTACACACAATTCATAGAACTTATCAGTAACAAAGATGGGAGAGGTAGCAAACTTAGGATCACACTTCATCCTCTCCCTCAAAGACTTTTCTTTTATCACAGCAATTATAGCCAAAGCTTCTTTCCTAGTATTGCAATTAAGAAAAGCTAAAGCAAATTCTTTATCAAGATAATGCTCATCAGTTATTTCAGCTCTCTCAGCTTCTCTAATCTTAGCAAGTTGTTCATCAAGAAAATTACCTAGTGGCATAGTAGTATCAAGCAAAGTACTAGCATCATCATTCGAAGCAGAGGTATTATCATTCATAGCATCATTCATATTCATAATAGATGTAGCGTCCTCAATAACATGTGACATAGTAGGACCCATAGCAGGTGGTGGTGTTGCAAGCTTACTCAAAACAGATGGTGAATCAAGTGCAGAGCTAGATGGCAGTTCCTTAGCTATCCTCGTAGTTGAGGGGAAGATTTTAGTTCTGTCATCCTTAAGATTCTTCATAGTTGCAAACAGATATAAATCCCAAGTGACTTCACAAATATTGCTATGCTCCCCGGCAACTGCGCCTGAAAAAGGTCTTGATAACCCACAAGTATAGGGGATCACAACCGTTTTTGAGGGTAGAGTATTCAACCCAAATTTATTGATTCGACACAAGGGGAGCCAAAGAGTACTTGGAATTATTAGCAGTTGAGTTGTCAATTCAACCACACCTGGAAGATAAATATCTGCAGCAAAGTGATAAGTAGCAAAGTAGTATGATAGTTTGGTAACAAGTAACGTTAGTAGCAATAGTAGTTGTAACGGTAGCGGTAGTAATGTGTGGCAAAGATGACAGCAGCAATAACAGTTGTAACTTAGCAAGTATCAATATGTGGAAACATGTAGGAACTAGATTGGTGATGTTGGGTATGTGTTGGATGATATTGATCATGTATCAGTCAAAACCTATGACGACACAGAAGTAGCTCCAGTTCCTCAATACAATGTAGGCATGTATTCCGTAAATAGTCATACGTGCTTATGGAAAAGAACTTGCATGACATCTTTTGTCCTACCCTCCCGTGGCAGCGGGGTCCATAAGGAAACTAAGGGATATTAAGGCCTCCTTTTAATAGAGAACCAGAACAAAGCATTAACACATAGTGAATACATGAACTCCTCAAACTACGGTAATCACCAGAAAGAATCACAGTTATTGTCACCCTGGGGGATGTGGATCATAACACATAGCAGGTGCATACAACTTGCAAGATCGGATCTAAAACACAAATATATTGGTGAAAACATAAACGGTTCAGATCTGAGATCATGGCACTCGAGCCCTAGTGACAAGCATTAAGCATAGCAAAGTCATAGCAACATCAATCTCAGAACATAGTGGACACTAGGGATCAAGCCGTAACAAAACTAACTTGATTACATGATCAATCTCATCCAACCCCTACACCGACCAGCAAGCCTACGAAAGGAATTACTCACTCCTGGTGAGGAGCATCAGGGAATTGGTGATGAAGATAGGTTGGTGATGACGAAGATCGAAGATTCCCCACTCCGGAGACCCGAACGGACTCCAGATCTGGCCTCCCGATCAAGAACAGGAGGTGGCGGCGGCTCCGTCTCATGAAACACGATAATTCTTCCTCTCTTATTTTTTTCTCCGCGAATGTGATTTTATACGCCTGGAGATAGGGTTAAAGGAGCCACCAGGGGCCCACACAACACCAGGGCGAGCCCCAGGGGGCGCGCCCAGGTGCTGTGTGGCCACCCTGGTGCCCCTCTTTGGTTGTTCTTTGCACCAATATTTCTTATTAATTCCATAAAAAATCCCGGGAAAGTTTCAGCTCGTTTGGAGAACTTTGATTTCTGCACAAAAAACAACACCATGGTAATTCTGCTGAAAACAACGTCAGTCCGGGTAGTTCCATTCAAATCATGCAAGTTAGTGTCCAAAACAAGAGCAAAATTGTTTGGAAAAGTAGATACGACGGAGACGTATCACCCCCCAGACGAACTCGGGCTACCCGGCCCGACCGCCCCCCTCGAGGAAGGGACAGGACGGTTGGGGAGGCCAAATACTCACCTGCGCTCCCTCACCAAGGAGGCAAGGAGCCAGTTCAACCAGTTGATCCAGCCGATTTGCGGTATGACTTGAATGCCAGAGCAACCCAGACAAGATCCATTTACGGATACCAAGGGACACGCGCCCGCTGGACTGGACGGATACCAAGCCTGGCACGACATGAACGATAGAGCCCGGGACTAGCGTCATGCTCGAATGATATCCGATCTCCGGCACGATGTGGCCCGGGTCAGGGGCGCCGCACACCCGATGGGTTTTACGGATGAGATGATGCAACATCAGTTCCCCGAGGGGTTTAAACCCGTAAACATAGAACAATATGATGGGACAACTGACCCAGCCGTGTGGATCAAAGATTTCCTTCTCCACATCCATATGGCTCGAGCAAATGATCTCCACGCCATTAAGTACCTGCCATTAAAGCTTAAGGGACCACTAAGGCACTAGTTAAGCAGCCTGCCCAAAAACTCCATTGGAAGCTGGGAAGAGCTCGAGGATGCCTTCCGAGCCAACTTTCAGGGCACTTATGTTTGGCCTCCGGATGCCGACGACCTGAGCCACATTGTTCAACAATCCGGGGAGTCAGCTCAGCAATTTTGGAATCGGTTCTTGACTAAGAAGAACCAAATTGTCGATTGTCCGGATGCCGATGCAATCCCCGCATTCAAGCACAGTGTTCGGGACGAATGGCTCGCCCGCCAGCTCGGCCAGGATAAGCCGAAAACCATGTCGGCCCTTACTTCCTTAATGACCCACTTTTGCGCGGGCGAAGACAGTTGGTTAGCTCGTAGAAGCAACCACCCAGACGACCCCGGTACCTCAGAGCTACAGGATGGGAATGGGAAACTCCGGCACAACAAGAATAATAAGCGCCGGCACAACAACAGCAATGAAGCCAATGATACGGTGGTAAATGCCGGGTTCAGTGGCTCGAAGTCAGGACCTCGGAAGAAACCCTCTAAAGGGAACCGAGACGGTCCGACCGTGCTGGACAAAATACTGGATAGGCCCTGCCAAATCCATGGAACCTCGGACAAGCCTACCAACCACACCAACTGTAACTGTTGAGTTATCAAGCAGGACAGCAAGCTCTCAACCGACGATCCAGGCAAAGGTCCCTTTAGCGAGGACGATGATTAACCTCGAGGGCCAAATAATGGAGGCAAAAAGCAGTTCCCTCCTGAGGTAAAAGCCATGAACATGATCTACGTCACGCATATACCCAAGAAGGAGCGTAAGCATGCACTTCAGGATGTCTACGCCGTGGAGCCTGTGGCCCCGAAATACAACCCATGGTCGGCTTGTCCGATCACATTTGACCGACGAGACCACCCAACCAGTATCCGTCATGGAGGATCGGTGGCTCTGGTGCTTGACCCCATCGTGGATGGATATCACCTCACTAGAGTCCTTATGGACGGAGGCAGCAGCCTTAATCTGATCTATTCAGATACTGTGAGGAAAATGGGAATCGATCCGTCAAGGATCAAACGTAGCAATACTACCTTTAAAGCTATAATCCCAGGCATCGAGGCATGCTGCTCGGGAACTGTAACCTTAGAAGTGGTCTTCGGCTCACCCGAAATTTTCATAGTGAAGATTTAATCTTCGATATTGTTCCTTTCCACAGCGGTTATCAAGCACTCCTCGGTCGGACTGCATTCGCTCGCTTTAGTGCGGTCCGTGCTATGCATATCTGAAGCTCAAGATGCCAGGACCCAAGGGTGTCATCACCGTTAACGGAAACACCGACCACTCGCTCCGGACTGAAGAACACACAGCGGCTCTGGCAGCTGAAGCCTAGGCCGCCAAAGAAGCGTCGAAGGCCTAGTCTGTCTTCGAGGCACTGGACACACGCAAGCGCGCCCGAGCTATAACCTCGGTCCCAGAGCACTACCGCAGTGACCCTAAATAGGGATACGCACCCTACGGCATGGCCTTCTCAGCCGTGAAATACATACCTTGAGTACATAGTTTCACGCTTAAGATTCCATGGGCCGCAGTGGGGGAAATGATACGACGGCCAAGCGCTCGGTTCGACCGCACCATGGCCGAAGACCTTCTCGGATTAACATTAACAACAGGCACCATAAAGGGCCTAATATACTGCGACACCTTCTTACGGGCTTGTCCGCCGAATACTACCACTTCTGTCATGCATGCTGACGGCGACTTCAATCGCATGTTATCTACAGAAGCTTCATCAAGAGCAAAGGCGCAGACGTGCAGCAGGGTGCAATAGGGATGTCAAACCTCTAATGGAGGCCCTGTGTAAACCATTCTTCTGATAATTTTATTTTTAAGTATCTATAAAAGATGCTTCGGCAGTGCGGATTGTATGATTGGACATCACAAATTCAAAGGAAATAATGACCACCTTTTGCTGGTCATACTGCAGTTATTTGCGTTGCATATTCCTCTCCGCTTATAGGCCGAAGTAAACTATCGCGAAAACCCTATTTCTTAGATGCAATCGGCTAATGGACCGCGGGCTCGACTATAAATCGTGCCCCACGCATCATTCCGGCACTAATTTTATTACATGTGCTCGGCGTCTTGGATATTGCAGTATATGCATTGGTTCCGAATTATGTCTTTGATCAATAGCTGGGTTGCCCGGCACCTGTGTTTGCCCTCTTACATTCCACATTTTTCGGTTAGGTGGGTAAAGGGAGAACCACTGCGATTGTGCTTCCAGCTCGCCTAGTTAAGTACCTCAGTGGAAAAAGCAGAAAACTGACTGTCATAATAAGCGAGAACTGGTCAGTGATCCATTGACAAGTGTTAAACTAAAAATCGATAGAGGTTACTCCGTGTCAAACGAAGGGTTTGCTATCACAGCAACCAAGTGATGATGGTTTCAACCTCGGTGCATTCGAATATCACATATACTTGGGGCTATTCACTAGCTCCTGCAGTTTCAACCAAGCTCCTATGGATAAGTGAAAGCACTAAAGCCGCATAGTACGATTGCCTCGTTTTCCTTATGCACAACCGCCTCCGGGCACCAAGACGTCGACTAAGGGTTAAAGTGTTAAGGAAAACACCCCATGCAGTATCCGCAAGGGGGTTGAGGCTGACGACTGGTAACTTTCAATTTAAAACGGCCGCACAGGAGTCAAAATAAACACATAAGGCATCATATATATAGCCAACCAGTTACATTATCAAGCTCAAATGTTCCAACCGTTTTTGGATACAGAATTAATTCATTCATAAATTACATCTTTCGAGCACTGGCCCTCTATCGCCCAAGCACCTTCCCTTACAACAGGAAAGTATTGCTCAGGGCGCCTATGCTCCTTCCCAGGAGAAGGTGGTCCAGTGGCGATCTCGGTAGGCTTGATCTTCGGCCAATGCACCATGGTGTTGCCAAAGGCCATCCGAGCTCCCTCGATGCATACGTAATGCTTCCAGACATCAATCCGGGGCGTGGCGTCGCACAACTTCTGCACAAAGCCAAAGTAACTGCTCAGCAGTGGCTCTGAAAGCCATAGCTTGATGCAGAGATCCTTCATCGCCGGCTCTGCCATCCGATGCAACTCCATCAACTGCTTCAGCTGATCGTTGAGGAGGGTAGGGTGTTCGGGTGCTTGAAATTGCGCCCAGAACAGCCTCTACTCGGCACGACCCTCATGGGATGCAAAGTACCTGGCCGTGTCTGATGCACTCCTCGGGAGGTCCACAAAAGCGCCTGGAGAACGCCACACTTGTGTGAGCAAAGCGAACCTGTTACCACCAAAGTCACTTTGCATTAAGTATGGCTTACCGCACGCAATTAGTTTGGCTTGGCGGAGCTCCTCCTGGCATCCCCGCACCTCCGTCCACGCTTCCTGGGCCGTCGACCTCTGTGAAGATAGTTCGGTGGCCTGCTCCTTATTCTTTTGCTCAAGGACCTCACATTTTATGATGGCATCCTTGAGCTCCTACTGCACCTCGATCACCCTGGCCTCATGCTTCTGGCTCGCAGTGTTTACCTCGGCCAGTTCGGTGACTGCCTTTTTGGCCACAGCCTTCTGCTCCGCAGCCTCCTTCCGAGCTTTATCAAGCTCGGCCTTGAGGCTCTCAACCTCGGTTTCCTGCATAATAGACAAATCACATTGGACTCCCGGATACCTGATTTTTGATTTCCTGACCGGCTTTCCCAGTCCGGTAAGAGTCTCGGGTGCTACTGCTTATTCTGCATTAATCCACATCCTAACATGTCTCACCCCCACATGAGCTTTTCAAGCTCACACAAGGCTCGGGGGCTACTGTACACAAGGTTGCATGCTCAAATAAAGTAAACCTTTTAAAGAAAGATCATTACATGGCTTACCTGGAAGCTAGTAAGAAGGCCGTTACAGCCCTCCTTCAGTCCGTTATCTATGGACCGAAGACTTTGCATAAGTGCACCTATCAGGGCACGGTGCTCTTCGGCGATGGAGGAGCCCGTTAAAGCTTCCTCCATCTCGTCTAGTCACCCAGTCGAGACCCACCCTAGAGCGGGCGGCGGTGGCGGGGGCACTTCGGCCCCTCCACCAGTGGAGACGGGAATGGTCGGCTCCTAGTGCCTTCACTACTCCGAAGCCGCTTTCGTGGAAGGCCCGGATTGCCCGAGCTCCCCACCTTGGTCCGCCAGAGGGATCCCTCCCTCCTAGTCTCCAGCGCCAAGGTATCTACCTCGGCCATAATAATATCGGCCCCTCCTTTTGTGCTCGACACATGACGGGTCCTCCTTGATAGAACATCCCCGGTCTCATCCATAACCGGGGGAGGTGATGCGCGTGACGCGCTCCCGCTCTCCCCCAGCTCGGTGGTGGAGAATCCCCTTCAGAGACTTGCTCGGTGGGGAGGTTGCGCATTGAGCTGCGATGTTGAAAACGACCATGCAGTTAATAATGGGCTTAGTTCGGCCAAAATAGGATATGTGTGTCTTGAGGTACATACCTTTTAGCCTGTGGTTTCAACCGGCTGGTCTTCCGGGGGACCTCTTCGGAGGCCTCAGAGTGCTCGGCAGATGCCGATCTATCATCGGACAAGACCACCTTTGCCTTGCGCGGTCTTTTCGGGTCGGGTGGAGGCTAGATCTCCTCGATATCCTGAGACGCCGCCCTCTTCCTTGTCCAGGAAGAGTCGTCATCTTCCCCAACCTCTTCCTGTCCCTTCTCCCCCTCCAGGGTGCAGGGGGCGTGGGTCTCCCTGGATCTAGTGTCTGGAGGCCCTCGGGATCGGAGACGCTCTCTGGTCTCGTTGTCCTTCTTCTTCTCCTTCTTCTTCGGCGCCTCGTATGGCACCTCGGGTAACATGGCTTCTAGCAAAGCTGCCCTGGGGCCCTCGGGCAGCGGGGCCGGGAAATTGATCTGCTCGGCTCTCTTCAACCAGCCCTATGAACGGAAGAAAAGAGAGTTAATTGCTTTGTCAAAAAGAAACATCCGAAAATAAAAGAGTAAAACTTATCATACCTCGCGAGGGGGCTTTTTGGCATCAAGGCCGATATCTTCCTCCTCGGCCAGCCACTCCTTCTGCGGCTTGAACAATGCCTTCCACAGTTGGTCGTGGGTAGTGCGGAAGAATTTGAGCACGGTGGCGGGGTCTTCAGGTTTGTATGCCCACATGGGGGAAGCCCGGTCCTAAAAAGGGAGGATGCGGTGACAGAGCATGATCTGAATTACGTTGGTCAATTTGACCCCCTGCTCTAGCATATTTGATATGCGGTGCTGGAGTTGCTCCACCTCCTTGGCTGACCCCCACTCTGGACCCTTCTTGGTCCACGAGACGAGTCTTGTGGGGGGTCCAGTTCTGAAGGCGAGAAGCGCCGCCCAATCCATGTTTCGTGGCTCGGTGATGTAGAATCACTCCTTCCGCCAGACTTTGATGGTCTTGATAAATGTGCCATTTGGCCACTAGACTCGGGGGAGTTTGCTCACCATGGCCCCCCCGCAGTCCGCCTGCTGGCCGTCAATGATCTTCGGCTTGATGTTGAACACCTTCAGCCACAAGCCGAAATATGACTGGATCCGGAGAAAGGCCTCGCAGATGATGATGAAGGCCAAGATATGCAGAAAGGAGTTTGGGGCTAGATCATGAAAATCTAGCCCGTAGAAAAACATTAAGCCCCTTACAAAACGACGAAGGGGAAAATCTAACCCACGAAGGAAATGGGGGATGAGCACGACCTTCTCGTCGGGCTTCGGCGTGGGGATTACCTGACTTTCTTCTGGTGCGCGATGGGCAACATCGGCAGGAAGGTAGCCCGAACTCTTTAGCTCCCGGATAGCACCCTCCGTAACGGTGGAGGACTCCCACTTGCCCTTGGAACCAGAACTAGCCATGAACAAATGGAGGGAAGAGCCTAGAAGAGCTTGGGGGGAAAATGGATCTGGGCACTGGAGCTCAGGAGATTGAAAAGGCTGCGGCGCAGGAGGGGATGAGAGCGTGCAGAAAAATGACAAGCGCCTCCCTTCTATGGGTCACCGTAATATCAAGAGTTCTATTACTGCACCACAGCCCTCGTCATTTCCCCATGTAATTGTGCCATTAAGCGCGCATGAAACAGTGCAAATCATTGATCATATCCCTTCAAAATGGGGCACGATCTCCATATCGAAAGGACGTGTCAATGGAGAAACCGCCTCGAACCGCTGATCGAGCTTTCATAACTGGCTCACGGTCGTGGACGGTCATGACCCTTCAACAAAAGTTGTCAGATGAAGTCACTATTTACGCTTGTGTGACTGGCCCTTGTGTCCAAGTTATGTAAACACTTCGGTAATCGAAGTATAATCCGAGAAACATATGTTCGGCAATGGCCAAGCAGTCTCCGAGGACTTGATTCAGGGGAACTACAGGCCCGATATAAAGCACCACAGAAGGGAAGGAACTGGTCTCCGAATCCGATAGTGTTCGGCATATACCTCGATTCCGAAGACTTGTTCGGGGGCTATTGATGGAGTCCTGGACTAAGGGGTCCTCGTATAGCTGACAGGCCTCTCGTGGGCCACATTGGTGGGCCGCCCTATGTTCATTGAAGGATGGCCGGACTACAGATGACCCCGTATTCCAGAGGAAACCTCCGAAGTCTTGGCGTCCCCTCCAAGAATAGCTAGTATAGTGAGCATGTTTATCCCCTGGTAACCGAACATATGTAACCCTAGGTACCCCTGGTGTCTATTTAAACTAGAGGGTTTAGTCCGCAGAGGCAAGACACACAAACCACATTCATCATACCCATCTAGGGTCTAGCTCATTCGATCTCGAGGTAGATCAACTCTGTAATTGTCATCTTGACTCATCGATACAATCAAGCAGGACGTAGGGTTTTACCTCTTTGAGAGGGCCTGAACCTGGGTAAACAACTGTCTCTACGCTCTTTGTTACCATATATCCTCGATCCACAGCTCGGGACCCCCTACCCCGAGGTCTGCCGGTTTTTGTACCGACACTGGGCATGCGACAGGGCGTGTCGGATCCAGCGCCGAACAACCCTGGCAGGGTAAAGTAGAGCCGCGACGGTGCGGTCAGGGCCGCTGGTGGTAGGGCGCGCCGAATCTCGCCGGTTCCGACATGGGGGCGATGGTGGACTTGGGTTCTGGAGCTGACGTGCGGTAGTGTCAGGAAGATCCTTGACCACCGGGGCGAAATCAAGGAAGGACGCCGAGGTCAAGGTCGGGGGAAGGACGCCGATGGAATGCCGATGGTTGCAAGGGTCACGGTCGCTTGCGGAGGGAGGGGAGGGTAGGCTTCTTCAACGGTGTGGGGGCTTGGTGGCACTACAACCCTGGTCACCGTGGATCCGACCTTGGTCTCCGGAGGTCGGGCCTATGAGCTGCGAGCAGGAGGTCGGATGGGATGGGCGGCTAGAGTGGTGCATGGTTGGGGAAAAAGGTGGTCAGTGGTGAGCGGTTGGTCGAGGTGCGTGGCATGTGGCAGGTCAGCGGGGTGGTGTGCGCAGTGTGCAGTGGGCTAGCACGATGGCGTGCTGTGAGCGGCGGTGGTAGCTACTTGTGAACTGCATTGGTAAATCCTTGAAGAGGAAAGGAGATGCAGTACAGTAGAGATAAGTATTTCCATCAGTTAAGAACCAAGGTTATCAATCCAGTAGGAGAATCACACGGAACCTTGTTGGCAGCACCTACACACACGAAAAGCAAATACTTGCAGCCAACACAAAACAAGGGGTTGTCAATCCCTTGGTGCTTAATTGCAAGGACCAAATCTCGTAGTGATAGATAAATAAAGTAAAACACAAGAGTAAAATAAAAGTAAATAAATTGCAGCAAGGTATTTTTAGTTTTATATATGATGGAAAATAGACACAGGGGCCATAGTTTTCAATAGAGGCTTCTCTCTTGAAGATAGCATACGGTGGGTAAACAAATTACTGTTGGGCAATTGATAGAAAAGCGCCTAGTTATGACGATATACCAGGCAATGATCATGTATATAGGCATCATGTCCGAGACAAGTAGACCGACTCCCGCCTGCATCTACTACTATTACTCCACCCATCGACCACTATCTAGCATGCATCAAGGGTATTAAGTTCACGAAAAATGGAGTAACGCCTTAAGCAAGATGACATGATGTAGACAAAGTAAATCCAATCAACATGCATAAATCCCATTGTTTTACCATTAATGGCAACGATACAATATGTGTCATGTCCCTTTCTGTCACTGGGATTGAGCAACGCAAGACCGAACACCCATCACAAAGCACCTCTCCCATTGCAAGATAAACTAATCTAGTTGGCCAAACCAAATCGATAGATCGGAGAGAAATACAAAGCTATAACAATCATGCATATAAGAAATCAGAGGAGACTCAAATAATATTCATGAATAATCTGATCATAAACCCACAATTCATCGGATCCCAACAAACACAACGCAAAGAAGAATTACATCAAATAGATCTCCAAGAAGATCGA
Source organism: Thinopyrum elongatum (assembly GCA_011799875.1). Lineage (NCBI taxonomy): Eukaryota > Viridiplantae > Streptophyta > Magnoliopsida > Poales > Poaceae > Thinopyrum > Thinopyrum elongatum. The sequence goes on from CM022303.1 coordinate 717,745,184, forward strand.
GGAGAACATTGAACTGAAGATCAAAGAGAGAGAGGAAGCCATCTAGCTACTAGATATAGACCCGTAGGTCTGCGGTAAACTACTCACGCATCATCGAAGAGGTAGCAAGGTTGATGTAGAAGCCCTCCGTGATTGAATCCCCCTCCGGCAGATCACCGGAAAAGGCCTCCAGATGGGATCTTGATGGAACAGAGACTTGCGGCGGCGGAAAAGTTATTTCGGGTGGCTCTCTGTTGGTTTGGGAATAATTGAACATTTATAGCGCTGGAATTAGGTCAAGAGGTGCCACGAGGGGCCAACAAGCCAGGGAGGCGCGCCCCCCCAGGGCGCGCCTGGCAGGCATGAAGCCTCCTCGTAGCACTTCAGGTCTTCTCCCGAAGCTTCTGGTGTTTCTTCTGGTCCAAGAAACATTAATCCAAAGTTTTTTCTCCGTTTGGACTTTGTTTGGTATTGTTTCCCTAAAAAGGCAAAAACATGCAAAAAACAGCAACTGGCACTGGGCATTGAGTTAGTAGGTTAATCCCAGAAAATGATATATAATTGCATAATAAACATCCAAGATTGATACTATAATAGCATGGAACAATAAAAAATTATAGATACGTTGGAGACGTATCAGCATCCCCAAGCTTAATTCCTACTCGTCCTCTGTAGGTAAATGATACAAATAGAATTTTTGATGTGGAATGCTACCTATCATATTCATCATGTAATCTCTTTTGTGGCATGAATATTAAAGATCCGAATGATTCAAAGCAATAGTCTATAGTTTGATATAAAGAAATCAATACTCAGGCATACCAACAAACAATCATGCCTTTCAAATTAAAAATACTAAAGAAAGTTATCCCTACAAAATCATATAATCCTGTCATGCTCCATCTTCTTAACACAAAATATTTATCATGAACATCCCTGGTTTTAGCCAAGCAATTGCTTCATACTTTTTAACGCGCTTCAGCTTTTTCAACCCTCACGCAATACATGAGCACAGGCCATGGATATAGCACTATGGGTGGAATAGAATATGGTGGTAGAGATCAATAAGGGGAAGTAAAAAAGGAAGATAGTCTCACACCGATGAGGCTAATCAACGGGCTATGGAGATGCTCATCAATTGATGTCAATGCAAGGAGTAGGGATTGCCATGCAACAGATGCACTAAGAGCTATATGTGTATGAAATCTCAACAATGTAAACTAAGTGGGTGTGCATCCAACTTGCTTGCTCATGAAGACCTTGGGCATTTGAGGAAGCCCATCATCGGAATATACAAGCCAAGTTCTATGATGAAAAATTCCCACTGGTATATGAAAATGAAAGCATAGGAGACTCTCTATATGAAGAACATGGTGCTACTTTGAAGCACAAGTGTGGAAAAAGGATAGTAACATTGCCCCTTCTCTCTTTTCTCTCTCATTTTTTTGGGCTCTTTTGGCCTCCTTTTTTTTAGAGGGCAGTCTCATGGACTTCATCCCCACTTTTTCGAGGACTCATCAGTCTCCACCATCCATTCCTCACTGGGACAATGCTCTAATAATGATGATCATCACACTTCTATTTAGTTACAACTCAAGAATTACAACTCGATGCTAGAACAAAATATGACTCGATATGAATGCCTCTGGCAGTGTACCAGGATGTGCAATGATACTAGTGTAACATGTATGAAAATGATAAACGGTGGCTGAGCCACAAATACTATGTCATCTATATGATCATGCAAAGCAATATGACAATGACGATGTGTGTCATATAAACGGAATGGTGGAAGTTGCATGGCAATATATCCCGGAATGGCTATGGAAATAACATAATAGGTATGTATGGTGGCTGTTTTGAGGAATATATAAGGAGGTTTATGTGTGACAGAGCATATCATATCATGGGGTTTGGACACCGGCGAAGTTTGCGCCAACTCTCAATGTGAGAAAGGGCAATGCACGTTACCGGAGAGGCTAGCAAATTGCGGAAAGGTGAGAGTGCGTATAATCCATGGACTCACATTAGTCATAAAGAACTCACATACTTATTGCAAAAGTCTATTAGCCCTCGAAGCAAAGTACTACTACGCATGCCCCTAGGAGGGAGGTTGGTAGGAGTTAACCATCGCGCGCCCCCGACCGCCACACATAAGGAAGACAATCAATAATAAATCATGCTCCAACCTCATGCATAACGACAGGCCATACGTGCATGCTTATGGAATCACAAACCTTAACACTAATATTCTTACTAAACCACAATCAATCACTAGTACCTCCCACATATAACCGCCTTAATATCGCAAAACTATTGCAAGGAATCAAACTAATCATATTCAGTGATCTACATGAAAGTTTATATTGTATCCTTCTTGAATACCTATCATATTAGGACCAATTTCATAACTCATTTAAATTGCCATTACTATTTATAAGACTCTAAAAAAGATATAGGTGAAGCATGAGAGTGCAACTATTTCTTTAAAATATAACCACCACCGTGCTCTAAAAGATATACCCTATTCGGTATTTGGGAATCCTGACACATTATGGGTGACTCTCCAGTGCTCATTGGAAATATATGAAGGAATGTTTAGAGAAATGCCTGAGTAGTTATAAAGGCAAGCTCCTATCTGTGGGAGGGAGGCTCGTTCTTATCAACGCTGTCCTCAACAATATGGTTCACTATATGCTCTCGTTTTTTCAAATCCCCAAAGGGGTCTTGTAGAGGCTAGACTATTTCAGGTCCAGATTATTCAGGCAAAGTGATGGTGGAAAGAAAAATATAGCCTGGCCAAATGGGATGTCATTTGCCGCCCGAAAGATTAGGGTGGTCTTTGTATTCAAGATCTCCAGGTCAAAAATACCGCCTTACTTAGCAAATGTCTTTTTAAGATTATGACTGAGGACGGTGTAAGGCAAAGACTCTTGTGCAATAAGTATCTTGGCTCAAAAGCACTGTCCCAGGTCCAATGGGAACCAGGGGATTCACACTTTTTGGCTGGACTAATGGCGGCATACAAACATTTCTTTCGCTTCGTATCTTTTGCAATTCAGGACAACTCAGAGATCTGTTTCCGGGAGGACAAGTGGTTAGGCAATACCCCCCTCCGAGAACAATATCCAGCCTTGTACCACACTGCTCGCAACAAATGTGATACGATTGCGCAAGTTCTAAGCATGTCTCCGCCTAACTTGTTGTTTGGGCGGGATTTGGTCGGGCCTCACCTTGCGACATGACATGCCCTTTTGGGGCAGTAGGCACTCATCTAATTGTCGCAAGGACGAGACTTATTTTGCTGGAATCTTCATCAGAATGGTAGCTTCTCGGTGGATTCGATGTACCGGGCGTTCACCCACTCCGATGTACCCGTCGTAAATAATAAAATAATTTGGAAATTGAAAGTACCGCTGGAAATCAATTTTTATTTCATTTTATGGTACCTTCGACGAGGTTTGATTCCAACAAAGGACAACCTTGCTCGGCGCAAATAGCCTGGAAGTAAGAAGTGTTGTTTCTGTCACCACGATGAGAAAATAAAACATCTTTTCTTCCAACGGTCACTCATCCAGGTCACGTCTAACTTGTATCCTCCATGCAGTGTTGCCAACATGTTTGGTAGTTGGCTAGATGGTATAGATCGCAAGTTGGTGTGACCGGCGGCCTCGGAATATGATGTGCGGAGACGGCTCCATGACGCGGGGCAGCCGCTCGGCCTCGTTTGGGGGGCAATCTTGTGCCACTCTGGTGAAGTTGGGGTGCCTGGGTTGGGTGTCTGTCTTGTCTGAACCAAAACTCAAAGTGATATACATACAGATATGGTGATGATGATTGAACTAGTGTCCACACGTGCGGTATGCCTGCCATGTAGCTGCACTTCAAATTTTATTTTATTTGCAGGAAACACTTCATTTTCACTTTTGAGAAACGCACAATTAAAAAGAAGATTTCACAGATGGATGCACTGGTTTAGTTACTAGCGCTGCCACCTACAATGTCACCACTAGATTACTACACACATACGGACTATATTTGTCCACGTACGTAGTAATACCAAATTAAGAGCAAAATAACCTAAAGTGGCATGAACTGTACCGGCTCCTTCCATTGCCGCGTGGGCCCACCTACCTCCACTACTGTCCCCTTTGCGTCCACGCACGATATAAAATGCCACACGCTCGGATCGGACGCACGCAAGCTCACATCCGCTGCAGTCAAGGCTAAGCTTAGCTAGAGTCTTCCATACCACAGCAATGCCATGAGCTTTCCAGCTAGACTCCTGCACCGCGACGCCGCCGGTCCCGGCGAGACGTTGTCGTCGGTGCCACGACCTTCTCCTCCGGAGCAGCAGACGGCGCCGGTGATGGCCGTGAACTCGGACACCGTGGTCATCGTGGCGTTGCTGTTGTGCGCGCCCATCTGTGTCCTCCTCGTCTCCCGCTGCGCACGGCGCCCACGACACTCCGCCTCATCCTCCTCCGACTCCTTATCCGACCCTCCACCGAAGGGCCTCCAGAAGGAGGCCATCGACGCGCTCCCCACTGTCTCCTTCGCCGCCGCTCCCTCACCGCAGTCATCAGCAGCGGGGGCGTGCTCCTCGTCGTTGGAGTGCGCAATATGCCTGGCGGAGTTCGCGGACCGGGAGGGCCTGCGCGTGCTCCCGCAGTGCGGCCACGGCTTCCACGTCTCCTGCGTCGACACCTGGCTACAGACGTGCGCCACCTGCCCCTCCTGCCGTGCCACCATCGTTGCGACGCCCACGCAGCCGCCGCTGGCGCCCACGGTGGCGGTCGTAGTGGCTGCGAACTGCAGGTAGGGGAGGTTTGGTGAGGTGGCGGCGCCGACCTCTGGCTTGGATAGCACGTTCTTGCCTTAGCTTATCTTTTTCCTCTTCTAGTTTTATTTTTGCTTTTATTTACCGTTGCTAGGTAGTAGTAATTAATAATTTATCGGCTTGTAATTAATTAATTATTAGGTTTGTAGAATTGTTCTCGTGCTTCGTTTTCTTCCACCTCTGTTTTTTTTTATCTATGTCGCTGTTGATCCAATGTATTCGGACATGTTAGTTTTTGTAGCTGCTCTGTAAAGTATAACTTTTTTTTTGCGGGAAAAGTATAACTTGTGATCTATGTTAATTTTTTAAACAGAGTCAAAAGATTTGCCTCATCTCATTAATTAAGAAGTAGAATTGTCCAGTTAATTAGCGAAAAACCAGGCGAAAACCATCACAACAGCCCGCAACAGCGCAGGGCCACACGGGTTGACATGGCTACCCACACGAAAACACACACGCCCTCGAAAAAAAAAGCACCGTCAAGGTTGTCATCAAGCGTCATCGTCATCACTCCTCCACGAGCTAGCGAATCCGACTTCACCATCGACGATCACCAACGAAGCCCGCGCCGCAAGCCAATGCCAAACAACCACCCGCATCGGTGTCCAGACAGGTCCGACTCCGACGACGAACATTGCAGGAGAAAAATATTGAGCCTGTGCTGACTAGGCCCTGCAACTGTAACAACCCAAATTTTAAATCCAAAGTCTTTACAAATAAAATTTTGCTAGAAATAATATTGATAATTAAAGGACGCTGATAACGCCCACACGTGTGATGGGAGCAACACCCACCCACATGCCCCATAACACACAGATTGCGTCACCTCATCGCATGCATGCATGTGAGAATCATTTTGGATTTCCAGTTTTTAAAATGTTTTATCTCTTAAATGAAAAATCCGATTGAAGATCCGTTTTCACCATTAAATCGATCGTGACGAGATCTTCGAAAGTAGATCTCATATCAATATGTTTCGATGACTTTTTTTTTAGGTTAAAAGTCGCCATGTCTATTGCACATGAATTACCATGGTGTTTACAGTGAAATTGCCATGATATGTTTCAGCTATTTTTCTTCTACATTTAAAAGTAAATTTTGACATATTATAAAACGGGGAATTATGAAACTAGACTTGCCATGAACCATAAACTAAAATTGCAATGATACATGCACTTAAAATTGCCATGGTTCATACAAAATATAATTTTCATGGTCAAATTACTGGAATTGCCATGGTCAAAATACTAAAATTGCTATGATCTATAAAGTGAAATTGCCACATGGCAACTTTAGTGTAAACACTATGACAACTACAGTGTAAACATCATGGCAACTTTGGCCAAAAAAAATTCGTCGAAATATATCGACATGGGATCTAATTTTAAAGATCTCGTCGAGACGGATTTAATGGTGAATACGGATTTTTAATTTGATTTTTTAATTAGGAGATAAAACATTTTTAAGCCGAAAATCAAAAAGATTCCCGCTGATGTCATATGTTTTGACGTGGCAAAATGAATGGTAATGAAGGCGTTTGGGCCATGTTGCTTCGTGCCACATGTGTGGGCGTTATCATTTGGGTAATTAAATTTGATGTTTTATTAATTTTGAAGTTCTTTAGGTCACCCCTTTGAATTTTTTTCTCAACTTAGTAAAGAAAATTTTGGTAAATAATTACGATCCTAATAACTTTTCACAAATTCTTCTTTTACTTTTTAAGAAGTTCAGTAGGAAATGTTTTATAATAAAAGAGCCCAAAAATAAATGTTTTAGTAGTAGTTTCAAACCCCATTTTTTCTTTTGTTTGCTTGAATATATTAAAAATAAATTTTATATAGATGCCATAACTTTTTTTAGGACCACCTATGCCCTATAGATGACTTTTATGCAAAAACCCATCCTACCCTTTTGAAAATTTTGAGCAAACCATCCACTTTTCATATCTTGTCCATTTTAGGCCTATAACCATAACCTTATTTTATATGGCTTAGAAAATTCTCAAATTTTGTAACCTCATTCTCCCTCTGTATTAAACCTTAGGTCCAGAAGCTCAGCTTCAATTGCATCCTGTAAGTCCACCAAATAATTCCTCAAAGGTTTGGATCAGAATTGAATTTGACCAAAACTTGCACTTGCAGGTTATTTGTTTTGCCAAATCAATCATGAAATCCTCCTTATCATCTAATGAAGCATCATCCTACCAATTTTCATACTCAACAAAAATTCCTAGATCACCTTAGAATTCTGTCGAACACCTCATGTGCATGACAGGAACTTTGCAACTCTCTGAACTTCAAGCACCACTGGTGCCTGTTGTCAAACCAACCAAACCAGAGCCTTATACCAGCATCAACACACATATAGGACATATTTGTATCCTTGGAAGCGAAATGGACACGTAGATGCCCTGGTGACCACGCAGATGGCATTTCTGGACGTAGCCAGAGCGCCCGTCTGACCAGCGAGCTCCTGCTGCAACCACTGCTGCCTACCCCCGGCTCACTCCACATGCAGATGATGCCTGAAAGTCACCCGCAGCTCGCCCGCACCTTCCTTTTGTCCTCTATTGCCGACCATCACCGCCCACCGCTGCCGTTCGTCATTGCCGTCTCGGGTACGGCACCACCACAACACCTGGCACCAGTCCGAGGGCGCCAACACAACCGAACTCAACAGCCAACCAGCCGACCCGCACCGACCACACCAACCTTGCCACCGCCTTCATTTCGCCATCAATGGCCGCCGCCGATGTGTCTATTCTCCGCAAGCAGGAGAACCAACCTCTCTCCCCTATAAAAGCCTTCCCTGAGCTCGCCCCACTCCTCAGAACCTCTCCACCCTCCTCTGGAATCCCTCAGGAGCTGCCAAACGACCGAAGATGGCCGTCTTCCTTGCTTCCGACCACCATGGCCGCCGCCACTCCTCGGGCGATTCCGAGCCAGCCAAATCCTTCCTTCCAATTGGTTTTGCTCTAGTAGCTCCATCTAACCACCTTGCCTTGATTACAAGGCTCAATTCCATCCGGGAAGCATTGTAGCCAAAAGCCCCAAATCGACCACCGGACTGTCACGGGCAATGTTCAAAAAAACCGGAAAGCGTAAGTGAAGCGGAAGGCTGCATCTTAGAGCAATGGGCGCTTTAGCGCAGCTTAACTGCGCATAAGCATTTTTTGAAAATGGCTAGAATTTGACAGATTTTAAATAATATACATAGGAAATTAGGAAACATGGCACATGGGTAATTGAATAGCATCTAAAATATAGTTCACACCATAGCGAATACACATCAGGTTCACATGGCAAGCAAAATAACAACTAAAATGCAGTTCAGTTCAAGTAGCCATAACCTAATAGAGATCATGTGGCCTAAATTTTGCCAGAATATGAAGGAAATAGTTTCCAAACATAGCCTAATATTAAGATAAATGGCATATTTACTACAAGAAATAAGTCAACCTGTGACCTTCTGTCAATGACCCTGGAAGAATTGGTCATATATCTACGACCATTTGAGACCAATTGGTCAAAAGCTGTTCGGGGGGCTCCAAACCCTAACTATAACGACCATTTTGGTCAGAAAGGTCGTAATTTCCTTACATGAAATGGTCGTAAAGCAAACAGCATTGGTCCGCTGCCTTATTTCTAGCTGATAACGACCAATATAGATGGTCATAGCCTTGTAAATTGTGGTGCATTGCTATGACTAGGCGCCACCTCATCAGTTTTGCCTATGTGTCATGTCTATGTGTCAATTTTTGCCCTAGGTTGTGAAGCAGCCTATATTTCTGTCATTCCCAAAATTCCCAAAAAAATGGGCATTCTTTACTATCCAAATCATTGCCTCATGACAATATTCAGCTCCATTTTCCTGGTAAATCTTCCTCGGCAAATTTTCAAAGTTTCTGTTCAGCTAGAACCATTGTGAAGGAAGTACTAGCTAGGCATATCCTAATGAGATGAATTTTTTCCACATCTTCTATATTCCAAAGTCATAGCTCTCCACAAAATTTGAGACCCATCTAACAATCCATGTGAGCTCATCATCTAATCTTTGTTTTTGGTAATATTTTCAGTTTGTGAAGCAACAATATTTTATGTTAATTTATAATTGCTGAAAATTTACCACGACATGATCCTGCCCATAGAACCTCCCTCCACCAAATTTTAGCTCATTTATTCTAGCCAATTTCCCTCAGAATTTTTCCCAATTTTCTGTTCAGTGGAGAGCACTGTGAAGGAATTATCATTTTTATTTATCCAAATGGTATGAAAATTTTAAAGTGCCTTCATATGCCCAAATTATCATCCTCCTCCAAATTTCAGATCAATCCATTCATTCATTTGAGTCCAGCTTCAATATTCATATTTTTGTCCAATGTGGTACGTTGCAAAGCAAGTGACACCTAGGCTCCTCCATTTGAGCTGAAAATTTTCCAAGACAGTTTCCTTTGTAGATGATCATCCTCGGCCAAAACTCAGGCCCATTGGCCATGTGCATTTTCCCCACCACAAATCAAACACTTGGTTCCTAATTCATGTTTGAGCTCAGTTCAGTCTCCTCGTGAGATTCTTGTATTGCCTTCTTCTTCCTGACACCTACCAAGGGAGTGCCCAACCCACTAGACAAGCCTAGGCCACCCAGAACGCGTGGCAACGCCACGGTCATGCGGTGACCAGGCGGCGGGCATGCGAGTTTACGCGCTCCGGAGTTGGGGCCCTCGGCCACCATCCAAACCTCGACGTATCGCCACCAAACCATGTATTTATGATTCAATAGATACTTATGTACCTAGAAATGATTTTTGGAAAAAAATAAAGAGCAAACTATAAGGCAGGTGCAGTTCAAATTTGACCCATTTCCTACTAAATTGGCGGAAATTTGTCTTTTACACGAGAGGTGGATAAAAGCTTTGGAAACCCAACCATTTTGTCAATTATGCATTAAATATGGCCTAATATTTTATAAAAATGATTTGGTACAATTTTGCAACAAATATATGGTAGGTCCTTAAAAAAAAACTCATTTTGCGCACTCGAAAAAATGGAAAATGAATTTTTCGTCCCAAAAAAATGAAAACTTTCTTAGGAAAATTGTTTGCCATTCCAAGATGCACCCTTGTGCACGATATGAGATCATTTGAACAAACTACATCATGAATGTGGCCATAAGATTGATCATTTGGCTTGAAAGCCGTGAATCTCCACACATGGTAGCTCATTTCTGAGAACACTTTTGAAAATAATTACCATATTACAAGTTTATTATTTTTTCTGGTAACTTGGTCACATATAATGACACAATGCGAAGATTTTCCAATTTTTTGATATTTTTTTAATTTTTTATGCCCGTTTCAAAATGCGGTCAAAACGGCGGGCATGGCCGTTCCTAGCTAGTGGTTGAATCTTGGAAAACTTTTGGTGTTTCTCTAATTAAATAGATACTTATGTACCTAGAAATGATTTTTGGAAAAAATAAAGAGCAAACTATAAGGCAGCTACAGTTCAAACTTGACCCGCTTCCAACTAGATCGGCGGAAATTTGTCTTTTTCACCAATGGTGGGTCAAAACTTTTGACACCCAACTATTTGGTCAATTGTGCATTAAATATGTCCTAATATTTTATAAAATTGATTTGGTCCAATTTTACCAACAAATATATGGTAGATCCTTCACAAAAAAACTCATTTTGGTCATTCAAAAAATGGAAAATGAATTTTTTGTCCAAAGAAAATGAAAACTCCCTTAGGCAACATTGTTTGCCATTCCAAGATGCACCCTTGTGCACAATATGAGATCATTTGAACAAACTATGCCATGAATGTGGCCATAAGATTGATCATTTGGCTTGAAAGCCATGAATCTTCACACATGATAGCTCATTTCTGAGAACTCTTTTTTAAAAGAATTGCCGTATTACAAGTTTATTATTTTTTCTGGTAACTTGGTCACATATAATGACACAATGCGAAGGTTTTCCAATTTTTTGTTTTTTTTTTGAATTTTTTATGCCCGTTTCAAAATGCGGTCAAAACGGCGGGCATGACCATTCCTAGCTAGTGGTTGAATCTTGGAAAACTTTTGGTTTTTCTATAATTAAATTGATACTTATGTACCTAGAAATGATTTTTGGAAAAAATAAAGAGCAAACTATAAAGCAACTGCAGTTCAAACTTGACCCGCTTCCAGCTGGATCGGCGGAAATTTGTCTTTTTCTCCAGAGGTGGGTCAAAACTTTTGACACCCAAAAATTTTGTCCTAATATTTTATAAAATTAATTTGGTCCAATTTTGCAACAAATATATGGTAGGTCCTTCACAAAAAAACTCATTTTGGGCACTCGAAAAAATGGAAAATGAATTTTTCATCCAAAGAAAATGAAAACTTCATTAGGCAACATTGTTTGCCATTCCAAGATGCACCCTTGTGCATGATATGAGATTATTTGAACAAACTATGTCATGAATGTGGCCATAAGATTGATCATTTGGCTTGAAAGTCATGAATCTTCACACATGATAGCTCATTTCTGAGAAAACTTTTTTAAAATAATTACCATATTACAAGTTTATTATTTTTTTCTGGTAAATTGGTCACATATAATGACAAAATGCGAAGGTTTTCCAATTTTTTCATTTTTTTTGAATTGTTTATGCCCGTTTCAAAATGCGGTCAAAACAGTGGGCATGACCGTTCCTAGCTAGTGGTTGAATCTTGGAAAACTTTTGGTGTTTTTCTGATTAAATAGATATTTATGTACCTAGAAATGATTTTTGGAAAAAATAAAGAGCAAACTATAAGACAGCTGCAGTTCAAACTTGGCCCGCTTCCAACTAGATCGGCGGAAATTTGTCTTTTTCATCAGAGGTGGGTCGAAACTTTTAACACCCAATCATTTGGTCAATTGTGCATTGAACATGGCCTAATATTTTATAAAATTTATTTGGTCCAATTTTGCAACAAATAAATGGTAGGTCCTTCACAAAAAAACTTATTTTGGGCACTCAAAAAATGGAAAATTTATTTTTTGTGAAAATAAAATAAAAATACCTTTGGCAACATTGTTTGTAATTCCAAGATGCAAACTTGTGCGAAATATGGAATCATTTGAACAAACTATGAGGCAGCTGTAGTTAAAATTTGACCCGCTTCGTAGTGAATCGACGAAAATCCCACCTAGCATGAAACTACCTCCAGTTATTTGAGGGAACCGTACTTAAACATTGTCATAAAAAGAGAAGGGAACTTACCGCCGGGCGTCGTGGTACTGTGCTGGATCTCACTGACGCTGCAATGGAGCTTCGTCGGGCACCGTGGTGCTGTGTTGGAGCTCTTAGCACGCTGTTGAGAGCTGTAATGGAGCATCGTGGGGATGTCATCGGTGCTGCGTTGAAGCTTTTCACGCTCGGTGCTGTCGTGACATATTGATGTGATCGAACGACCGCCAATGCGCAGATCGGGCAGCTAGCTAGACGGATGATTTCTAGACAAAATCATCAGGCCGACTCGTAGTTCTTTGCTTATTGTTAATTGATTAAGACCAATTTACAAGGTCATAACATCATCAAAGCCTATACTTCCTTCTCATTGGTCTATGGACATGTCACGCGGATCAAGCATTAGAGACCGTCGGATACTCCCAGATCCAACGGCTCACACCCCCTCACCCTCTCACCCCTCGTCCCACCCGCAGCCCAACCACCCAAACCCTAACTCAGTGTAGGGTAACGCAGCAGAAAACAAAAAATTTCCGACCTACGCACCAGCCCAGGAACACTATGGAGACTGCATACAAGGTTTGATCATTTTCGTTACCGACTCGTAGCGCAGCGGAAGTAGAGTCGATGACGATCGTCGGTGCAGATCCCCGCAGCTAGGATTTACAACCTCCCAACCGCGAGGATGTACTCCCTCCTCTGCCCCTCGAACAGCCCTCCGGGAGGCGGTCGGACAGTCCCTCGGACGGTGTCACGGACAGCCCTTCGGGAGGACCCTCGAAACTCGGACGGTTACTCGGACAGCCCTTCGGGAGGACACTCGAACAGCCCCTCGGGCAAAAGGACGAAACTACGACCTCTCTACAGAGTTGCACACATACGGTGTCATCTATCCGGCAGGGCTTCGCCGTGCAGAACTAGTTCCCACCGGAACCCAGACAGCCTTTCGGCACTACGAAACTATTTCGTGGGAGGGAGAAAGAATGCCAGATCATCCATGGCTTGAGTATGAGAGCAAGGGGATGAAGTAGATGGCAGCCCCAACTCCTCCTTTTATAGGCCAAGGCAAGGGGTGGGGTGGGATGTTAAAATACCAAAATACCCAAGCTTCATGTCACACATGAAAGGGCATAATGGTAACACAAGGGGGGCACCAAGGGGACACCACCATGGCAGCCCTTGGGCCGGCCCACATCTTGTCCCCCCCCCCATGGGGGGGGCCCCCCAACAAGCCACCAACATGTCTCCATGAAACATGCATGCACCCTAGACAAAAAGCCACCAAACATGCAACCCCCGATTCGTGGGATCTTGTCCCCTCGCGCTGAGACAAGATGTTTTCCGTGAAACTTTTTCTGAAAAATTCCAGAAGGTCCCAGAACATTTCTAGCACCCTCTAAAATTATTCTGGGCACGATCCGAAACTGGTGCGGTGGTTTTTATCAGTGGAAAGTATCAACAGCGGTTACGGCAGTTTCGGAACATTTCCGGTTTTTCTCTCTGAAAATTCCCAGAAGTTCCCAGACCAATTCTGGCATCCTCTGAAAATTTCCAGGCGGTGCCGAAACCCTTTTTGACCAAATAATATATTCCAAAACAACTTTTCGGTTTTACCGAAACTCTTTCGGTGTTCTCTCTCTCGGAACTCTTCCGTTGTCTCCGAAACATTTTCGGTGGCTTTCTCTCAGACTCTCTGTCTAGCGTTCAACAGATAGATGACCCTTAAGCATTTGACCCTATAGGTTTGGTGAAGTATAGACATGACCGGAACTCTTTCCGATCAATGATCAACATCGGAGCCGTGGACACCCATATTGACCCCTATACCCACACGAATAAATATTCGAGTGAACCTCCAGTTGCCGTGTGCTATTCCTGTTGCTTCGCGATATGTTACAAATACCCGAAGTGAGACATGTTGGCATTCCCGTGGATCAACAAATTGTCCACTCTGCCAGTTACCTCGTTACCGGTATTGTTCTCTTTTCTCGTTACCGTGTTCCGGCATCCCTGTGATCAAATCACATTGTGTCTGGCCAGACGATGATGGATACCGTAACACCGAGAGGGCCCAGAGAAATCTCTCCATCGCCGGAGGAGCAAATCCCAATCTTGAGCTATCAAGTTACTTGACACACTTTTCCATGAACCCGTAAGCCGCCGTAATAGCCACCCATTTACGGATGACGTTTAACAAACCCCAAAGTTCATGAAGCAAGCATGAAGAAACTCGATACTCTCATGGTCTACGGAATCATGCAAACGTTAACCATCTCTGTGTTATTAACCATTAACTTGTGACGAATGTAACTCATAGCATAACATCAATTCGGGTCGATTCAACACAAATGTTCTTCTAACATTGTGCCCTCAAAGTTGCTGGCTTAGACATGCCCATGATCAGGAAAACAGAACCATCATGCAACACTTGAGCTAGTCTTAGAGGCCAGACTAGGAATACATTTTATCATTTATTATTCCACACGTGCATATGAGTCTTCCTCCGAGCCTCGTTTTATTTGTAGACTCGAGAACCATAGCAGTTATAGCATGGAACATAAACCTAATTATGAACAGGGAGATAATCAATAACATTTATTATTGCCTCTAGGGCATATCTCCTACAGACTCCCACTTGCACTAGAGTCAATAATCTAGTCAATGCTAATGCACTTTACACTTGTGGCACACTGGTGTAAATATGCTTCGCATGTGGTATAGTCTGATGTCCAATGGATCTGACGACTTCAGATCCGTGTGTATCTTTGCATATCCTCGCATTTTCACGCTTTCACAAAATTCATATTTTGTGTGGACTTGGCTTGGTATGTATGCGAATCACAGGTTGAACCTGGATTCCTCAGACTGAGTTATGGAGCAACTACTTGCAGTAGTGTCCCATTGACAAAAGCCATCTTGGAACCATACTAAGTTCATGAATGAACTATATGATTCAACATCTTCTTTGTCACTTTAAAGGCGGCAACATACTTCGCCTCTGTTATAGAATTCGCCACAATAACTTGTTTGGTACATTTTCCAACTAACTGTGCCACCACATTGTGTGTTACACAAAACCCTTAATTTAAATTGAAAATCGCTTGGAGCATGGATGAAGACTGTATCGATGTAACCTTTTACAACGAACTCTTCATGATCTCCGCTTGCGAGAAAACATGTCATCAGTGCTACTATAGTACTCAATGACCCTTTTTCACTGTTGTCCCATGATCAGTACTTTTGATCACTTTGGTATCTATACTCGCAACAACTTTGGAGTATTGGACATATCTGGTTGTTTTACATACCATGGAATACATGATTAATCCAAACACAAGAGTGTGTGGAATCTCCATCATGTATTTTGCTCATCAGTGTTTAGGGACACCGAGTCTTGCAAAAACTCTTTCCACGTGACTTCGGCAAGAATCACTCCTTGGCGTTTTAAATGCTAAAAAGTTTTAGCATCTTGTCAATATGTATCTTTGCTTAGCCCCATCAGGTAAATCTATCTCCATAGATCATCATGCCTAATATCGAGGCTATTTAGCCTAAGTACTTCATCGAAAAACTATTTTCAAATGAAGTCCTAATTCATGTCAAGAAATTCATTTCCAATTAACAATGTGTGAAGCACACAACGTTTTTAGAAATATTATTATGCTCCCACTTACTTTCTTGAATTACAAGCATCTTCGTTACCCATTGATGAAGTCAAACCCCTTTGACCATTTCATCAAAACACGAAGATTCCGACTCCATTTTGCTCTCTTCTGTCCATCGCTGGAACTCTGAAGTTTGCATACCTACTAGCATCCTCTGGATCGACAAATTACTTTGGACTGTATCACATACAAGTCCTAGGTTTTATTTCCATCAGATGGAAATCCTTTTGTCATCCATGTTTCATATCTCATGATTTGAAATATGTATTAATTGCTAGTTCAACCCGAACCGACTTTAAGCATCGCTACGGTGAGACAATCTCATCGTAGTCAACTCTTTGAACTTGTTATTGCAACAAGTCGAGCTTTATGGATAAAACATTTTTATCCGTATCTGTTTTAAGTTCCATAAATATTTGTTAGACTCTAAGTCTTCCGAAAGGTGTATCAAGGTTTTAATCTTGAATCACTTATGTGGAAACTAACTCGGGTTGCGTTGGCATTTAGCCAATTCCGGAGTCAGGGCCCATCAACGCTTCCTTGTGTATCATAGGTATATTGTTGTCTAACAACAATATCTCGTTTGCGCACCTGAGAGGTTTGCACGAGCCTTGCCTACGTGGTTAAGCTGCAAGTTCGACCGAAGTCCGTACATTTTATTGTAGAGACTTCCGTATCAGTCGCAGTAGGAAAATCTGGAATTACTTCCAAGGTCTCTTTCCTTTGACCTGATGACGAAGACACTGGTTATCTCGTCGAGTTGCACTATCCTCCCACTCACCTTTTGTAAGAACTATTCTCTTTAAAGGCATACCGTTTTTTGTGGCAAACCTATTTGCCTCGGTATAGTGAGGGAGGAATACCCAATGACTTGGGATAACCTACAAAGTAGCACTTGTCTGATTTGGAATAGGTTTGTAACCTTTTACACAAGCCCCATATTCCAAATGTTAAGAAAAGATATAACATGGTTGGGCGTACCATACCATTGCGTCATTTCAACAGACCTGATGAAGCTCTTTTCAGTGTAAAAGCCGCAGTCTCTAAAGCAGCACTTTTAAAAGGGATAATGCCAAATTTATTTATGTCATCTTTGATCTCACCATATCATAAATGGTTCGATTACATCTTCATGGACTTTCCACTTGCAGTGGTGTTCCGGGAGGTGCAAGTTATGAAACCCCTTTCACAACTCATCAGACATTCGCTAAACTTGTAACTCAAATATTTCTTTCTGCAATCGAATTGTAGAAACATAATTTTCTTGTTACAATAACTTCTACTTCATATTTGAAAACCTTTCAAATGATTTCAAAAGATCCAGACTTACATCTCATCAAGTAAATATCCACATATCTACTTGAGTCATTTCTGAAGATAGATTAATCCACTACTTGCAACAACCTTTATCGGACTACACACATCAAATGTATGATCACCAATATGTTTGTTATCCGTTCCTTATGGCATGTGAACGGTATTTCAGTCACTTCTCTTTTCGGAGGAAAGTTGCAAGTGTCAGATGATTCAAAATCAAACGACTTCAAAATCCATCATAATGGAATTTATCCATGCGGGTTTCTCCAATGTGACCAAATGCAGTGCCACACTTGTGTGGTATTCTTTTAGTCTTGCGACATTTAGCGTCAGTGTTATGGATGTATCATATTACCATCAATATTCATAACATACATCCCATCTAGGATGGAAGCATGGCCTTCATGTTATTCATAATACTGAACAACAATTGTTGTTTTTATGAACAACTCTTTTGCAACAAACATTGTGCAATGGGCTAGAGTGTATGAAACTCTAAAATGAATTATGAAAGTAAACCCAGAGGTAATGTATTATTATCAATATTCATAACATACATCTCATTCATAATGAAAGTATGGCCCTTATGTTATTCATAACATCAAACATCAAAAGTTCTCTTATAAACAACCTTCTTGCAAGATACCTTATGCAATGGGCTAGAGTTTGTGAAACTCCAAATGAATTATAAAAATAAATACAGAAGGTAATACACCGATGGAAGGTATAGTAACATTTACTATGTTCCCTGTGTATACCTAAAACTCATTTCTGGCTAGTCTTTCAGGCCATAGTAGTTCTTACATCGAGTTGCAACAGAATGCAATCGAGCGGGTATCTTTGTGATTAACTCACAATACCCAAAAATTAGTGATTAACATGTTTAACCATAATTCCCAAGAACTATATCTTTGACCAGCCTTCTATACATCAAAAACTTGTATGACATTCATACATGAGTTGGATATTCCAGTCTTCTTTCCTTTTTGCCATTATACTTCTAACAGTTTAACTTTTAGTATTTCTCCTACTCTCAGAAGAAGCACCGAACATAAGAGTGGCGTTAGCCCCGGACTTCCTAGGTGTGTAAGTCACACTAACATCCTTCGGACACTTCCTTTCTCTTTAAGTTGTTGTTTTATTCACCTTTCATCATATGACAGGCGTTCTTATGGATCCCTCTCTTATCAGTCTAATGCATAGCAAACTCCTTTACTAATAGTTTGCAAACAAACATTGCTTTGGATATCTCATATCTTTTAGCCTTTGTCTGTCTCTGAAAATGATTTTCAGATTCCATGAATATCACATAACTATCCAAACTTTCGAAGTTCAGGTCTCATGGAAGCAAATGTATTGCACTTGACTGAAACGGAATTCTAGCTTTTGGATCGAAGGACGAGAGTCACATGATCCATAGCATAAGCGAGAGAATACCAAAGTATGCGATAGGACAAAGTCCTTCTCGGCACTCTTGAGGACAATCCTCACATTATGTTACCAACCGTAAAGTTTTAACCAGATATTTAACAGCTATTCAATTTTAAATAGGGAAGGTGGAAATGCGAGCCATTATTCTACAACTATTATGCATATAACACTTAGACAGTGTCCACAATTAATTGCACTGAGAATTAAACAAGTTAATTCAACAGTGCGCTCCCACTCAAATCAATATCTCTCATAATTGATTGTGAGTGATTCAAGACCCGCATTTCCATTCAACGCCATTGAACGAGATGAACACTGATGGCGCGAACTTCAATCGGTAGGCAAACTTGCCGATCACATATCTATGTGACTCTTGTTCATCTTTCGATGGGCGTGTTCCGAGCTCAGGGAGATCCTTCCAGAACGTCAAGACAACCAAGTGATCTCGCTGCGAGGTCTCAACTCACCCGCCTCACACATCCCTAATCGTTCGCACCCAGGGAGATCCTGCGATGCCCCGAAAAGTTAGGTGCCGTGACGGTGCTACACTTGGGAGAACACTAACTACTTGATATTTTGTGAGAGATCACCCTAATAAAAAGCGACTACCGCGCAATCAAGAAGGGTGCATCATAAGGGATAAACATCTCAGGCAATTCATAATAGCATGATATGGTATAGCCCTTTCTGACGAAGAAGTCTTGTATTTCTTCGTCTTCGGCATTCGCGTCGGTGTTTACCTTTGCGAAGATTGCCACCACCTTGTCGACGCACCAGATAATATTACTATCTCTATAGCTAATAAAATAATGCATTACAACAAGGTTGACACAACGGTCATTTAAAGTGCAATCATATGGCTCCAGCCATCATGCCAAATCATGACACGCAGGTCATGTTAATCAATTTACATCATATAGTCATCTCATACATAATCAAATTATTATGAGCACTGCTATACCACATCATATGCACATGCAAACCCTCCTGCAAAACCAAGTTAGACGCCTCTAATCGGTTCATGCAAAAACTTGTTTTACGTGGCTTCTAAGGTTTCGAAACAAACCGAAGCTACCAACGTCCATCATCAAGTATGATAATTCAAGTCGCTAGATTAACTTTCCAGGGTATATAAAAACCGAGATAATAAAATCTTGAGCCCCATACTAAACTTCGTCATACGCATGACCCCCGTGCAGATCATATCTGCATTGCCCTTTCGTCTGCGAAACATCCATCTTTCTTTAACTAAAGTGGAACCCAAAGAACTGTTAGCACTTCGTTGATCTGTCAATCAGCATACTCAGGAGCAGCACGAAAGGATCGCGGATTGCCAGAACTTTGTGAGATTCCACAATGCTGTCAAGATCAGGACTACGCAAATTCAAGGGAAGTAACAAGAACATCGGGTAACAGATTTCATCTGCTACCCGCACAAATAATTTTCAGTAATAGAACTCATTTACTACCTAATTATATTGTGCAACACCCATACATCTCATGTATTCTAGATCGCAACCTGCATCTACGCATAGCACGGCTCATGATGCCACTGTAGGGTAACGTAGCAGAAAACAAAAAATTTCCGACCTACGCACCAGCCCAGGAACACTATGGAGACTGCATACAAGGTTTGATCATTTTCGTTACCGACTCGTAGCGCAGCGGAAGTAGAGTCGATGACGATCGTCGGTGCAGATCCCCGCAGCTAGGATTTACAACCTCCCAACCGCGAGGATGTACTCCCTCATCTGCCCCTCGAACAGCCCTCCGGGAGGCGGTCGGACAGTCCCTCGGACGGTGTCACGGACAGCCCTTCGGGAGGACCCTCGAAACTCGGACGGTTACTCGGACAGCCCTTCGGGAGGACACTCGAACAGCCCCTCGGGCAAAAGGACGAAACTACGACCTCTCTACAGAGTTGCACACATACGGTGTCATCTATCCGGCAGGGCTTCGCCGTGCAGAACTAGTTCCCACCGGAACCCAGACAGCCTTTCGGCACTACGAAACTATTTCGTGGGAGGGAGAAAGAATGCTAGATCATGCATGGCTTGAGTATGAGAGCAAGGGGATGAAGGAGATGGCAGCCCCAACTCCTCCTTTTGTAGGCCAAGGCAAGGGGTGGGGTGGGATGTTAAAATACCAAAATACCCAAGCTTCATGTCACACATGAAAGGGCATAATGGTAACACAAGGGGGGCACCAAGGGGAACCACAATGGCAGCCGGGGCCGGCCCCACATCTGTCCCCCCCCCCCCAACAAGCCACCAACATGTCTCCATGAAACATGCATGCTCCCTAGACAAAAAGCCACCAAACATGCAACCCCCGATTCGTGGGATCTTGTCCCCTCGCACTGAGACAAGATGTTTTCCGTGAAACTTTTTCTGAAAAATTCCAGAAGGTCCCAGAACATTTCTAGCACCCTCTAAAATTATTCTGGGCACGATCCAAAACTGGTGCGGTGGTTTTTATCAGCGGAAAGCATCAACAGCGGTTACGGCAGTTTCGGAACATTTCCGGTTTTTCTCTCTGAAAATTCCCAGAAGTTCCCAGACCAATTCTGGCATCCTCTGAAAATTTCCAGGCGGTGCCGAAACCCTTTTTCACCAAATAATATATTCCGAAACAACTTTTCGGTTTTACCGAAACTCTTTCGGTGTTCTCTCTCTCGGAACTCTTCCGTTGTCTCCGAAACATTTTCGGTGACTTTCTCTCAGACTCCCTGTCTAGCGTTCAACAGATAGATGACCCTTAAGCATGTGACCCTATAGGTTCGGTGAAGTATAGACATGACCGGAACTCTTTCCGATCAATGATCAACATCGGAGCCGTGGACACCCATATTGACCCCTATACCCACACGAATAAATATTCGAGTGAACCTCCAGTTGCCGTGTGCTATTCCTGTTGCTTCGTGATATGTTACAAATACCCGAGGTGAGACATGTTGGCATTCCCGTGGATCAACAAATTGTCCACTATGCCAGTTACCTCGTTACCGGTATTGTTCTCTTTTCTCGTTACCGTGTTCCGGCATCCCTGTGATCAAATCACATTGTGTCTGGCCAGACGATGATGGATACCGTAACACCGAGAGGGCCCAGAGATATCTCTCCATCGCCGGAGGAGCAAATCCCAATCTTGAGCTATCAAGTTACTTGACACACTTTTCCATGAAACCGTAAGCCGCCGTAATAGCCACCCATTTACGGATGACGTTTAACAAACCCCAAAGTTCATGAAGCAAGCATGAAGAAACTCGATACTCTCATGGTCTAAGGAATCATGCAAATGTTAACCATCTCTGTGTTATTAACCATTAACTTGTGACGAATGTAACTCATAGCATAACATCAATTCGGGTCGATTCAACACAAATGTTCTTCTAACATTGTGCCCTCAAAGTTGCTGGCATAGACATGCCCATGATCAGAAAAACAGAACCATCATGCAAAACTTGAGCTAGTCTTAGAGGCCAGACTAGGAATACATTTTATCATTTATTATTCCACACGTGCATATGAGTCTTCCTCCGAGCCTCGTTTTATTTGTAGACTCGAGAACCATAGCAGTTATAGCATGGAACATAAACCTAATTATGAACAGGGAGATAATCAATAACATTTATTATTGCCTCTAGGGCATATCTCCTACACTCAGATCCCCTCCCACTCCAGCCGCCGCTGCCCCCCTTCTCTCTCCCAGATCCAATCCAAGTCAGAACCCCCTCCCGCCCTCGGCCTCCATCCCCATTCCTGCGCGCATCGGCCACCTCCCTCCGGTGGAGACCCCCCATGCGCCGCTGCTCCACCCGCTCCCGCGCCCCTCGATCCTAGATCCCCGTCTCCAAGTCACCCTCTCCCTCCCTCAGATCTCGATCCGCCGCCGCCCACCATCGACGACCCTCACCATAGACGTCAGCTGGTGTGGCCGCGGAGGACAAGAAGCAGAACAAGAAGAAAGGCAAGGGCGACATCAAGGGGAGGAACGGCCCGGCGGCCGTGGCCATGAAGGCGCGCGGGGCCGCGGCGGCGGAGCGGAGCAACCCCTTCGAGGCCATCTGGTCGCGCCGCAAGTTCGACGTGCTCGGCAAGAAGCGTAAGGGCGAGGAGAGGCGCACCTCCCACTCCTGCTCCGACGCCATCCACAAGGTAATGCACGCTAATAGACTGAGCAGTTCAATTTTTGGGCGAAGCTCGATTGTTTGGCCTGATGCCGCGGCATGGCTTGGTTGCAGAGGGAGAACACCCTGCTCAAGGAGTTCGAGCAGAGCGCCAAATCGTCGGTCTTCCATGACCGGCGCATCGGTGAGAGGGACGAGACCCTGCCCGAGTACGACAAGGCCATCCTCCGTCAGTAGCGAGAGCACATGGTATATGCCGCCTACCTCGTTATATCCAGAGTCACTCTGTTAGCGCAACATTCTCTAGTCAACAGTGAGATTCCTAGGTCCAAGGTTGGACACATAAACTGCATGGATTAGAGATGCCAAAATAGGGAAACCAGTGTTCTTGTTGTGTTATAGGAACAAATGTATGCATGTTTTGTCTACTTCATTTCTGTCTATCAGTACGTGCCATGCATTGTAAGTCTACGGTTCAAGTTCTCCTTCTTATTTTAGTGATGGTGGCGGTGTGTGTTTGTTAAGTTTCCCCCCTTTCTCATGATTTCTCCGCTTTACAATAGCACATAGTTCCTCTTGGTTATGCTTACTGGTGATGAGCTGAGATGACCATGTCTGGCTTTAGAATTGTTCAGCATCACTCCTATCCTTTTTCGCAAAGTCTTCCATGCCAAGCTAAACTTTGGCTTCCAGCCAAATATGTACAGTACTACCTTACTACTTTTATATATTCGCCTGCAATGTGCAACCATGTATCAGCTTTTGGTTGACACATTTGCTATTGCTAAAAATCTTGTACATGTACAATAATTACAACACTGCTGAATGTGTACTGCATGTAAGTTAGTCTGCAACATAAGACTTTGATTAATAGTTCATTACCATGTTTTTTTGCTGAATGCTTTAGGCCTTTCGAGGCTGTTCATCACTGTCCTACGCAAAACAGTGCTAAAATGCCATCACTGTACTATATAGAGAGTAGTGCCTACTACTGCAATCAAAATATAGTTGCATGATTATGTCCCAATCAGTTAAAAAAAGATTTTGTCCTCTCAAACTAATGGGCTCTCTTGTTCTCTCTCTTTGGCTGGTATAGTGATAGCGATACCCATTTAATGTAGTCGAGGAGATATGCAGTAACTTTAAAGTGAGCACATAATGCTCTTTCTTGGTTCACAATTGGTCTAACCCCCCTTGTTTTTTTGCTTGTCTTATTATGTTCGGATTGTCAAGCCAATCATATGTTGATGCTGGATAGCTTGATAGATCATCTATTCCAACTGTAGTTGGCAATATCTACACAGATACATCGTCGAAGATAATAGAAAGGTAAGATGATACTGCGTGACATAGAGGTATTGGCCATACACCGTGAACAACAGAAGCTGTGCAGTTGATATTGTCCTGTAGTATATCTTTTGATTCCAGAGCAGGCACTTTTGCATCTGTTTTTCTAGCCGCCTTTTAGTTTGCGCCATTCACTGATGTTGTGATGGATAATGACTATGGATTTTCCAAGCCATGCATCGGTTGCAATTGTTATGGCCACAGCAGTACAACAAGTATTGGTTCAATTTTTATGCGAAATTTGATTGTGAGTATGCTATTTGATGATGCTCACCTCATCAATTTTTCATGTCTTGTGTGAAATCTGTACCCTATTAGAAGATGCCGCCATCAAGTTAATAATAACACTAATGATCATTTGATTCTAGTCTAGAGATACAACAACATTAGTTAGATCCATGGATGGATGGATGAACACACACAACTAGCAGCTTAGCAGTGTTAGCAACCACAAAAATTAGCCTTGTGATTCATTCTGTTGAGGCAAGCATGCTCTATTCATTTTGGATCCAAGCTATGTACGTACTAATAAGCTAGCTCAAGCACAAGCACATGCAGCTCGATTGATATCTATAGTTATAGCAGCAGTACATATGTGTCTCCTATACTAGATTAATTTCTATACTTAGCTCAACAACACCAGCTCTTACCTGTTTGTTCGTTTTGGAGCAGCAGACATCCTCAGTGGACAATGATGACAACCAGGGCATCCACCGCCACGACGACGCTCCGCACATGGTCCAACTCGGCTACAACCTCCTCTACCGCGTACAGCGGCCGCGGTTGTCTGCGGCATCAAGTACAACCTCCTCTCCGGTGAGCCCACCTCCTACCTCTAGCTCCCTCTTTTGTGCTGCTGTAGAAGTACCTTGCTCTGTTCCATGGCCATCATATATTTTTTTTCATAAAATGCTCTAGTGAACAGGATTCATAGATAAGTTGGCTACTTTTCCTCAAGTTATTTGTGCATTTATAAACCTATTTGAACTTTTCTATTTCTTGAATGTATCCATCCATAAAATGTTTTATACAGATAGTTTTGGAATGTGTTTTTTTCTTAGCTTATGTCGTGCATCACAAATGGATCAAGTTCCAGTTTTAGTTTTGTTGTTATTAACCTCTACAATCCTGTCAGCATAATAAGTATGTGAATGAATCCATTCGAGTATCTGAAACTAGATGTTTTGTTGCTCGTAGTAATTAAAAACAGCGGCCAGTTTCTCATCACACACTGTTATTATCACTTCATGGCTTGATCTGTTGTGTCAGGCTGCTGTAGGTGCTAAACTGTGATCATTGCAAGGAGGAAACACTGTTTGGCTTCAGCCCTTCCCCATTTGATCATTTTTTATGGCCCGCATGCATGCTACATGTTGGCTGACTTGGCATGACTTGCACGAAAACTTGAGGGCATTTATACTAAATAAAACTTAATTTTCATGCAGACTTGCTCTAGCTCTTCTTAATTTTCATGCATGTTTCTTTCCAGACTTGATCTTACTACTATATAGCACCCCATCACTTGTTGTTGTTGTTATTCACCCTATCCCCGTTGTTATGTTTTCTTGTTGGCAGATATTTTGCGTAAATTCAAGACGAAAGATGTTCAAAGAAGCGCCAAGACATTCTTATATAGCAAGTTATGTAATAATAGCTGGGTTATCTGGGCATTGTGAACTCTAGAATTTCATGTATCTTCTCTCTGTTTCTGAATGAAATGTTGTATGTTTCAGAATTACAATTTCTGTTTCATATGAAATAGTAATTATGTATGTGATTTGAAAATGTGTGCAATGGAAACATGACTCATGCGACCCACTTATCAAAATAATTTGAGCACATTTGAAATTTCTGACGTGTGGGACCAGTGTATGATATTATGATATTTGAGACCAATATAAAACGGTGGAAAATAAAATGGTGAAAAATAAAAGATCATACACTGTAAAAGGCCGCACCCAGAAATAAAAAGGCCGAATTGCTGAGCTAGGCCCATGTAGCTAGCGTAAATTGACAGGAAAAATATATATAAATGGGTTGAATTAATGAGTTCGGCCCATATAGACACCTAATCGGACCGGGCTGATTCTTGTGAACGACCTTTTCATTTGGTCGCAATTTTGCCATGTTAGCTTGCCACGTCGGATCCGACGTGGCCTGGGCAGACAGCTAGCGACCAAAACAGAAGGTCGTAGGATCAATGACTTTTTGTTTTGGTCGTTGCCTTCAACGACCTTATCACAAAGAAGGTCATTAATTTCCATTAAAGACGGTCAGCTTTTGACCATCTGTTTTTGGTCACAAAAAGGTCGCAAATGAAAAACAACGACCATTTAGCGACCAATAGTGATGGTCGCAAGTTGACATATTTCTTGTAGTGATTGCCATTATTGCGCAAGCAGACAAGCAAAAGTAGTTCAAAAACAGCGAAATTCTGGCCAAATTAAAAAAAAGCTTAATCTACAGCTTAGGGCAAAAGCGAACCTGTTTGCCATCGCTCAGCGCTTAAGCACGCTTAAGCGTCGCTTAAAAATGCTTTCTTGAATACTGGTCACGGGAGACCTTGTCGCCGGCAACTCCGTCCACCTCACGAGACGCACCAAGCACCGGGACGACTGCCAGGACCTCCTGAACTCGATTCCGTGTTCGGCTTCCCGGGAGTCGCCGCTGTTTGTCGGCCATGGCCGCTGGCATGACCTTCTCTGTTTGGCCAAGAGGGAAGGCGCGGGTGGACTAGTTAAACCTGACCTGAGGGACCCACCCGTCAGCTTCTTTTTATTATTTTGTAAGTTATGATTTGCCCTGGCTGGTTTATGCCTTCCCCTTTAAGAAACGTATTCAGTCCGAAACGTTGTCTATTTAAATGGTTTAGGACCTAGCTATAAATAAAATAATCATAGAAAGGTCCCTGAAAATAAAACCCATATAACTTTTAAAATGTAAGTCCAAATTAATTGATTATTTTTCTAAAATTCTTTATTTTTCCTCTAGTTTATTTTAGTATTTATTCCAAAATTTCTAAACAATTTTATTGCACTGTTTTGGTTTTATAAGATTTTACCCTTTTTGCTTTATAGAAAAAGAAGGAGGGAAAATGATTTTTCCAAGACTTGTGGATTGAACCCAACGTTCCTACATGCTCAAAGCAAGCATCTTGAACACTTGATATGATGATTGCTTGGTTGGTTGCTTGCTAGAATATTGAACATGTTTATGTTTGTATTGAATGAATATGCAAAGTCTTCGCTCCCCTTCCCCTCCCTCTTCTACAGTAACGAGAGGTGAACTGGAAAGCGACTCGCGTTTCCGCCGGCAATTCAGCCGCCCTCCTTCGGTCTGTCGGCGTCGGTGCTGTTGGAGGGGTGAGGTGGTTCGAATCGTAGGCTGGATCTGTCTATTGCTAGTTTAGTTAAGCTAGTTTGCTTGGGTTTCGGCCGTCCACTGTTTCGGCCTCGGCGGTGATTGTGGCGGCGGCGAATAATCATGCTTTCGATCTGGTCTTGGTGGCTTATGTGGCGGCAATCACCGGCGGATCGAGAAGCAGCCTCTCCAATCGAAGCTGGAACAGCGGTGGCGACGGCTTCAACTTGGATTTTGTGCTCTGGCTCCGCTGTCGCGGCGATGCTTGCTCCGGCGTCGACGCAGGGCCACGGAGCTCGTATAGGAGCGTGGAGCTGGCGGCGAGGGTGCCCAGTGCCACTGGCTTGCCCCAGGTCTTCCTCCTTCTCAGGTGCCGGCGGGGGAGACGACACCTACTTTCAAGTGTTGCTTCAATCTGCAGGTCCATGGCCGTGCTGGTGCGGCGAAACTGAAGTCGACGACTACCCTCTTGTGATGAATCCGTCCGCAGGTTACAGGGTTTCGCTGGCTCCGTGTGAGAGAGGCGGCTGCAGCGTAGAGGCGCGTCCTCCGCTCACGGCGGTGGTCTTCATAGATCGAGTTCCCAGGGACTGTCCATAATTTCCTTTTCTTCTGAGGTCCTTTGTAACACTAGGTGGTCTCGATAATAGATCTGGGTGCCTTTTCGCAAAAAAAAAGAATATGCAAGGTGATGACCACGGCTTGTTTGTGTGGTTGCTTGCTCATCATTTTGATCTCAAATAAGCATGGAATATATGTTGGTGTGTTTGCTGCCTCGTGCCACACATGCCTATACTTGTTCCGGCTAACCTGCCGGAAAGAAAGTTGTCACAAGTAAAAGTGACCGAGAAAGTTGAAGCCATGTTGGGACATGGTCATATAAGTTGATTTTGGCATGTCGGGACATGCTGAGGCTGTGGCCCGGTTTCATACTGAGTTTAAAGATAGCATTTATTGTGCTAACCACCGCAGGAAATATATAAATCTCCCGAGTCGACCAAATATCGAGTCTTCTTACCGTTAACCCCAAACTTGATTCATGCTACCACATGTCCCTACTATGGGTAGGGTACGATTTAGTAAATTGTTAACCTCTTCGCTACACACATCATATAGAGGGGCCAACGTGTTGGTTCCGGGACACTGGGTAAACCGGTCACTTGGTCTGGGGGCATGAGTGTTTGCGGTTGAGACCGAAGAGGGGGGCACCCCTAGTTGCGTGCGTTATAATTATAGTCGTCTGCTCATGCTATTCGAGGTTGGGACCTCCCCACATAAGATTTTATTTGTCCGATGCTTTGGGTGATTCCTGGCCCGGAGAATTAAAACTGGTGTGTGTAGGTCAGGTGTGTTGCTACCCAAAGATCATAATAGTAAATCTCTCGCCAATACTTTGGTCCTGGCAAAAGTAATCCTTTACATGTGCACAACTAGGGAAAACCCTAGCAGTAGCGCAGGGTATATGCCTATCAGTAGCACGGGGTGCCGTGCTACTGATAGGGCGCTACAGCTAACTTTTAGCAGTAGCTCCGGTTTGACCCACGCTATTACTAATTATGTTATCAGTAGCATTGGTATGGTCCCGCGCTACTGATAAATAGTAGTAGCGCGGACTCTGACCCGCGCTATTGCTATTTGTCTGTATTTATACACGGTTATACAAATTTTGATACAATAGCAATTAAGACAATGTTATATCATTATGATCATGATGAGTTATTATATCATTGGGTGGAAGGAACGCGAATTAGATTTAAGTGGATGGATCAAAAGTGACCAAAAGTTGGATTAGTAGGACGATCCTACTAATCCAACTGTTGGTCACTTGGGATCCATCCGCATGAATGTAATCCATGTTTCCTCCACCCAATGATATAATAACTCATCATGATCATAATAACAACTCATCATCATCATCATCATGATCATCATATTCATATAAGCACTCATGCATCATCATCATCATCATAATAACAACTCATCATCATAGTCATATAAGAACTAGCTCATCATTCTAGCACAATGTAGAACATAACTCATCATCATCATCATCATAACAACTACTCATCATCATCATAGTCATAACCAGCACTAGCTAATTGTTCTTAGCACATGATGAGTACTACCTAAGACCTGCTACTATCTCGAAGGTAAAATAGCATAAAACAGGTAAACCCCTGAATCTCCATTTTGGAGAATAAAGATCAACCTGTCTCCCATTTGTGGGCTGCGCTTCATGTTGCCCCAAAGTAGTTCCCTGCGATGATTCAAAAATTTTCTCCAGTCTTTGATTGTGAGGACTTCATCTCTTCGAGAAATCATGTATGCACTGCGATGAACCGTAGGCCAACTTGGCCGTAAGCTAATAATGTTCATTTCACCTTTCATATGCATCAGACGAGGCACAAAATCCTTCGGGAGTTTCTGTTGAAGATCATCATAATAACATACTTAGCAATGTAGTTTAGCTTAAGAAGAATGTATGCAAAAGATGCACTGGTGACATAATAGAAAAAATCTTACCATGATATCTCGATGGATGTTACAGTAGTACAATACACGGACCAGTGGCACGTATTGACCATAATTTGGAGGAATATCATGACTCGTCTTGAAAGTCTCAACATCTTTAATCCATGAAACAAAATGATTTATCTCCTCGCAAGTTAGTTCAGAGCCATAATTGTAGTAGGTTTTGTCTACTATGTTCCGTACATGTCTTGAAGAATGGAAATAAGCTGTCAATGGAAATAAGTTGTCAACTATTTTTAAATAAACAATATAAATTACTTAATAAATATGTTTGACAAACTCACATAGAGGTAGAACTGGAAGCGTATCCACATCGACCCAAATGTCGATATTATCTTCAATATCTTCTTCAGGACGAATATCGAAGGTGACATGCATAACCTCCTGAAATGCATATGCCTTGCATAGTGCTCTTCAATTTGAGCAACCAAAATAGGAGTGGTTCATTGCATTGTATAGCTTAACGGCAAAAGCATAACCATGTTGGGTCGTCAGGTGAACTCTCTTCGTCTCCATATTGTCACGATCTTCAAAATCCAGCTTATCCAAGACATAAGGTCTTGCATGGCAGGGGATGCACTAGTCGAATTGTAAAAAATGGAAATTACATGTTGAAGCAAAGACGCAAAAGTCATGCTTAATTACGAAAAAAGAATTGTCACTGTTAGGTACCATAAAAACATCAAAGGTCTCGTCGGGCTTGATGGTTAAGCGCCGATCGTCTTCTAGGTGAGGCCTATCGCACATACCCCGGTCGTCCCCGCAGTAGTTGCACTCAGGGTACCTATTGTCGTCAGACATTTCCTATGTTAATAATTCAAAGATTAAAAATCGATTGATGGCAATTACCAGGAAACTCAACACACAGATCGCTATTCAGCACGGGTTGACTTTCGGTCCATCGAGACTTCCCTGATAAACTCTCATCCCACGTGGTGTCGATGGTGGGCACTCCCTCTCTGATATTGCGACCGTCGGTGATGGTCGCTCCTCCTATCATTCCAACGTGCATTACACCAAAATGTCTAGCACCTTGGAATGAGAGAGAAGCGACCCTCACGACAACAGTCGGGATTCTTCCATTCTCATATTACGACCGTCGATGATGGTCGCTCCTCCCTTCGTTCCAGAGTGCATTACACGAAAATGTCTAGCACACGGGAATGAAGGAGAAGCGACCCCCACGACAACAGTCGGGATTCTTCTCTCTCATATATTGAGCAAGGAGCCCCAACTGACTGAAAGTCAACCCGTTACATATATGAAGCAATGGCATAAAAACTGGCCTATGTTCTGCCAGAATGTCAATTAAATTGCATTCCTGCAAATCACGGGCACTCTATATTTCCTACTTTCCAGCACAAGTCATGCCAGAATTCACGAAAAATTTCGGCATGACCATTGCTAAAATAGGACATATCGAGCGCCTGAAATTTGCCGGAACAGAAATGAATCGACATTCCGGCAAAACATAGGCCACTCGGAGGTGTTCCCTGCAAAATCACACACATGTCCAAAGGGACGACCAATACATGTCTAAATATCATCATACACATGTCCAAAGGGACAACCAATACATGTTCGAGGAGTAGAGGAGGAGGAGGTGGACTTTTAGCTCACCAACTCGGCTGTAGAGCAAGCAGAGGAAGCTCCGCCGACGTTCACTCGAGGGAGACGTGACACTAGAAAGCCTGCAAATTCCACCGAGTGAAAATTTTACATCATCAAATCTCATATAGCAATCTTTGATGACAAAGTGATAATGACATAAAAATAATTAAAGTGTCCAATACATTTCTATATTCAAAAAACATATTCGATACCTAAAACATTTCTATATTCATTAAACCTATTCGATACCTAAAATATTTAAGGTATTTTCTATTCTATTACTAAATTTTTTACAAAAAAATTCTACCAACTAAAGTGTCCACCAACTAAAATACCTAAATATACGTAAAAATTTCTACCAAGTAAAAATTTCTACCAACTAAAGTGTCCACCAACTAAAATACCTAAAATTTTCTACCAACTAAAATTTCTACCAAATAAAGTGTCCACCAACTAAAATACCTAAAATTTTCTACCAACTAAACCTATTCGATACATTTTCTATTCTATTACTAGTTAAATCAAAGTGTCCAATACATTTTTCTACCAACTAAATTTTTAACTAATTCAAAATTACAGAGAGGAGGAGGAGGGAGGAGAGAGTAGGAGGAGGAGGAGGATGGAGGAGGAGGGCGGTGGGAGCAGGGTTGTGGCAGGAGGGAGGAGGGCTGCCGGAGGAGGGTGGTGAGAGGAGGGAGGAGGGCTACCGGAGTAGGAGGGAGGAGGAGGGCGGCCGGAGGAGGAGGAGGGAGGATGGCGGTCGGACGAGTGAGAGGGCCGGTGGGAGGAGGAGGTAGGAGGGAGGAGGGCGGCGACATACCGAGGAAGAAGGAGGGAGGACGGCGATGGCGGGAGGGAGGCTGCAGTGAGGCAGTGAGTAGTGAGGGGAGGGTGAAGGTCGGGCGTGGGGATAAGGTGGCCTTATCAGTAGCGCAGGGCTCGGCCGAGCGCTACTGCTATGCCCATTAGCAGTAGCGTGGGGTAAATAATCAGCGCTACTACTAAGCCCATTAGCAGCAGCAGCGCTGTGTATGGACAACACGCTACTGCTAATGGGCTTAGTTGTAGCGCGTGCTTCGTGGCCGGCGCTGCTACTGTGTCAAGCCCCTGGTCACAATAGGGCCCACTTATTGGTAGCGCTGGTTTCATGGGCCCGCGCTACTACTAATGTGGACCTGAAGTGCAGGTCTTAGGACCGCGCTGCTGCTAAGTAGCAGTAGCGTGGGCCATTTACCCCTCGCTGCTGTTACCTGTCTAACTATAGGGTTTTCCTTAGTAGTGTTGGGTAACGAGTGCAACCTCTGTACATTGTAAAACCTATTTGAATAGCCGTGTCCATGGTTAAGGACTGCAGTTTGGAAGGGTCACGTGTCGGTCTTAGTGTTGGTCTTCAGAGGAAATAACTAAACAAAGAATTGATCATGATTCACTTATGCTTTATGATTATTGTTAATATTGATGCTATTATGAATATTATTATTGATGCTATTATGGACTAACCCCTTTTCTTATATGTATTGTTGAGTATCTCCTGGGAAGGTTCTACCTCTTGGATACTCATTATAATCTGTTTGATACTTGGGTCTTCCATTTCTTTTGGATCTTCGGGAGGTCTATCGCCTTAATTTCCATTTTATATTTATTTAAGACCTTTTGTGGCATCGCAAAAACACCCGTTTGGCTTGTGTGCTCCTTTTCTTTTTGATTTTTGGGAGGTCTATCGCCGGAATTTCCACTTTGAAATTTATTTAAGACCTTTTGTGGCCTCGCGAAGACACCCGTCTGGCTTGTGTGTTCCTTTTCTTTTGTTTCTTCGGGAGGTCTATCGCCTGAACTTCCACTTTTACATTTATTTGTGACCATTCGTGACACCGCAAAGACACCCGTATGTCTTGTGTGTTAATTTTATTTTGGATATTCGGGAGGTCTATTGCCTGAATGTCCGCTTTTAAATCTATTTGGATCTTCGGGAGGTCTATCGCCTGAAGTTCCGCCTTTACATTTATTTAAGATTTATCTGGGACTGTTTTTACCTCCTAAGAATAAATGTTTGTTATATGAATGCTTGAACTAATGTTTGTTATGTGAATGTTTTATATCTTGATTACTAACCCCTTATATTCCTTATGCATTTATAACATTCTCATATAATTACATCCTAGTAACACTTTGTGTATATTTGAATGGTATGATGTTATGCTGTTATTATCGGATTATTAATAGGAACATTCGAAGGAAGTAGTTCTTCTTGATTGAATTGCTTGTCATAGCCCATAATAATGAAGTTGGATTCCAATCACAAGATTGATATCACATAAGATTTAGTTGCGTTGTTAAGATGAATTATTTCTAACCTATGGTTAAGAAATAAAGTAGTTATCATGACAAATCTAAGATTTGAAAGTAAACTGCCTCTAACCATGTATCATTGTTAAATTAATAGCAAGCTTTGGTTAACCTCATGCCATGCCATAACAATGATAGAATCTGCTTGAAAGTTTAATTGCATGCACTCTGCCTACTTTCATTTTATATTTGCTCCGTGATGTCTTGCAAGTACATTCAAAGTACTCACCTAGCTTATTGATTGACCAGATTCTGGACATGAGGTACTAGCCTAGGAACCTGAGATAGCGGCCGTACGAGCTAGGAGTGAACCTAGTCAGCCGATCCTGTGGGAGTGAAGCCTCACCGAGATAGTATCATTCTGGTTGTTTCCGCCTTCTGCTTCTAGAAGCCTCTGGTGTAAATCCTTTAGTCCTTCACGGTCTTGTATTAAAACCCTGTAAATGCTTGCTGATCTGTATTAAGGACGTGTCCACCAGTTTTAAATGATCTTGGGGCTGGTGATGATACGGGGGTCATTCTGGAATTTTTGTCCTGGAATCCAGCCCTGAAAGACTTGGCATCAGAGTCAGGCTGACTATACGTTAACCCTAGCTTAGCATGGTCATTGTCTAGAGGTTTCCTTATCATCCAGGCCTTTCCCTATTCATAGTCAAGCCTAGCCTATCTGAGAGCCTGAGCAGTGGTCAACTGACATCTTTTGATAATCGGTGCCCAACCTATTGACCTAGCCCTTAGACACCTGAGTTATCCCATCCGCAATTATGCGGTGGAGGACCCTGATGGCCTATAAAGGAAGCTTTGCCTCAACTTAGCACATCATAGCCCTCATGTAGGAGATATGCCCTAGAGCAATAATAATAGTTATTTTGTATCTCCAAGTTTGTAATGGATGTTTACTTTCCATGCTATAACTGCAATGATTCTCGAGTCTACAATAACCACGAGGCTCGGAGGGAAACTCATTTGCACCTGTGGTATAATAAATAGGTGAAATGTATTCCTAGTCGTGCCTCTTAGACATGCTCAAGTGTTGCATGATGGTCATGTTTTCCTGATCATGGGTATGACCACTGTTCGGGATATCGCTTATCGTTATCATCTCGGTCGGCTGGGGATTAGAGATTAATCGGAAATTGGACGATTAATCAATTTTATCGGTTGACTATTAACCGGCAAGTTTTTTTGCAAGACCTACATTTTCAAGCACTAATAAGGAAAAATTGGAAACAATCAACAAGTGTGTGCTCTAAGCCTTTAACACTACATCCATATATATTATATAACAGCAGTACATGTCATGTTTTTGCATGTTTGAAATTCAAATAGGACAGGAGTACATAGATACTACAATATTACATTATTACATACCAAACAAAAATTGGACAGCACTTCAACAATAGCAGTGCACAGATTTACTCATTTACAATTTTACATAACAATCAACAACAGGCAGAACAACAGTACATAACTACATATATGAGTCCACAAATAAACTGAGATAGTAGATAGGATGCAGTACATATATAAATATATTAGTCTTATTCCACAAATAAACTGAGATAGTATCATAGTGGATACTGGATAGATAGGCAGCACAGCAGTACATAACAGGTCCAGAGTACACAAATAAGCATAGTTCTACTTCTACACTTCTACTTCTACTTCGTAGTCTTACACTAGTTACTACTTTGCTAGAAAACAGCCAAACACCAATCAACCAAAATAAGGTAGTTCTTAGCTCTCTGATTCTCTCACAAGTCACAAGCCACAACCAAAATAAGGCAGTAGGCTGCTAGCAAACAACACACAATACTAGGAATGAGATTGTTAAAAGGCCTAGGATTCAAGGCTGCATCAGCTCTTCCTCATCGTTTTCTTCTATCACCCCAACCATATCATCATCAGACTCAAACTCTATCTCATCTTCATTGATAGGCACAGTGTCATCTTCATCATCAGAAACAAAGTCTTCCACTTCATGGAGTTATCTCACCCTTAGACTTCTACGAGGCTCTGCTGTATTGTCAACTCCAGTAGCTCCCATCTCTTCATCATCATAAGCATCTTCACATATCCAATCATGGGCTAAAGAAATGACAGCAGCTTTAGTTTAGCTGAAGAAATGACAGTAGCCACTCATTTTAATCGACTAAAGAAATGACAGTAGCTGCAATTTAGCTGAAGAAATTGACTGAAGAAATGACAGTGTCCACTCATTTTAATCGACTAAAGAAAACTTAAAAGAGGACAGCAGCGTGACAAAGAAACAATAACAGGATGTAGGACAGCTGGAGAAGGGATGGCGTGTCTAGCTACTGCCGTTCGTCGGAGTAGGAGGTAGAGGATGGAGCTACTGTACTGCTGCTGGCGGAAGGGTGGCGGTGGCGAGCAACACCAGCCGTCAGCGACGGAGAAAAGATATGGGGCTCCGGTGCCACGAGAGGAAGATTGGCGCAGCTTCGGTGCTGGTAGAGGAAGAGGGGTGTAGCTCTGGTGCTGCTGCAGCAATGTATGGCGATGGGGAGCAGTTCTGGTCATCGGCGATGGGAGCTGCGGAGGAGTCGTGATGGCGATGGTGATGCAGGGGAGTCACGATGGCGATGGGAGCTGCAGGCTGAGGTCCCATGGAAGAGGAGAGGGGGATCCACAGGGCGCCTAGCTCGGGTGTGTGACGCCCCCGGCCTAATCGTGCACTAATCATACACGCAAATGCACACGATCAAGCCTAAGGACTCACGGGAAGATATCACAACACAACTCTAAAACATAAATAAAGTCATACAAGCTTTATATTACAAGCCAGGGGCCTCGAGGGCTCGAATACATAAGCTTGCGTACAAGCGTCAGCGGAACCATCAGATATCTGAGTACAGATATGAAACAGAAACAGAAAGGCCTTTAGAAAGGCGGGGCAAAATAAAACACTACGATCGAAAGGCGTAGGCCTCCTGCCTGGGACCCTCCGATCCTACTCCTGGTCGTCAGTCAACTCGTAGAAGTATCCATCCTCTGGGTAGTAGTAGTAGCAAACGTCGGCAGGGCAGCTGCCTCAGGGGCTCCGTCCTCTGGTCACGTCAAACTGATATGGGGAGAAAAAGGAAAACAAAGCAACCATGAGTACTTAGAAGTACTCAGCAAGCAAGGATCTACACTACATATGCAACATTTTCAAAGGGAGGCTGTATATGTGGACTGGGCTGCAGAAATGCCAGAATAGAGAGAAGGCCTAGTCCTATCGAAGACAAGCATCTTCATCGGTCTTGCAGTAGTAGAAGAGAGTAGAACAGTACAATATAATGTAGCAGTATCATTATGTCTCATCCTCACCCAGAGATCCTTTCTCGACTCCCTGCGAGAAAGCAATCCCAGAGCCATACAGTCATCAACCTCGTCCGGAGATCCCTTCTCGACTCCCTGCGAGAAGCAATCCCAGAGCCATAGTATCCAAGTATCCAGTTCTAAATTGTATCAATCAGGATACAACTCCGAGTGTCCTTTACCGTAGGACCGGCTATCGATAGAAATGTTCTTCCCTGCAGGGGTGCACCAACTTACCCAACACGCTCGATTAACTCCGGCCGGACACACTTTCCTGGTTCATGCCCGGCCTCGGCCAAACGACACATCGCAACCCTACATACAGCTCAGCAGAGAGGTCCCCGCCGGTCTACATCCTAAGCGCAAGGGGGTCTTGGAAATCGCCCCTCGCCCTCCGGGTCGTTGCGCACACGGTGAAGCCAGGCACCAACACTACAGGAAGGTGCCGGTCCGTCCGTGCCGCCATGCGGAACTAGACGTCTGACAGAGCTTTCGGCTAATGCATACGATGCAGAACGCCCATACTATGCCCACGTGATGGTTAGTGCTATCAGACCAGAGGCCTGCTCGGATCAAATATCCAAATCGTTAGGACTAGGGGCTTGCGGTAACGAGCAGAGACTCACGAAAGATGTGACCCCGTCGCCCCGTCTCGAGGACTTGCTGCAAGGGTTAAGAATGCCCGGCCGCGCCTCGTATTCACCACTCGCGCACCACACTGGCACCCGTCTTCACAACACTCGCCTCTCAGGCGCACGAGGGTACTCCTCAGGGTCGACCCGCCTATCCAAGTAACAGTGTAAAGTCCAAGTATCCGTGTGTCCATAACGTCAGGGGAATCTGAGGTATCACCCTCGTTTGATTTCCCACTCGATGTATCCGTCATGGTGAACTCGGAGGAATCACCCTCGCTGGGTTCACACTTGAGGTGTTGTACGACAGCGTCGTTGCCGGAAGTGGTGAAGGAGGAATCACCCTCGATGACCACGACCGAATAGCTACTCTACAGAGTTAACATCAGAAGTCCTACAAGAGGTTTCACCCTCGGCACTCGATAGTAACGCTGCAGTGTCGTTACAACTAAAGGGGGTGATGTGCGGTGTCGGGGCCTGGTCTTCAATCCCGTTGATCGGATCTTCTGACGATCCAGCGCAGCAGTCGGGATAAGTGGGGTCACTGATAGGTCTCTACCCAGCCTATAGTATGCAGTTTAGGATATGCAGGTAACTATCAACAGCAGGCTACAGTAAACAGGCTATGCATCAGAATAGGTAAAGCAGTAGCATCAGCAATTCTAATGCAAGCATGAGAAATAGAATGGGCCATATCGGGATAATCAAAAGGGGGGGCTTGCCTGGTTGCTCAGCGGCAAGGGCAAGGTCGTCAATGGTGTCTTCGGGCTCCGGAGCTGCGTCGGTCTCGGGGATGACGTCGGTGTCGGAGGCTACCAAGAGAGAAGAGGGGGAGGAAACAGTATAAATAAACAGCGAACAAGTGCAGCACAAAGCATAACATGGCAGTACGCAGTGACGGAGGTGACCTAACGCAGTGCCGGGTGATACTGGCGAAGGTGGGATCCATCCGGGAATGTTTTCCCGTCTCCGGACATTTGTCAGACAGATGACCGGAGGGGAACGGTTGCATGTTCGGATAGTTAGGGACGTGTGACGGACGAACATACCGCGTTTTCGGATTCGTCTCGTCGTTCTGAGCAATTTTCATGTACAAAGTTTTTCGATCTGAGCTACGGATTAAAAGATATGATTTTCTAAAGTTTTTATTCATTTCTGGAATTTATTTAATTTATTAAATCAACACTATCCGAAACAGTACAGGGTGACGTCACTGTGACGTAATGCTCATGTCAGCAGTCAACGGTCGGTTGACCAGGGTCAAACCTGACCAGTGGGGCCCACATGTCAGCCTCTGATTAGTCTAAACAGATTTTATTTTTAGCTAATTAACTAATTAGGCTACTGGGCCCACATGTCAATGTGTAATTAGGTTAAACTAATTAACTTAATCAAAATAATTAATTAACAGGCGGTGGGGCCCGTGTGTCAGTGACACAGCCGGCCCAGTCAGCAGCGCTGACCAGTCAACTGGGCCCGCGGGGCCCAGCGTCAGCCACACAGGGGCGGGGCCACGGCGCCACGTCGGCGACGGCCGGCGAGTCGCCGGAATCACGCCGGCGAGCGTGTTTGCGGCGGAGCAGCGTCGGGATGGGTACGGGATTCACCCACAGGGGGTCTAAGAGGCTGGGGTTGGGCGTGTTCGACGCGGCTCGACGTCGCGCGTCGAATGGTGGCGGAGCTAGGGGCTGTGGTGACCGGAGTTGAGTGCCACGAGCTCGCCGGCGGCGAGGTGATTCGGGCGTGCGACGGAATCGGGGCTACGGTGGGGTAAATGAGCAGCGCAAAGTGGCTACGGCGTCTACGCGACGCGGTGAGTGCGGTGCTGGCATGCACGGGGCCCTATGGTCGCCGAGGCCACACCGGCAACAAGGCCAGGCGGCGGCGCGTTCGGGCACGAGGGGAATGGTGCATACGGTGCAGAGGAGAGCGCATGGAGAGGGGTAGAAGGACGGGGTGCTCACGTAGGGCCTGTAGGTGTGCGTAAGCGAGCTCGGGGAGGGCTTTCTAGAGCGAATCGACGACGGCGTGCGGCGGCGATCCGAGAAGGAAGGAGGGCTCGAGGAGGCGCTGCGGTTGCTCCGCGCTCCCTCCAGTCGAGGCCGAGGCGTAGTCGAGGCCGGGGAGGACGGTGGACAGCACGGCGGGGCGAACGGGGCACGGGGTCTGCTTGTTTTATGGCGGCGGAGCCATGGCCGCGTTCTGCCGCGGTGGGGAGACGAGGGAGAGAGGGAGAGAATGGCGAAGGGGGAACCAGGGGGTCAGCGGGGGTGCACTTAACCTCCCCGGCGAGGCGAGGCCGCTGTCGACCGCACGGAGAGGGGCCAGGGAGGCCGGGCGCGCGCGCACTAGCTGCTCGACAGCGCGCCTGCGGCGTCAGGGGGTAGGGGAAGGGGGGGCTAGTTGGGCTGGGCCGCCACTGTGCACTTGCGGTCCGGCACAGTGGGCTTCTTTTCCTTTTTTTCCTTTTCTGTTTCTTTTCTTTTCTAATCTGTTAATTGTTTAGGCCCCAAATGATTTTTGTAAAAAGGGAGACCTAGTCCATAAATACCAGTGCTTTATTCCCTAACACCTAAAATTAGTTTGGGCAAAACATCATTTCATATTTGTTTTAAATAAATTAAAAGGTTACTAAATGTTATTTTCAGCCACTTTTTTAGGTTGTTTGAGTCACTTATCCAATTTTAATAATGTTGTTTACAATTTTAACATAGCCTCTGATTTATCTATTATTTATTGAACATTTTAGTTCTTATGTTGGACAACTTTTATATTTCACTTTCATTTAAATTTGAATTTGAGTTAGGAATTGAAATGCAATATAATGCTAATGATGATCATGCACTGTTAAACATGATGACATGGCATTATCAAAATGGACTTACTGTGGCTAACCACTGGGGGTGTTACAAATCTCCTCCACTAATAAGAATTCTCGTCCCGAGAATTAAGAGGTAGAAGGAAAAAGTTCGGGGTATTCCGTACGAAGATTATCCTCGCGTTCCCAAGTGTCTTCATCTTCAGTATGATTTGACCACTGAACTTTGAGGAACTTGGTAACTTTCTGGCGGGTTCGACGTTCAGCTTCATCGAGAATGCGGATCGGATGCTCCTTATAAGATAGATCATCTTGCAATTCGAGCACCTCGTGATCCACTGCTCGGTGCGGAGATTCCTTGAAGCATTGACGAAGTTGCGACACATGGAAGACGTCGTGGATATGGGAGAATTGCGGCGGCAATTCCAATTTATACGCCACCTGACCATGTCTAGCAATAATGCGGAAAGGACCAATGTAGCGTGGAGCTAGCTTGCCCTTGATTCCAAAACGGTGAGTGCCTTTCATCGGGGTGACTCGCAGATAAGCCTGATCACCAGGTTGATAAGTCAAACCCCATCGTTTGCGATCATAGTTGCTCTTCTGGCGGTCCTGAGCCGCCTTGAGGTTTTCACGGACGATACGAACTTGTTCTTCGGCGTGTTGAATAATATCCGGACCCACGAGCGGTCGTTCCCCAGTTTCTGACCAATTTAGAGGGGTTCGACACTTACGTCCATAGAGTACTTCGAAGGGGGCCATCTTCAAGCTGGCTTGATAGCTATTGTTATATGAGAATTCCGCATCAGGAAGAGATTCTTCCCAATTCTTGCCGAAAGAAATGACACAAGCTCGAAGCATGTCTTCAAGCACTTGATTGACTCGTTCGACCTGGCCTTGGGATTGGGGGTGATAAGCTGAACTCCAGGTAATATGAGTTCCCATAGCTGTTTGGAAACTTTCCCAGAACTTTGAGGTGAAAAGACCGCCATGGTCCGAACTGATCTCCTTCGGAATACCGTGGAGTGTAACAATTCTGGAGATATACAACTCTGCTAACTGACTAGCAGTGATCGTCTCCTTGACAGGCAGAAAGTGTGCAACTTTAGAGATTTGGTCGACGACGACAAGAATAGCATCGTGACCCTTCTGTGACCTGGGAAGTCCTATAACGAAATCCGTCTGAACCTTATCCCATTTCCATAGAGGAATAGGAAGTGGTTGCAGAATTCCAGCTGGTTTCTGATGTTCTGCTTTAACGCGACGACACACATCACATTCAGCAACATAACGAGCAATGTCTTGCTTCATTTTAGACCACCAGTACCTTTGACGGAGATCACGATACATCTTGGTGCTACCCGGATGAATAGATAGCGGGGTATAATGTGCCTCCTTCATGACCTTGTCGGTCATAAGCTCGAAGCGAGGTACGACAATGCGGTTTCTGAAATACAAGGTTCTATCTTTAGACAGCGAGAAATCCCTGTACTTTACAAGGTGAAGGTCTTTCTTCATCAGATCAATTTCAGCATCTTTAGCTTGCGCATTCTTAACAGCTTTCTCAAGATCTGCTTGTATCACAAGGTTATTAAGAGAACCCTGTGGAACAATACGCAGATTTAGCTTGCACAGTTCTTCAAAAAGACGAGGTTGAACTCGCCTAACCATGAGGTTGTCGCAATAGGACTTGCGGCTTAAGGCATCAGCCATCACGTTAGCCTTGCCAGGGGTATAGGAAATGCCCAAATCATAGTCTGCAATGGCCTCCATCCATCTTTGCTGACGGAAGTTTAGAGAAGGTTGAGTGAACAAGTACTTCAGACTTTTATGATCCGTGTAGATCTCGCAACGATTACCGAGAAGGTAATGTCGCCACAACTGCAGTGCATAGAGGACAGCAGCTAGTTCTAGATCATGTACCGGATAATTGTCTTCATGTGGGCGCAACTGACGAGAGCCATAAGCAATCACTTTACGCTCTTGCATTAGGACACAGCCTAATCCTTCACGGGATGGGTCACAATAGATCACAAAGTCTTTGCGGGTATCTGGAGGAGATAGTACTGGGGTATTGTAACGGATTGACATCTGCCCCAGTGGATAAAGAATGTACTCTGGATGTATCCCTGCTCGAACAGCTGGTAGCTGCGTCGCAGGGTGTGGTGGAAACAAACGATCCATCTGAAACAGAGGAAACTCATGATTGTCAAAAGACAAGGAGAAGTATAACCGATCTCGGAGAGAAAGGTTAAACAAAACAATGGAAAGGAAAATGATTATCAGACTAATCAGTTCAATGTCAGGGAAATCGCACAGATATCCAGCTCTCCGGGTGGACGAGAATTACGAGATCCTAAGTGTCGGCGTTACAAAAATTTAGTTAACCCGAAAGGAAGAGAGATCAGAGTCCCAGAGTAAAGGTCGAGGAGTAAAAGATCCTAATACCACCCAATTGGCGACGTGGGCCCGTAAGCCACACAGCCAAGTTAGTAAAACAGTTTTCGGTTACTAGACTCAACTTCGGCCAAGGAGTTGGAAAGGGGGACTCCTAGAGGCAGTCGGCTCTGATACCAACTTGTGACGCCCCCGGCCTAATCATGCGCTAATCATACACGCAAATGCACACGATCAAGCGTAAGGACTCACGGGAAGATATCACAACACAACTCTAAAACATAAATAAACTCATACAAGCTTTATATTACAAGCCAGGGGCCTCGAGGGCTCGAATACATAAGCTTGCGTACAAGCGTCAGCGGAAGCATAAGATATCTGAGTACAAATATGAAACAGAAACAGAAAGGCCTTTAGAAAGGCGGGGCAAA
Source organism: Thinopyrum elongatum (assembly GCA_011799875.1). Classification (NCBI taxonomy): domain Eukaryota; kingdom Viridiplantae; phylum Streptophyta; class Magnoliopsida; order Poales; family Poaceae; genus Thinopyrum; species Thinopyrum elongatum. The sequence continues at coordinate 717,788,557 of CM022303.1, forward strand.
ATAAAACACTACGATCGAAAGGCGTAGGCCTCCTGCCTGGGACCCTCCGATCCTACTCCTGGTCGTCAGTCAACTCGTAGAAGTATCTATCCTCTGGGTAGTAGTAGTAGCAAACGTCGGCAGGGCAGCTGCCTCAGGGGCTCCGTCCTCTGGTCACGTCAAACTGATATGGGGAGAAAAAGGAAAACAAAGCAACCGTGAGTACTTAGAAGTACTCAGCAATCAAGGATCTACACTACATATGCAACATTTTCAAAGGGAGGCTGTATATGTGGACTGGGCTGCAGAAATGCCAGAATAGAGAGAAGGCCTAGTCCTATCGAAGACTAGCATCTTCATCGGTCTTGCAGCAGTAGAAGAGAGTAGAACAGTACAATATAATGTAGCAGTATCATTATGTCTCATCCTCACCCAGATATCCTTTCTCGACTCCCTGCGAGAAAGCAATCCCAGAGCCATACAGTCATCAACCTCATCCGGAGATCCCTTCTCGACTCCCTGCGAGAAGCAATCCCAGAGCCGTAGTATCCAAGTATCCAGTTCTAAATTGTATCAATCAGGATACAACTCCGAGTGTCCTTTACCGTAGGACCGGCTATCGATAGAAATGTTCTTCCCTGCAGGGGTGCACCAACTTACCCAACACGCTCGATTAACTCTGGCCGGACACACTTTCCTGGGTCATGCCCGGCCTCGGCCAAACGACACATCGCAACCCTACCTACAGCTCAGCAGAGAGGTCCCCGCCGGTCTACATCCTAAGCGCAAGGGGGTCTTGGAAATCGCCCCTCGCCCTCCGGGTCGTTGCGCACACGGTGAAGCCAGGCACCAACACTATAGGAAGGCGCCGGTCCGTCCGTGCCGCCATGCTGAACTAGACGTCTGACAGAGCTTTCGGCTGATGCATACGATGCAGAATGCCCATACTATGCCCACGTGATGGTTAGTGCTATCAGACCAGAGGCCTGCTCGGATCAAATATCCAAATCGTTAGGACTAGGGGCTTGCGGTAACGAGCAGAGACTCACGAAAGATGTGACCCCGTCGCCCCGTCTCGAGGACTTGCTGCAAGGGTTAAGAATGCCCGGCCGCGCCTCGTATTCACCACTCGGGCACCACACTGGCACCCGTCTTCACAACACTCGCCTCTCAGGCGCACGCGGGTACCCCTCAGGGTCGACCCGCCTATCCAAGTAACAGTGTAAAGTCCAAGTATCCGTGTGTCCATAACATCAGGGGAATCTGAGGTATCACCCTCGTTTGATTTCCCACTCGATGTATCCGTCAAGGTGAACTCGGAGGAATCACCCTCGCTGGGTTCACACTTGAGGTGTTGTACGACAGCGTCGATGCCGGAAGTGGTGAAGGAGGAATCACCCTCGATGACCACGACCGAATAGCTACTCTACAGAGTTAACATCAGAAGTGCTACAAGAGGTTTCACCCTCGGCACTCGATAGTAACGCTGAAGTGTCGTTACAACTAAAGGGGGTGATGTGCAGTGTCGGGGCCTGGTCTTCAATCCTGTTGATCGGGTCTTCTGACGATCCAGCGCGGCAGTCGGGATAAGTGGGGTCACTGATAGGTCTCTACCCAGCCTATACTAAGCAGTTTAGGATATGCAGGTAACTATCAACAGCAGGCTACAGTAAACAGGCTATGCATCAGAATAGGTAAAGCAGTAGCAGCAGCAATTCTAATGCAAGCATGAGAAATAGAATGGGCGATATCGGGATAATCAAAAGGGGGGGCTTGCCTGGTTGCTCGGCGGCAAGGGTAAGGTCGTCAATGGTGTCTTCGGGCTCCGGAGCTGCGTCGGTCTCGGGGATGACGTCGGTGTCGGAGGCTACCGAGAGAGAAGAGGGCGAGGAAACAGTATAAATAAACAGCGAACAAGTGCAGCACAAAGCATAACATGGCAGTACGCAGTGACGGAGGTGACCTAACGCAGTGCCGGGTGATACTGGCGAAGGTGGGATCCATCCGGGAATGTTTTCCCGTCTCCGGACATTTGTCAGACAGATGACCGGAGGGGAACGGTTGCATGTTCGGATAGTTAGGGACGTGTGACGGACGAACAGACCGCGCTTTCGGATTCGTCTCGTCGTTCTGAGCAATTTTCATGTACAAAGTTTTTCGATCTGAGCTACGGATTAAAAGATATGATTTTCTAAAGTTTTTATTGATTTCTGGAATTTATTTAATTTATTAAATCAACATTATCCGAAACAGTACAGGGTGACGTCACTGTGACGTAATGCTCATGTCAGCAGTCAACGGTCGGTTGACCAGGGTCAAACCTGACCAGTGGGGCCCACATGTCAGCCTCTGATTAGTCTAAACAGAGTTTATTTTTAACTAATTAACTAATTAGGCTACTGGGCCCACATGTCAATGTGTAATTAGGTTAAACTAATTAACTTAATCAAAATAATTAATTAACAGGCGGTGGGGCCCGTGTGTCAGTGACACAGCCGGCCCAGTCAGCAGCGCTGACCAGTCAACTGGGCCCGCGGGGCCCAGCGTCAGCCACACAGGGGCGGGGCCACGGCGCCACGTCGGTGACGGCCGGCGACTCGCCGGAATCACGCCGACGAGCGTGTTCGCGGCGGAGCAGCGTCGGGATGGGTACGGGATTCACCCACAGGGGGTCTAAGAGGCTAGGGTTGGGCGCGTTCGACGCGGCTCGACGTCGCGCGTCGAATGGTGGCGGAGCTAAGGGCTGTGGTGACCGGAGTTGAGTGCCACGAGCTCGCCGGCGGCGAGGTGATTCGGGCGTGCGACGGAATCGGGGCTACGGTGGGGTAAATGAGCAGCGCAAAGTGGCTACGGCGTCTACGCGACGCGGTGAGTGCGGTGGTGGCGCGCACGAGACCCTATGGTCGCCGAGGCCACGCCGGCGACGAGGCCAGGCGGCGGCGCGTTCGGGCACAAGGGGAACGGCGCGTACGGTGCAGAGGAGAGCGCATGGAGAGGGGAAGAAGGACGGGGTGCTCACGTAGGGCCTGTAGGTGTGCGTAAGCGAGCTCGGGGAGGGCTTTCCAGAGCGAATTGACGACGGCGTGCGGCGGCGATCCGAGGAGGAAGGAGGGCTCGAGGAGGCGCTGCGGTGGCTCCGCGCTCCCTCCAGTCGAGGCCGAGGCATAGTCGAGGCCGGGGAGGACGGTGGACAACACGGCGGGGCGAACGGGGCACGGGGTCTGCGTGTTTTATGGCGGCGGAGCCATGGCCGCGTTCTGCCTCGGTGGGGAGACGAGGGAGAGAGGGAGAGAATGGCGAAGGGGGAACCAGGGGGTCAGCGGGGGTGCACTTAACCTCCCCGGCGAGGCGAGGCCACTGTCGACCGCACGGTGAGGGGCCAGGGGGGCCGGGCGCGCGCGCGCTAGCTGCTCGACAGCGCGCCTGCGGCGTCAGGGGGTAGGGGAAGGGGGGGCTAGTTGGGCTGGGCCGCCACTGTGCACTTGCGGTCCGGCACAGTGGGCTTCTTTTCCTTTTTTTCCTTTTCTGTTTCTTTTCTTTTCTATTCTGTTAATTGTTTAGGCCCCAAATGATTTTTGTAAAAAGGGAGACCTAGTCCATAAATACCAGTGCTTTATTCCCTAACACCTAAAATTAGTTTGGGCAAAACATCATTTCATATTTGTTTTAAATAAATTAAAAGGTTACTAAATGTTATTTTCAGCCACTTTTTTATGTTGTTTGAGTCACTTATCCAATTTTAATAATGTTGTTTACAATTTTAACATAGCCTCTGATTTATCTATTATTTATTGAACATTTTAGTTCTTATGTTGGACAACTTTTATATTTCACTTTCATTTAAATTTGAATTTGAGTTAGGAATTGAAATGCAATATAATGCTAATGATGATCATGCACTGTTAAACATGATGACATGGCATTATCAAAATGGAATTACTGTGGCTAACCACTGGGGGTGTTACAAATCTCCTCCACTAATAAGAATTCTCGTCCCGAGAATTAAGAGGTAGAAGGAAAAAGTTCGGGGTATTCCGCACGAAGATTATCCTCGCGTTCCCAAGTGGCTTCATCTTCAGTATGATTTGACCACTGAACTTTGAGGAACTTGGTAACTTTCTGGCGGGTTCGACGTTCAGCTTCATCGAGAATGCGGATTGGATGCTCCTTATAAGATAGATCATCTTGCAATTCGAGCACCTCGTGATCCACTGCTCGGTGCGGAGATTCCTTGAAGCATTGACGAAGTTGCGACACATGGAAGACGTCGTGTATATGGGAGAATTGCGGCGGCAATTCCAATTTATACGCCACCTGACCATGTCTAGCAATAATGCGGAAAGGACCAATGTAGCGTGGAGCTAGCTTTCCCTTGATTCCAAAACGGTGAGTGCCTTTCATCGGGGTGACTCGCAGATAAGCCTGATAACCAGGTTGATAAGTCAAACCCCATCGTTTGCGATCATAGTTGCTCTTCTGGCGGTCCTGAGACGCCTTGAGGTTTTCACGGACGATACGAACTTGTTCTTCGGCGTGTTGAATAATATCCGGACCCACGAGCAGTCGTTCCCCAGTTTCTGACCAATTCAGAGGGGTTCGACACTTACGTCCATAGAGTACTTCGAAGGGGGCCATCTTCAAGCTGGCTTGATAGCTGTTGTTATATGAGAATTCCGCATAAGGAAGAGATTTTCCCACTTCTTGCCGAAAGAAATGACACAAGCTCGAAGCATGTCTTCAAGCACTTGATTGACTCGTTCGACTTGGCCTTGGGATTGGGGGTGTAAGCTGAACTCCAGGTAATATGAGTTCCCATAGCTGTTTGGAAACTTTCCCAGAACTTTGAGGTGAAAAAACCGCCACGGTCCGAACCGATCTCCTTCGGAATACCGTGGAGTGAAACAATTCTGGAGATATACAACTCTGCTAACTGACTAGCAGTGATCGTCTCCTTGACAGGCAGAAAGTGTGCAACTTTAGAGATTTGGTCGACGACGACAAGAATAGCATCGTGACCCTTCTGTGACCTGGGAAGTCCTGTAACGAAATCCATCTGAACCTTATCCCATTTCCATAGAGGAATAGGAAGTGGTTGCAGAATTCCAGCTGGTTTCTGATGTTCTGCTTTAACGCGACGACACACATCACATTCAGCAACATAACGAGCAATGTCTTGCTTCATTTTAGACCACCAGTACCTTTGACGGAGATCACGATACATCTTGGTGCTACCCGGATGAATAGACAGCGGGGTATCATGTGCCTCCTTCATGACCTTGTCGGTCATAAGCTCGAAGCGAGGTACGACAATGCGGTTTCTGAAATACAAGGTTCTATCTTCAGACAGCGAGAAATCCCTGTACTTTACAAGGTGAAGGTCTTTCTTGATCAGATCAATTTCAGCATCTTTAGCTTGCGCATTCTTAACAGCTTTCTCAAGATCTGGTTGTATCACAAGGTTATTAAGAGAACCCTGTGGAACAATACGCAGATTTAGCTTGCACAGTGCTTCAAAAAGACGAGGTTGAGCTCGCCTAACCATGAGGTTGTCGCAATAGGACTTGCGGCTTAAGGCATCAGCCATCACGTTAGCCTTGCCAGGGGTATAGGAAATGCCCAAATCATAGTCTGCAATGGCCTCCATCCATCTTTGCTGACGGAAGTTTAGAGAAGGTTGAGTGAACAAGTACTTCAGACTTTTATGATCTGTGTAGATCTCGCAACGATTACCGAGAAGGTAATGTCGCCACAACTGCAGTGCATAGATGACAGCAGCTAGTTCTAGATCATGTACCGGATAATTCTCTTCATGTGTGCGCAACTGACGAGAGCCATAAGCAATCACTTTACGCTCTTGCATTAGGACACAGCCTAATCCTTCACGGGATGCGTCACAATAGATCACAAAGTCTTTGCGGGTATCTGGAGGAGATAGTACTGGGGTATTGTAACGGATTGACATCTGTTCCAGTGGATAAAGAATGTACTCTGGATGTATCCCTGCTCGAACAGCTGGTAGCTGCGTCGCAGGGTGTGGTGGAAACAAACGATCCATCTGAAACAGAGGAAACTCATGATTGTCAAAAGACAAGGAGAAGTATAACCGATCTCGGAGAGAAAGGTTAAACAAAACAATGGAAAGGAAAATGATTATCAGACTAATCAGATCAATGTCAGGGAAATCGCACAGATATCCAGCTCTCCGGGTGGACGAGAATTACGAGATCCTAAGTGTCGACGTTAGAAAACTTTAGTTAACCCGAAAGGAAGAGAGATCAGAGTCCCAGAGTAAAGGTCGAGGAGTAAAAGATCCTAATACCACCCAATTGGCGACGTGGGCCCGTAAGCCATACAGCCAAGTTAGTAAAACAGTTTTCGGTTACTAGACTCAACTTCGGCCAAGGAGTTGGAAAGGGGGACTCCTAGAGGCAGTCGGCTCTGATACCAACTTGTGACGCCTCCGGCCTAATCGTGCGCTAATCATACACGCAAATGCACACGATCAAGCCTAAGGACTCACGGGAAGATATCACAACACAACTCTAAAACATAAATAAAGTCATACAAGCTTTATATTACAAGCCAGGGGCCTCGAGGGCTCGAATACATAAGCTTGCGTACAAGAGTCAGCGGAAGCATCAGATATCTGAGTACAGATAGGAAACAGAAACATTAAGGCCTTTAGAAAGGCGGGGCAAAATAAAACAATACGATCGAAAGGCGTAGGCCTCCTGCCTGGGACCCTCCGATCCTACTCCTGGTTGTCAGTCAACTCGTAGAAGTATCCATCCTGTGGGTAGTAGTAGTAGCAAACGTCGGCAGGGCAGCTGCCTCAGGGGCTCCGTCCTCTGGTCACGTCAAACTGATATGGGGAGAAAAAGGAAAACAAAGCAACCGTGAGTACTTAGAAGTACTCAGCAAGCAAGGATCTACACTACATATGCAACATTTTCAAAGGGAGGCTGTATATGTGGACTAGGCTGCAGAAATGCCAGAATAGAGAGAAGGCCTAGTCCTATCGAAGACTAGCATCTTCATCGGTCTTGCAGCAGTAGAAGAGAGTAGAACAGTACAATATAATGTAGCAGTATCATTATGTCTCATCCTCACCCAGAGATTCTTTCTCGACTCCCTGCGAGAAAGCAATCCCAGAGCCATACAGTCATCAACCTCGTCCGGAGATCCCTTCTCGACTCCCTGCGAGAAGCAATCCCAGAGCCATAGTATCCAAGTATCCAGTTCTAAATTGTATCAATCAGGATACAACTCCGAGTGTCCTTTACCGTAGGACCGGCTATCGATAGAAATGTTCTTCCCTGCAGGGGTGCACCAACTTACCCAACACGCTCGATTAACTCCGGCCGGACACACTTTCCTGGGTCATGCCCGGCCTCGGCCAAACGACACATCGCAACCCTACCTACAGCTCAGCAGAGAGGTCCCCGCCGGTCTACATCCTAAGCGCAAGGGGGTCTTGGAAATCGCCCCTCGCCCTCCGGGTCGTTGCGCACACGGTGAAGCCAGGCACCAACACTACAGGAAGGCGCCGGTCCGTCCGTGCCGCCATGCTGAACTAGACGTCTGACAGAGCTTTCGGCTGATGCATACGATGCAGAATGCCCATACTATGCCCACGTGATGGTTAGTGCTATCAGACCAGAGGCCTGCTCGGATCAAATATCCAAATCATTAGGACTAGGGGCTTGCGGTAACAAGCAGAGACTCACGAAAGATGTGACCCCGTCCCCCCGTCTCGAGGACTTGCTGCAAGGGTTAAGAATGCCCGGCCGCGCCTCGTATTCACCACTCGGGCACCACACTGGCACCCGTCTTCACAACACTCGCCTCTCAGGCGCACGCGGGTACCCCTCAGGGTCGACCCGCCTATCCAAGTATCCGTGTGTCCATAACATCAGGGGAATCTGAGGTATCACCCTCATTTGATTTCCCACTCGATGTATCCGTCAAGGTGAACTCGGAGGAATCACCCTCGCTGGGTTCACACTTGAGGTGATGTACGACAGCGTCGTTGCCGGAAGTGGTGAAGGAGGAATCACCCTCGATGACCACGACCGAATAGCTACTCTACAGAGTTAACATCAGAAGTGCTACAAGAGGTTTCACCCTCGGCACTCGATAGTAACGCTGAAGTGTCGTTACAACTAAAGGGGGTGATGTGCGGTGTCGGGGCCTGGTCTTCAATCCCGTTGATCGGGTCTTCTGACGATCCAGCGCGGCAGTCGGGATAAGTGGGGTCACTGATAGGTCTCTACCCAGCCTATACTAAGCAGTTTAGGTTATGCAGGTAACTATCAACAGCAGGCTACAGTAAACAGGCTATGCATCAGAATAGGTAAAGCAGTAGCAGCAGCAATTCAAATGCAAGCATGAGAAATAGAATGGGCGATATCGGGATGATCAAAAGGGGGGGCTTGCCTGGTTGCTCGGCGGCAAGGGCAAGGTCGTCAATGGTGTCTTCGGGCTCCGGAGCTGCGTCGGTCTCGGGGACGACGTCGGTGCCGGAGGCTACCGACAGAGAAGAGGGGGAGGAAACAGTATAAATACACAGCGAACAAGTGCAGCACAGAGCATAACATGGCAATACGCAGTGACGGAGGTGACCTAACGCAGTGCCGGGTGATACTGGCGATGGTGGGATCCATCCGGGAATGTTTTCCCGTCTCCGGACATTTGTCAGACAGATGACCGGAGGGGAACGGTTGCATGTTCGGATAGTTAGGCACGTGTGACGGACGAACGGACCACGAAATCTGATTCGTCTCGTCGTTCTGAGCAATTTTCATGTACAAAGTTTTTCGATCTGAGCTACGGATTAAAAGATATGATTTTCTAATGTTTTTATTGATTTCTGGAATTTATTTAATTTATTAAATCAACATTATCCGAAACAGTACAGGGTGACGTCACAGTGACGTAATGCTCACGTCAGCAGTCAACGGTCGGTTGACCAGGGTCAAACCTGACCAGTGGGGCCCACATGTCAGCCTCTGATTAGTCTAAACCGAGTTTATTTTTAACTAATTAACTAATTAGGCTACTGGGCCCACATGTCAGTGTGTAATTAGGTTAAACTAATTAACTTAATCAAAATAATTAATTAACAGGCGGTGGGGCCCGTATGTCAGTGACACAGCCGGCCAAGTCAGCAGCGCTGACCAGTCAACTGGGCCCGCGGGGCCCAGCGTTAGCCACACAGGGGCGGGGCCCACGGCGCCACGTCGGCGACGGCCGGCGACTCGCCGGAATCACGGCGGCGAGCGTGTTCACGGCGGAGCAGCGTCGGGATGGGTTCGGGATTCACCCACAGGGGGGCTAAGAGGGTGGGGTTGGGCGCGTTCGTCGCGGCTCGACGTCGCGCGTCGAATGGTGGCGGAGCTAGGGGCTGTGGTGACCGGAGTTGAGTGCCACGAGCTCGCTGGCGGTGAGGTGATTCGGGCATGCGACGGAATCGGGGCTACGATGGGGTAAATGAGCAGCGCAAAGTGGCTACGGCGTCTACGCGACGCGGTGAGTGCGGTGGTGGCACGCACGGGGCCCTATGGTCGCTGAGGCCACGCCGGCGACGAGGCCAGGCAGCGGCGCGTTCGGGCACGAGGGGAACGGCGCGTACGGTGCAGAGGAGAGCGCATGGAGAGGGGAAGAAGGACAGGGTGCTCACGTAGGGCCTGTAGGTGTGCGTAAGCGAGCTCGGGGAGGGCTATCCGGAGCGAATCGACGACGGCGTGCGGGGGCGATCCGAGGAGGAAGAAGGGCTCGAGGAGGCACTGTGGTGGCTCCGCGCTCCCTCCAGTCGAGGCCGAGACGTAGTCGAGGCCGGGGAGGACGGTGGACAGCACGGCGGGGCGAACGGGGCACGGGATCTGCGTGTTTTATGGTGGCGGAGCCGTTGCCGCGTTCTGCCGCGGTGGGGAGACGAGGGAGAGAGGGAGAGAATGGCGAAGGGGGAACCAGGGGGTCAGCGGGGGTGCACTTAACCTCCCCGGCGAGGCGAGGCCGCTATCGACCGCACGGAGAGGGGCCAGGGGGGCCGGGCGCGCGCGCGCGCTAGCTGCTCGATAACGCGCCTGCGGCGTCAGGGGGTAGGGGAAGGGGGGGCTAGTTGGGCTGGGCCGCCACTGTGCACCTGCGGTCCGGCACAGTGGGCTCCTTTTCCTTTTTTTCCTTTTTTGTTTCTTTTCTTTTCTATTCTGTTAATTGTTTAGGCCCCAAATGATTTTTGTAAAAAGGGAGACCTAGTCCATAAATACCAGTGCTTTATTCCCTAACACCTAAAATTAGTTTGGGCAAAACATCATTTCATATTTGTTTTAAATAAATTAAAAGGTTACTAAATGTTATTTTCAGCCACTATTTTAAGTTGTTTGAGTCACTTATCCAATTTTAATAATGTTGTCTACAATTTTAACATAGCCTCTGATTTATCTACTATTTATTGAACAGTTTAGTTCTTTTGTTGGACAACTTTTATATTTCACTTTCATTTAAATTTGAATTTGAGTTAGGAATTGAAATGCAATATAATGCTAGTGATGATCATGCACTGTTAAACATGATGACATGCCATTATCAAAATGGAATTACTGTGGCTAACCACTGGGGGTATTACAGGGTGCTGCTAGCTACGTCCGCCGGAGGCGAGCAGTGTGACGGCGGCGTGGTGGATCTGGCATCGTGGCACGCTGGGAGGCTGAAACCCTAACTGAGCGGGGGGAAATCCCAAATGTGTGATGCGGCTCTGTAGGAAGACCACCGAAGGGGCCTTAGGGGAGCCAAAATTCAGCCTTTTGGGTTTTGTGACGTTAGGGGCCCAGCCCGATTAATCGGGAATCTAACGATTTATCGCCTGTCAGAGCGATAAATCGGCTCGAAAGATAAATGTCAAAGATAAGGCCTTATATTAGCGGTCACCACACGATAAGCGAAAAATCGACTGATAAATCGCTTAGTCGGCCGATATCTTGAACGGTGGGCATGACTATGCCAGCAACTTTGAGGGCACAATGTTAGAAGAACACTTGTGTTGAATCGACCCAAATTGTTTTTATGCTATGAGATACACCCGTCACAAGTTAATGGTTAATAACACAGAGAAAGTCAACATTTGCATAATTCCTTAGATGATGAGAGTGTCAAGTTCCTTCGTACTTCCTTCATGAATTTTGGGGTTTGTTAAATGTCATCTGTAACTGGGCGGCTATTATGGCGGCTGACGGGTTAACGGAAAAGTATGACAAGAACTAGATAGCTCATGATTGGGATTTGCTCCTCCAACGACAGAGAGATATTCTTGGGGCCGTGTCAGTGTTACGGTATCCATCATCGTCTGCCCAGACATAGTGTCATTTGATTATAGGGATGCCAGAATGCGAGAACGAGAAAAGAGAACAAAACCAATAATGAGGTAACTGGCATAGTGGACAAGTTGTTGATTCATGGGGATGTCGATAAATCTCACCTCGGGTGTTTGTAACATATCATGAAGCAACACGAATAGCTCACGACAACTACAGGTTCACTCGAATATTTATTTGTGTGTGCATAGGGGTCAATATGGATGTCCACGGTTCCGCTATTGATCATTGAACGGACAATGTTCCGGTCATGTCTATACTTCACTGAACCTATAGGGTCACACGCTTAAGGGTCATCTATCTGCTGAATACTGGACAGGGAGTCTAAGAGAAAGTCACCGGAAAAGTTACAGAGACGACGGAAAAGTCCCGAAAAAAACCAGAAGTGTTTCAGAGCTACTGGAATTGTTCTGGAGAAAACAAAAATGTTTCAGAATTAAACCATCATACCAAAAATGTTTCAGAACGTGCCCAGAATAATTTTAGAGGGTGCCGAAAATGTTCTAGGACCTTCCACAATTTTTTTGGAAGAAATGGTCGCGGAAAACATCTTGTCCCAGCGTGAGGGGACAAGATCCCATGATTCATGGGCTGTTTTATTGGGGCGCCCCCTTTGGGGGGCAGCCCACCATTGGTGGCTTTTTGGGAGGGAGCTTTCTTGTTTGGTGAAGCATGTTTGGTGGGAGGTGGGGCCAACCATGGTGGGTGCCCAAGGGGTGGCCGGCCAAGGGTGGAAAAGCCACCATGTGGGGCTTTTCCCCACCCATGTTTGGTGGCTTTTTGTGATTCACTTCCATGTGGGGGCCACCTGCCTTTTGGCCTGAAAATTTCGGCCACCACCACCTCCTCCTCCCCAATAAATAGAGTTGGAGAGGAGCTCTCCAAAACCCACTCAACTCTGCTACTTGTGAGCTGCGTTGGTAATCCTTGAAGAGGAAAGGAGATGCAGTACAGTAGAGATAAGTATTTCCCTCAGTTAAGAACCAAGGTTATCAATCCAGTAGCAGAATCACATAGAACCTCGTTGACAGCACCTACACACACGAAAAGCAAATACCTGCACCAAACGCAAAACAAGGGGTTGTCAATCCCTTGGCGGTTAATTGCAAGGATCAAATCTCGTAGTGATAGATAAATAAAGTAAAACACAAAAGTAAATAAATTGCAGCAAGGTATTTTTAGTTTTATATATGATGGAAAATAGACCCGGGGGCCATAGTTTTCACTAGAGGCTTCTCTCTTGAAGATAGCATACGGTGGGTAAACAAATTACTGTTGGGCAATTGATAGAAAAGCCCATAGTTATGATAATATTCAAGTCAATGATCATGTATATAGGCATCACGTCCGAGACAAGTAGACCGACTCCTGCCTGCATCTACTACTATTAGTCCACCCATCGACCGCTATCCAGCATGCATCTAGGGTATTAAGTTCACGAAAAATGGAGTAACGCCTTAAGTAAGATGACATGATGTAGACAAAGTAAATCCAACCAATATGAATAAACCCATCGTTTTACCCTTAATGGCAACGATAAAATACGTGTCATGTCCCTTTCTGTCACTGGGATTGAGCAATGCAAGACCAAGCCCATCACAAAGCACCTCTCCCATTGCAAGATACACCAATCTAGTCGGCAAAACCAAATCGATAGATCGGAGAGAAATACAAAGCTATAGCAATCATGCCGATAAGAAATCAGAGGAGACTCAAATAATATTCATGAATAATCTGATCATACACCCACAATTCATCGGATCCCAAGAAACACACCGCAAAGAAGGATTACATCGAATAGATCTCCAAGAAGATCAAGGAGAACATTGTATTGAAAATCAAAGAGAGAGAGGAATCAATCTAGCTACTAGCTATGGACCCGTAGGTCTGTAGTAAACTACTTACGCATCATCGGAGAGGCAGCAAGGTTGATGTAGAAGCCCTCCGTGATTGAATGCCCCTCCGGCAGATCACCGAAAAAGGTCTCCAGATGGGATCTTGATGGAACAGAGACTTGCGGTGGCATAAAAGTTATTTCCGGTGGATCTCTGTTGCTTTGGGATTATTTGAGAATTTATAGCGCTGGAATTAGGTCAAGATGTGCCACGAGGGGCCCACAAGCCAGGGAAGTGCCCCCCTCCCCAAGGCGCGCCTGGCAGGCTTGTCGCCTCCTCGTGGCACTTCAGGTCTTCTCCCGAAGATTCTGGTGTTTCTTCTGGTCCAAGAAAAATAAATCCAAAGTTTTTTCTCCGTTTGGACTTCGTTTGGTACTGTTTGCCTAAAAAGCCAAAAACATGCAGAAAACAACAGCTAGCACTAGGTACTGAGTCAGTTGGTTAGTCCCAGAAAATGATATATAATTGCATAATAAACATTCCAAGATTGATACTATAATAGCGTGGAACAATCAAAAATTATAGATACGTTGGACACGTATGAAACTCTCATACACATGCCATGTATTATCTGGCTTTCTTCTCTCCCTCGCTTGAAATAAGTTTGTAGCATTGAAAGGCTGTCTGGGTTCCGGTGGGAACTAGTTCTGGATGGCGAAGCCCTGCCGGATTGTTGACACCGTATGTGTGCAACCCCGTAGAGAGGTTGCAGGTTCGATCTTCTGCCTGAGAGGCTGTTCGAGGGTCCTCCCGAAGGGCTGTCCGAGAGACCGTCCGAGGGACTATCCGATGGCCTCCCGAAGGGCTGTCCGAGTGACCGAGCGAGGAGCAGACGAGGGAGAACATCTTCGCTGTTGGGAGGTTGTAAATCCTAGCTGCGGGGATGTGCACCAACGATCTTCATCGACTCTACTTCCATTGTGCTATGAGTCAGTGAAGATCAGATCAAAACCGTGTATGCATCTTTGTAGTGGTCCTGGGCGTGTTCGTATTGTGGAAATTTTTTGTTTTCTGTCGCATTCCCTTATAGTGGCATCATGAGCCATGCTATGCATTGATGTAGGTTTGGATCTAGAATACATGAGATTTATGGGTATTGGATAATATAATTTTGTAGTAGATGAGATCTATTGCTGAAAATTATTTATGCGGGTAGCAGATGAAATCTATTACCCGATGTTCTTGTTGCTTCCCTTGAATTTGCGTATTTTTTATCTTGACGGCATGATGGAATCTTACAAAGTTCTGGCAATCCGCGATCATGACGGATCGACGAAGTGCTAACAGTTCATTGGGTTACACCATAGTTAAAGAAAGATGAAATTTCACAGAGGAAAGCGCAATACAGAGATGAACTGCATGGGGTTCTTGTGTATGACGAAGTTCAGTATGGGGCTTGAGATTTTTTATCTCGTGGTTCACACGCCCCACAAAGTTAATTTAGCGACATGAATAATCATACCTCAATTGAAAGTTGGTAGCTATGGTTTAGCTTAAAACCTTAGAAGCCACATAAAATAAATTTTTGCATAAACCGATTAGAGGCGTCTAACTTGGTTTTGTAGGATGGCATATGACATGGTATAGTTCATCATATTAATTTAATTATGTATGAAATGACTATATGATGTAAAATCATTAACATGACCTACGTGTCATGATTCGGCATGATGGTTGCAGCCATATGATTGTCACTTTAATGACCTACGTGTCAACCTTATGTAATGCACAAATTTTATTAGCAATAGAGATAGCAATATTATCTGGTGCATCGACAATGTGGTGGCAAGCTTAGCGAAGGTGAACTCCGACGCAAAAGCGGAAGAAAAATAAAATAAAGACTTCTCCGTCAGAAAGGGCTATACCATATCATGCTATTATGAATTGCCTGAGATGTTTATCCCTTATGATGCACCCTTTTGAATGCGCGGTAGTCACTTTTATTAGAGTGATCTCTCACTTAAAATATCAAATTAGTTAGTGTTCACCCAAGTGTAGCGCCGTCTGTAATTCGTATCTTTTCGGGGTGTGCCATGTCTACATGGGTACAAACGAATCGAGAGGAATGAGGCAGGTGATGGTCAGACCTCGCAGCAAGATCACTTGGTTGTCTTTGACATTCAGGCAAGATCATCCTAAGCTCAGAACATGCCCATCGAAAGATGAACAAGAGTCACATAGAGATGTCATCGGCAAGTTATCCTACCGATTGAAATTCTCGTCATCAATGATGTCCACATCAATGGCGTTGAATTGAAATGCGGGTCTGAAATCACTCACATTCAATTATGAGAGATATTTATTTGAGTGGGAGCACACTTTAAAATTAAATTGTTTAATAACTAGTGCGAATTAATTATGAAAAAAGTCAAAGTGAAACTTGTGTTTACCGTTGTAGATCACATGGCTCGCAACGCCACGTTCAGCTTAGGCCCGATGTTAGGGAAAGAGAAGTTAGCTGCAACTGGAAGCAACTATACGGACTGGGTCCATACCCTGGGGATTGTCCAGAAGTTAGCTACAACTAGAAGCAACTATGTTTTGGGACCTTCCAAATTTATTTTTGGAAGAAACGGTCGCGGAAAATATCTTGTCCCATCGTGAGGGGACAAGATCCCATCATTCGTGGGCTGTTTTATTGGGGCAGCCCACCTTTGGTGGCTTTTTGGGGAGGGAGCATCCTTGTTTGGTGGAGCATGTTTGGTGGGAGGTGGGGGCCCCCATGGGGGGAGCCCAAGGGGTGGCCGGCTAAGGGTGGAAAAGCCCCCATGTGGGGCTTTTCCACACCCAAGTTTGGTGCCCTTTTGTGGGTCACTTCCATGTGGGGGCCACCTACCTTTTGGCCTGAAAATTGCAGCCACCACCACCTCCTCCTTCCTTATAAATAGAGGTGGAGAGGAGCTCTCCAAAACCCACTGAACTCTCATACACATGCCATGCATTATCTGGCTTTCTTCTCTCCATCACATGAAATAAGTTCGTAGAGCCGAAAGGCTGTCTGGGTTTCGATGGGAACTAGTTCTGGACAACGAAGCCCTACCGGATAGTTGACACCATATGTGTGCAACCCCGTAGAGAGGTTTTAGGTTTGATCTTCTGCCCGAGAGGCTAGTGGAGGGTCCTCCCATACGGTTGTCCAAGACACCGTCCGAGGGACTATTCGACGACCTCCCGAAGGGCTATCCAAGGGACCGTCCGAGGAGTAGACGAGGGAGAACATCCTCGTGGTTGGGAGGTTGTAAATACTAGTTGCTAGGATCTGTACCAACAATCTTCATCGACTCTACTTCCGCTATGCTATGAGTCGGTAATGATCGGTTCAAAACCTTGAATGCATCATCATAGTGGTCCTCGGCTTGTTCGCAGTGCGGAAATTTTTTGTTTTCTGTCGCGTTCCCCTACACCTCATCCCTGCTTAAACACTCAAACGTCCAAGATGTCTGGTGTCATCATTTGCAACGAGACCACCAAAGTCGAGTGCTACTTGTGAATGTGTTGGGATTTCCCCGAAGAGGAAGGGTGATGTAGTGTAGTAGCGAAAAGTATTTCCCTCAGTTAAGAACCAAGGTTTATTGAACCAGTAGGAGAACACATGAGCAATGGTCAATAGGAGCCTAAACACAAGAGGAGCAAATGCTTGCACCCAACACGGGCAAGAGGGTTGTCAATCCCCTTGTACTCGTTAATTGCAAGGATTAAATCTGATAGTTGTAGATAGATAAATTGCAAAGTAAAATAAAAGTAAATAAATTGCAGCAAGGTAACTAGTGTTTTCATAATATGATAAGGATGGAGCCGGGGGCCATACCTTTCACTAGACGCATCTCTCTCAAGAACGAATCATACGGTGGGTAAACAAATTACTATTGAGCAATTGATAGAAAAGTGCGTAGTTATGATGTTATTCATGGCATGATCATGTATATAGGCATTACGTCCGTGACAAGTAGACCGACTTCTGCCTACATCCACTACTATTACTCCACCAATCGACCGCTATCCAGCATGCATCTATGGTATTAAGTTCATGACAAACGGAGTAACATTGTAAGCAAGATGACATAATGTAGATAGAATAAAACCAAGCAATATGATTAAACCCCGTCGTTTTACGCTTAGTAGCAGCAATACAAATATGTGCCTCGCTACCCTTTCTGTCACTGGGTGAGGACACCGCAAGATTGAACCTACTACTATACACCACTTCCACTGAAGATCAACTCATCAACTTGGCCAAAGAAAACTCATAGATTGGAAAGCATTACATAGCTATAACAATCATACATAATATGGTTTAGAAATAACTCAATTACTCCCAATGAATAAACTGATCATAAACGCACAATTCATCGGATCCCAACAAACACATCGCAAAAGTAGATTACATCAGAAAAATTGGATAGAACTCTGAAGAGAACATTGTATTGAAGATCAAAGTGAGAGAGAGAGCCATCTAGCTACTGTTATGGACCCGTAGGTCCTGTGGGGAACTACTCACACATCATCGGAGATGCAGCAAGGGTGATGAAGAGGCTCCCCGTGATCGATCCCCCCTCCCGCAGAGTACCGGAAAAGGGCTCCAGATGGGATCGTGGAAGAACAGAGACTTGTGGTGGTGGAGAACTTGTTTCGTCTGGCTCTCTGGGGGTTTCTGAATATATGGGAATTTATAGCATTGGAATTAGGTCAATCGAAGCCGCAGGGGGGCCACAAGACATGAGGGAACACCCCCCTACGGCCGTGCCTGTTGCCTTGTCACCTCCTCATCTGGCTTCTGGCCCTCCCCCGAAGCTTAAAGGGTCCCTTCTAGTCCTAAAAAAATCACAAAAAAGTTTTGTAGCGTATGGACTTCGTTTGATACGGATTTACTGAAAAGCCAAAAACAAGAAGAAAATAGCAACTGGCACTTGGCACTAGGTTAATAGGTTAGTTCCCAAAAATGATATAAAATTTCATATAAAGCATATAAGATTGATAATATAATAGCATGAAAACATCAAAAATTATAGATACGTTGGAGACATATCAGCATCCCCAAGCTTAATTCATGCTCGTCCTCTAGTAGGTAAATGATAAAAACAGAATTTTTGATGTTGAATGCTACCTAACATGTCTTTATCATGTAATCTCTTTATGGTATGAATAATTGAGAAATGATGAAGTAATTGATATCAACATAATAATATCCATGAATACTAGAAAATAATCATTACTCTTCAAAATAAACGATGCTTAACAAATGTTATCCCTACTCATTGAATTATGTAGGCATGGCATGACATCGTCTTCCTCACATAAGTACAAATCATTGAGCACCCCGGTGCCAAACCAAGCAATTGTATCATACTTTTTCACGCGCTTCAGCATTTTTAACTTCACTCAATATATGAGAGTGAGGCATGGACTTAGCAGTACGGGTGGAATAGAATATGTTGGTAGAGGTTTATGAAGGAAGACAAAAACTGAAGAAAGTCTCGCATCAACTCGGTGGATCATTAGGCAATGGAGAGGCCTAGCAATCGATATCAGTGTGAGGAGTAGGGATTGCCATGCAATGGATGCACTAGAGCTATAAGTGTATGAAAGCTCACAACTGAAACTAAGTGGGTGTGGATCTAACTTGCTTGCACATGAAGACCTCAGGCATTTGAGGAACCCCATCATCGAAATATACAAGCCAAGTTCTATAATGTAAGAATTCCCACGAGTATATGAAAGTGACAAATCATGGAGACTCTCTTTATGAAGAACATGGTCCTACTTTGAAGCACAAGTGTGGTAAAAGGATAATAGCATTGCCCCTTCTCTCCTTTTATATCATTTATTTTTAAATTTTTTAGGACAATATCATGAACCTCATCCCTACTTTTCTATGGACTCATTAGTCTCCATCATTTGCTACCTCACTGGGACAATGCTCTAATAATGTCCATCACACTTTTATTTACTTACAACTCGATAGCTAGAACAATATGACTCTATATGAATGCCTCTAGCAGTGTACCAGGATGTGCAATGATCTAGCGTAACATGTATTACAATGATGAATGGTGGCTTTGCCACAAATATCATGTCAGCTCTATATAATCATGCAAAGCAATATGATGATGAACACACAAGTCATGTGGATAGTAACCGTGGAAGTTGCATGGCAATATATCTCGGAATGGCTATGGAAATGCCATGATAGGTAGGTATGGTGGCTGTTTTGAGGAAGATATAACGAGGCTTATGTGTGATAGAGCGTATCATATCATGGGGTTGGATGCACCGGCGAAGTTTGCACTGACTATCGATGTGAGAAAGGGCAATGCACGGTACCAGAGAGGCTAGAAATATATGGATGGTGGGAGTGTTGTATTAGTCCATGAACTCACATTAGTCATAACGAACTCATATACTTATTGTGAAAGTGTTATTAGCCCTCGAAGCAAAGTATTCTCGCATGCCTCTAGGGAGCAGGTTGGGAGGAGTTAACTATCGCGCGCCGCCGATTTGACGGCACAAAGGATTTCGGTGAGGAATAACTATGCTCCAACATCCCCATCATGCCATGACGGACACTTAAATGAGTAATCATAACAAGCTTTAATACCGTTATTTTTACTAACCAATGATTATGAACTAATACCCTTTCATATTACCACGTCAATATAATTACCTCACACGCTTCTTATATTCGTTGATCTCACATGAAAGTTTTTATTATATCACTCTTATATACCTATTATTCTTGAACTAGTCATTATAACCCGTGCAAATTACCACTTCCTAACATTCTCAATAAGATTTAAGTGAAGCATGAGAATGCAAAACATTTCTATAAAATATGCCTACCGCCAAGCTCTAAAGATATAAGTGAAGCACATTAGCAACTGCCCGACTCAAAAGATATAAGTGAAGCGCATGAGCAACTGCCCGACTCAAAAGATATAAGTGAAGCACATAGAGTATTCTAACAAATCATGATGAATGTGTGTCTCTCTCAAAGGTGTGTTCAGAGAAGAATGATTGTGGATAACAGAAAGCAAAACTAAATATAATACAGGACGCTCCAAGCAAAACTCATATCATGTGATGAGTAAAAATATAGCCACAAGTAACATACGGGTGAATTGTGGATGAAAGAGGGGATGCCATCCCGGGGCAACCCCAACCTTAGACGCTTGAGTATCCTAGAATATTACCTTGGGGTTCCTTGGGCATCCCCAATCTTATGTTCTTACCGCTCATTATTCCTTCATCCATCGAAATCTCACCCAAAACTTGAAAACTTCAGCACACAAAACTCAACAGAAACTTCATGAGATCCGTTAGTATAATCGGTAAACCATAAACTTAGGTACTATTATAAACCAATTCATAATTTTTCTTGCATAATACCTACTGTATTCTAACTTTTCCATGACTTATACCCCCAATATAATCCATAGTTTCATCAAAATAAGCACACTATGCAATAAAAATAGAATCTATCTAAAATAGAACAGTCTGTAATGATCTGAACTAGAACCATAATTCTGGAGCTCAAAAAATTCTGAAACATTAGGAAAACATGGGTTATTTGTATCTCAATACCATGTAAAAATTTCAGATCAAAAGCGCATTCCAGTAATTTTTAGTAATTCCTGAACTGAGCGCAAAAGTTTCTGTTTTCAAACAGCATGAATTCAACTATCAACCAAATCATCCCTAAGGCTTGACTTGGCACAAACACTAATTAAAAGATGAAAACACAATCATTATAGATGCATAAAAAATGTTTGCACACAAAAACATAAACTTAACAATCATAAAAATGATAAATATTGGGTTGCCTCCCAACAAGCGCTATTGTTTTATGCCCCTTGCTAGGCATAATGCATAGATTCAAGTATTATCATCCTTCAAAGTAATTCCATAGGCGGCTCCCATAATAGATTCATATGGTGTTTTAATTCTTTTCCTTGGGAAGTGTTCCATCCCTTTCTTTAACGGGAATTGGAATCTTATGTTTCCTTTTTTCATATCAATAACTGCACCTATGGTTCGCAAAAATGGCCTACCAAGTATTATAGGAGAAGATGGATTGCTTTCAATATCAAGCAAAATGAATTCCATGGGTACATAATTTCTATTTGCTGTTATAAGATCATCGTTAATTCTACCCAATGGTTTCTTAATAGTTGAATCTGCTAAATGCAAGTTAAGGGAACATTCATCCATATCGGTGAGACCTAGAACATCACATCAAGTTTTTGGTATAGTAGAGACGCTAGCACCTATATCACACAAAGCATTGCATTCATAATCTTTAATCTTTATTTTAATTGTAGGTTCCCATTCATCTTGTAATTTCCTTGGTATAGATACTTCCAATTCTAGCTTCTCTCCATGAGCTTTTATCATAGCTTCTACGATGTGTTTAGTAAAAGCTTTATTTTGTTAGTAAGCATTAAGTGAATTTATCATGGATTGCAATACAGAAATACATTCCATCAAATAACAATTTGATGGAAATATGCCCTAGTGGCAATAATAAAGTTGTTATTATTTTATATTTCCTTGTTCACGATAAAGGTTTATGATTAATGCTAGAATTGTATTGACCGGAAACTTAAATACACGTGTGAATACTTAAACAAATACCGTGTCCCTAGTGAGCCTCTACTAGACTAGCTCACTGATCAAAGATGGTTAAGGTTTCCTAAAGATAGACATGAGTTGTAATTTGATAACGGGATCACATCATTAGGAGAATGATGTGATGGACAAGGCCCATCCGTTAGCTTAGCATATAATCGTTCTGTTTATTGCTACTGCTTTCTTAATGTCAAATACATGTTCCTTTGACCATGAGATCATGCAACTCCCGGATACCGGAGGAATACCTTGTGTGCTATCAAACGTAACAACGTAACTAGGTGATCATAAAGATACTCTATAGGTATCTCTGAAGGTGTTTGCTGAGTTAGCATGGATCAAGACTGGGATTTGTCACTCTGTGTTTCGGAAAGGTATCTCTGGACCCTCTCGGTAATACACATCATAGAAGCTTGCAAGCAAAATGACTAAGGAGTTAGTTACGTGATGATGTACTACAGAAGGAGTAAAGAGACTTGCCGGTAACGATGTTGAACTAGGTATGGAGATACCGACGATCGAATCTCGGGCAAGTGACATACCGACAAACAAAGGGAATTGCGTATGTTGTCATAACGGTTCGACTGATAAAGATCTTCATGGAATGTTTAGGAACCAATATGGGCATCCAGGTCCCGCTATTGGTTATTAACCGGAGAGTCGTCTCGGTCATGTCTACATCATTCCCGAACTCGTAGGGTTCGCACGCTTAACGTTCGTTGATGATATAGTGTTATATGAGTTATGTGAATTGATGAGATCACGGACATGACGAGGAGCTCCAGAATGGTTCAGAGGTAAAGATTGATATATTGGACGATACTATTCGGTCACCGGAAAAGTTTTGAGGCGTATTGGGTAGTCATCGGTTCACCAGAATGGGTTCCGGGAAGTACTGGGAGGGTAATGGGCCTTATGGGCCATTAGAGGCGAGCACACCACACCAGCCCACAAGGGGCTGGCGCACCCTCTTATGGCAGCCGGCCTATGGGAGAAAGGAAGGAGGGTGACTAGGCCTCGCCCTTCCTTCCCTCTCCCCCCTTTCCTTCCCTCCCGGCAAAAATATTGAAGGGGAGCGCAGCTAGGGAAGGACACCAAGGGAGATTCGGCCTCCCTTGGGCCGCCTCCATGCAGCCTCACCTCTGCCCCCCCCACCTATATATATGAGAGGGGGGCGCCACACCACCCACGACAATCTCTTAGCCTTGTGCGGCGCCCCCTCCACTGGTTACACCCTCGGTCATATTTTCCGTAGTGCTCGGCGAAGCCCTGCGGAGATAGTTGCATCACCACCAACACCACGCTGTCGTGCTGCCGGAACTCATCTACTACTTCGCCCATCTTGCTGGATCAAGAAGGCGAGGACGTCATCGATCTGAACGTGTGTTGAATGCGGAGGTGCCGTACGTTCGGTACTTGGTCGGTTGGATCGCAAAGGTGTTCGACGACATCAACCACGTTGTCTTAACGCTTCTGTTAATAGTCTACGAGGGTACGTAGACACACTTTCCCCTCTCGTAGCTATGCATCTCCATGGATAGATCTTGCGTGTGCGTATAATTTTCTTTGTTTTCCATGAAAAGTTCCCCAACAGTGGTATCAGAGCCAGGTCTATGCGTAGATGATATGCACGAGTAGAACACAAAGATTTGTGGGTGGTGATGTTCATACTGCTTACCACCAACGTCTTATTTTGATTCGGCGGCATTGTGGGATGAAGCGGCCCGGACCAACCTTACATGTCCACGTACATGAGACCGGTTCCACCGACTGGCGTGCAACTTGTTTTGCATAAAGGTGGCTGGCGGGTGTCTGTTTCTCTGACTTTAGTTGAATCGAATTTGACTACGGCCGATCCTTGAAGAAGGTTAAAACAGCAAGCTTGATAAATCACCGTTGTGGTTGTTTTTGCGTAGGTAAGAACGGTTGTTGCTAGAAACCCATAGCAGCCACGTAAAACTTGCAACAACAAAGTAGAGGACGTCTAACTTGTTTTTGCCGGGTATGTTGTGATGTGATATGGTCAAGACATGATGTGATATACGTTGTTGTATGAGATGATCATGTTTTGTAATATATTGACAACCGGCAGGAACGTTAGGGTTGTCTCTGAATTATTGTATGAAATGCAAGCGCCATGTAATTGCTTTACTTTATCGCTATGCATTAGCAATAGTTGTAGAAGCAATAGTTGGCGAGACGACCACGATGCAACAATGTAGATCAAGGTGTCGAGCTGGTGACGATGGAGATCTTGACGATGCTTTGGAGATGGAGATCAAAAGCACAAGATGATGATGGCCATATCATGTCACATATTTTGATTGCATGTGATGTTTGTCCTTTATGCATCTTATTTTGCTTAGAATGATGGTAGCATTATAAGATGATCCTTCACTAAATTTCAAGATAAAAGTGTTCTCCCCGAGTATGCACCGTTGCTAAAGTTCATCGTATCAAAGCACCTCGTCATGATCGGGTGTGATAGATTCTACGTTCACATACAACGGGTGTAAGCCAGTTTTACACAAGCGGAATACTTGGGTTAAACTTGACGAGCCTAGCATGTACAGACATTGTCTCGGAACACTTGAGACCGGAAGGTCGAGCATGAGTCATATAGTAGATATGATCAACATAGAGATGTTCACGATTGATGACTATCCCGTCTCACATGATGATCGGACCTGGGTTAGTTGATTTGGATCATGTATCACTTAGATAACTTGAGGGATGTTAATTTAAGTTGGAGTCCATTATTAATTTGATTAATTGAACTTAATTTATCATGAACATAGTATTGATAATTTTTGCATATCTATGTTGTAGATCAATGGCCCGTGCTACCGTTCCCTTGAATTTTAATGTGTTCCTAGAGAAAGCTAAATTGAAAGATGATGGTTGGAACTACACGGACTGGGTCCGTAACTTGAGGATTATCCTCATTGCTACACAGAAGAATTATGTCCTTCATGCACCGCTAGGTGATGGACCTGCTGCAGGAGCTAATGCAGATGTTATGAACGCCTAGTAGGCTTGATCTGATGACTACTCGATAGTTCAGTGTGCCATGCTTTACGGCTTGGAACCAGGACTGCAAAAGCGTTTTGAACGCCATGGAGCATATAAGATGTTCCAAGAGCTGAAATTGATATTTCAAGCTAATGCCCGGGTTGAGAGATATGAAGTCTCCAACAAGTTCCTTAGCTATAAGATGGAGGAGAACAATTCTGTCAGTGAACACATACTCAAAATGTCAGACTCAGCTGGGAATTGATCTTCCAGTTGAGAGTGTTATTGAGAGAGTTCTTCAGTCACTGCCACCAAGCTATAAAGGCTTCGTGATGAACTATAATATGCAAGGGATGTAGAAGACAATTCCCGAGCTCTTCGCGATGCTGAAATCGGCAGAGGTAGAAATCAAGAAGGAGCATCAAGTGTTGATGGTTAACAAGACCACAAGTTTCAAGAAGAATGGCAGGCAAGTTGCCGCTCCCACGAAGAAGCCCAAAGCTAGACCCAAGCCTGAAACTGAGTGCTTCTACTTCAAAGGGACTAGTCACTAGAAGCGGAACTGCCCCAAGTATTTGGCAGATAAGAAGGATGGCAAAGTGAACAAAGGTATATTTGATATACATGTTATTGATGTGTTCCATACTAATGCTCGTAGTAGCGCCTGGGTATTTGATACTGGTTTGGTTGCTCATATTTGTAACTCAAAACAGGAGCAAAGGAATAAGCGAAGATTGGCTAAGGACGAGGTGACGATGCGCGTCGGGAATGGTTCCAAGGTTGATGTGATCGCCGTCGGCACGCTACCTCTACATCTACCTTCGGGGTTAGTTTTAGAACTCAATAATTGTTTTTTGGTGCCAGCGTTGAGCACAAACATTATATCTGGATCTTGTTTATTGCAAGATGGTTATTCATTTAAGTGAGAGAATAATTGTTGTTCTATTTATATGAGTAACATCTTTTCTGGTCACGCACCTTTTGTGAATGGTCTATTCTTGTTGAATCTCGATCGTAGTGATACACATATTCATAATATTGATGCCAAAAGATGCAAAGTTGATAATAATAGTGCAACATACATGTGGCACTGCCGTTTAAGTCATATTGGTGTAAAGCACATGAAGAAACTCCATGCGGATGGACTTTCGGAATCACTTGATTACGAATCGTTTGATACTTGCGAACCATGCCTCTTGGGCAAGATGACAAAAACTCCGTTCTCTAGAACAACGGAGCGATCTAATGATTTATTGGAAATAATACATACCGATGTATGCGGTCCGATGAATGTTGAAGCACGCGGCGGGTATCGTTATTTTCTAACCTTCACAGATGATTTGAGTAGGTATGGGTATCTCTACTTGATGAAACACAAGTCTGAAACATTTGAAAAGTTCAAAGAATTTCAGAGTGAAGTAGAGAATCATCGTAACAAGAAAATAAAGTTTCTACAATCTGATCACGGAGGTGAATATTCGAGTTACGAGTTTGGCCTTCATTTAAGAAAATGTGGAATTGTTTCACAACTCACGCCACCTGGAACACGACAGCGTAATGGTGTGTCTGAAAGTGGTAAGCGTACTTTATTGGATATGGTGCATTCTATGATGTCTCTTACCAATTTGCCACTATCATTTTGGGGTTATGCATTAGAGACAGCTGCATTCACGTTAAATAGGGCACCATCTAAATCCATCGAGACAACACTGTATGAACTATGGTTTGGCAAGAAACCTAAGCTATCATTTCTTAAAGTTTGAGGATGCGACGCTTGTGTGAAAAAGCTTCAGCCTGATATGCTCGAACCCAAAGCGGAGAAGTGCATCTTCATAGGATACCCTAAAGAAACTATTGGGTACACCTTCAACCACAGATCCGAAGGCATGATCTTTGTTGCCAAGAATGGGTCCTTTCTAGAGAAGGAGTTTCTCTCGAAAGAAGTGAGTGGGAGGAAAGTAGAACTTGATGAGGTAATTGTACCTTCTCTCAAATTGGAAAGTAGCTCATAAGAGAAAACCATTCCCGTGATGCCTACACCAACGAGAGAGGAAGATAATGATAAAGATCATGAAACTTCAGATCAAGTTACTACTGAACCTTGTAGGTCGACCAGAATACATTCCGCACCAGAGTGGTACAGTAATGCTGTCCTGGAAGTTATGTTCTTAGACAACGGTGAAGCTATGAACTATTGTAACCCGCAAGTATAAGGGATCGCAACAGTTTTCAAGGGTAGAGTATTCAACCCAAATTTATTGATTCGACACAAGGGGAGCCATAGAGTACTTGGAAGTATTAGCAGTTGAGTGGTCAATTCAACCACACCTAGAAGATAAATATCTGCAGCAAAGTGTTAAGTAGCAAAGTAATATGATAGTTTGGTAGCAAGTAACGGTAGCAGCAATAGTATCGGTAACAGTAGCCGTAGTAACTTGTAGTAAAAGCAACAGTAGCAATAACAGTAGTAACTTAGCAAGTATCAATATGTGAAAACTCGTAGGCACTGGATCGGTGATGTTGGGTATGTGTTGGATGATATCGATCATATATCAGTTATAACCTAGGGTGACACAGAACTAGCTCCAATTCATCAATACAATGTAGGCATGTATTCCGTAAATAGTCATACGTGCTTATGGAAAAGAACTTGCATGACATCTTTTGTCCTACCCTCCAGTGGCAGCGGGGTCCATAAGGAAACTAAGGGATATTAAGGCCTCCTTTTAACAGTGAACCGGAACAGAGCATTAACACATAGTGAATACATGAACTCCTCAAACTACGGTAATCATCGGAAAGAATCCCAGTTATTGTCAACCTGGGGGATGCGAATCATAACACCTAGCAGGTGCATACAACTTGCCAGATCAGATCTAAAACACAAATATATTGGTGAAAACATAAACGGTTCAGATCTGAGATCATGGCACTCGGGCCCTAGTGACAAGAATTAAGCATAGCAAAGTCATAGCAACATCAATCTCAGAACATATTGGATACTAGGGATCAAGCCCTAACAAAACTAACTCGATTACATGATCGATCTCATCCAACCCCTACACCGACCAGCGAGCCTACGAAGGAATTACTCACTCCCGGTGGGGAGCATCATGGATTTGGTGATGAAGAGAGGTTGGCGATGACGAAGATCGAAGATTCCCCTCTCCGGAGCCCCAAACGGACTCCAGATCTGGCCTCCCGATGAAGAACAGGAGGTGGCGGCAGCTCTGTCTCGTGAAACGCAATAATTCTTCCTCTCCTATTTTTTTCTCCCCGAATGTGAATTTATACGATTGGACATAGGGTAAGATGGGCCACCTGGGGCCCACACAACACCAGGGCACGCCCCAGGGGGGCGCCCAGGTGCTATGTGTGCACCCTGGTGCCCCTCTCCGGTTGTTCTTTGGTCCAATATTCCTTATTAATTCAATAAAAAATCCTTGGAAAGTTTTAGCTCATTCTGAGATCTTTGATTTCTGCACAAAAACAACACCATGGCAATTCTGCTGAAAATAGCGTCAGTCCGTGTTAATTCCATTCGAATCATGCTAATTAGAGTCCAAAACAAGAGCAAAAGTGTTTGGAAAATTAGATACGACGGAGACGTATCAACTCCCCCAAGCTTAACTCATTGCTTGTCCTCAAGCAAATCAGTTTGGCAAACTGACAGTGATAAAGAAAAACTTTTACAAACTCTTTTTGTTCTTGTGCTTATGATTGCATTCAAATAGGATTCAAGTTTTCAGCAAAGATTATAACTAACCATATTCATGATAACTCTTAGAAATCTTATTCATTCATATACATGGCATAATCTGCTAGCAAGCAATAATAAAGTACCTCAAATGCCAACACTTTGTCAAAACAATCATGATGTAATATAACAATGATGGTATCTCACTAGCCCTTTCTGAGACCGTAAAACATAAATGCAGAGCACATCCAAAGTTCAAGCAGTGAATAAACATAGGAATTAATGGCAACAAAGAGCCAGTCATGATGCAGTCAATGATTAACCACACACAATGCATGAGAATGACAATAGTGCTCTCCAGTCTGGTGCTTATTTGAGAAGGTGATGACTCAACAATAAAAGTAAACAGATAGGCCCTTCACAGAGGGAAGCATGGATTTGCAGAGGTGCCAGAGCTCAAAGTTTTAAAACAGAGATAAAATTTAATTTTGGGTGGCATGCCCTTCCTGTCAATGTTACGACCGAGATCTTTCAATATCTTCCATGCCAAACAAATTAGTGGCGGTTCCCAAGCGATAAAAGTAAAGTTTGCTTTCTCTTCGCCTTATCATAGTCTGAGGTAGATTTGGAAATCGTTTGCCCTTCATTCCACTTACTGTTCATAAGAGTTTGTTTAAATAATTGCAAGTTTGTTTGGGACTGGGAATCCCGATTACTGCCCTTTCCTTGTGCGATGACAAGTGAATAAACACTCGTCTGAGAATAACTCACTTAGCATAGAAGATATCAATTTCCCCCTGTCACTCCATGAGCAGTCCAGGCACACAAAACAGATGTTCATTTGAATATTTTAGAAGTGGCACATGCAAATTTACTTGGAACGGCAGGGTAATACCGCATATAGGTAGATATGGTGGACTCATCTGGAATAACTTAGGTTTAAGGATTTTGATGCACAAGCAGAATTCCCGCATAGTACAGGTGGAGGCTAGCAATACGGTTGGGAAGCGACCAGCAATAGAGCGAATATGGTCATGAACATACAGTATGCATAATCAACATTGAGTACTAGCATGAGTAGGATATGAGCAGCATGAACGTAAATATCATAGAGGCTATGTTGGTTTTGATTCAACTACATGCATAAACATGTGCCAAGTCAAGCCACTTGAAACATTCAGAGGAGGATACCATACCATCATACCACATCACAATCGTTTTAACTGCATGTTGAGAACAAAGGTAAATCATTATCAAACCCCTAGCTACTTAAGCATGGCATGAACAACTATAATCTCTAATTTTCATCACAAATATGTTTGATCATAATATGCTGAATCATGGACACCGATCTAAACACATTCATAAAGACAAGAACAGGTTGAGTTCATACCCGCTTTTCTTCACCATGGTCACTCCACCAAATCATCGTCATTATTGCCTTTCACTTGCACAACAAAATGGTATGAAAATAATATTAGTGCAAGGGTACCATGGACTAAGCTGGAATCTATGACAATTTATTCAAAGGAGAAGACAAGGTAAACTGGGCTCTATGACAGACAATCAATAATGCAAATGAGATCCACTCAACATTTTCATTGTGTTCCTCTCCTTTTAAGAACTCAAACAAAAGAACAGAAAAGAAATTCAGTGAAACACACTGAAATATTTTTGGAGTTTTTGATTTTTCTTGAAGAAGGCAAATTAAAGAAAGAAAAACAAAATTGAGAAAAGCTATTTAGATGGGACAGCACCCATCAAGCAAAAGAAGAAACGACAAATCTTTTTGGCTTTTTGATTTTCTTAAAGGCTACAACTAAATGAACTGGAAAACAAAAACCAAAAAGAAACTAACTAATATTTTTTTATTTTTTTTGGTTTTCTCAAAGTTTTTCAAACACACAAGAAGAAAGCGAGAAAATAAAACTAACATGGATAATACAATGAAAAAGTATGAGCACCGACAACTAGAGTGAAATACAGAAGCATGAATAAAATGTCGGTGGGAAATACGTAGTCCCCCAAGCTTAGGCTTTTGGCCTAGCTTGGTCTACTGCCAACCAAAGAATCCATCCGGTCCCAACTAGAGCTCCTCAGGAGGCAGGATCTGAGCATCCCAACCCTGTGGCTCCTGCGCGGCTACGGCCAACTCTGCTCGATAGGCAACAATATCTTCCAGCATAACAGTATATTCGTTCCTGGAATGAACATCAAACAAAGCAGGTGCATGCAACGGGATAATATCCATATTGTCCTCATTATAAACCAAGTTATACCGGATGCAGTCAGAGTCATCCGAATCAGAAAGAAAGTGATGGTGCCTCATGGACTTAAAGTCTAAATAAACTTAGGCAAAAGGGGATCATGCGGATGAATGTTAACATTAAAGTGACTCGCTAAGCGAGTAGCGTAGATTCCTCCATAGATCGCACCTGTGGACCTATTAGTGTGAAAGCGGCGTGCAATGATAGCTCCTAAGCTGAAAGTGTTATCACCAAAAAGTGCATGGCGTAGGATAGCAAAGTCAGGTGCACTGAGGCAGCTCGCAGCCTTCCTGGCAGTCAAGCATTTCCCTATGAATAAAGCAAAGTAATGCACAGCGGGGAAATGTAAACTAGTGGATTTAGCTGCCGACACTCCTCTTCCTTCTCCCACTTTTAAGGTGTGAAGGAAGTCTTTGAACTCAGCTGGTCGAGGCTCTCTCAAATCCCCATCAGTAGGGATCAGACAAATCTCACAAAACTGCTCAAGTGGTATCTGACGTGTCTCCCAGTACATCCTGAAGCTCACTTCAGGGGGATTGTTCCCACTCAAATAATGAAAACTTTGCACAAAGCAATTAGTGAGGATTTGGTATTGATCACACTCATCTGTGATGAAGGCGTTCAGCCCAGCGTTGGTGATGAACTGTACGAACTCGTGGTGGAAGCCGGCTTCATCCATGAAGGGTACAAGTGGCCATTCGCATGATCGAACTTCCGCATCATGGGGTAAGTAGAGGTCATTGTCCGAAGACTCTCCCATAATCCCCTTGGCATTCTTCCTAGAGGAGCTCATTTTGAAAAAGTTCATCTTTTTTTAACAAATATTTGAAAAAAAATTGGTCCACAAAAATATGTTAACAAAACTTCACAAAATTGATAGCAACTACTAATACAAGTGCACAGAGGCCATATCAAGCATTCAAACTACTTAGCACTCAAAGAATTCAACATGCAAGCTCATTTTCTGTAGCACCAAGAGTAGATAAATATGCAAAATATAAACCAATAAAACAAAGACTAATTGGAGCATTGGAGGAGTTACATACCAACGAGCAATTCCTCAAAACAGTTTTGGAAACGGAATTCCGAGCAAAGAGATCAAAAATCATAACAAAGAGAGCTTGAACACGAGCAAGAACTGGGCATGATTTTTTCTGAGGTAGGAGAAGGAGGTGCCTGGAAGGGATAAGTGAGGGGGGCTCTATGGGGCCCACGCAACACAGGGGCGCGCCCCAGGTGGTGGGCGCGCCCTGGTGCTGTGTGGCCACCCAGTTTTCCCTCTCAAACTAATTTTTATGCCAGAAATTCTAATATATTCAATAAAAATTCCTGTAAAAAATTTAGGACATTCTAAGCATTTTCATTTCTGGACATTTTTTTATTGCACGGGAAGTTCAGAAAACAGGAAAATTATGACTATTTATTTATTTAACCTATAAAAACAAGTAATAAAAGCTGGGTACAGAAAGTTGTGCTCGCTGAATTCATCCACTTCATGTCTCTCAAAAAGAATCCATTAATAAGGTTGATCAAGTCTTATTAATAACCCCTTTCGATTAACATGAAACCGAAGAATTTTCGCGAAAACACTATGTTACCTCAACGGGGACAGGCATGTCCCCTACCATAATTATTTCATATTTCCTTTTGACAGTAGGAATAGGTAGTTGAAAACTTCCAATAGTGATAGTGGGATCTTCTCCGATAACATTAATACCATTCACTTGAAGTTGTTTTCTTGGAAAATGCACCATGTGTTCATTAGCATTAACACGAAAAGTGACTTTGCTTTTGTTGCAATCAACAACAGCCCCTGCGGTATTCAAGAAGGATCTTCCAAGAATAATGGACAAGTTATCATCTTCGGGCATATCAAGTATAACAAAGTCCATTAAGATAGTAACATTAGCAACCACAACGGGCACATCCTCACAAATACCAATAGGAATGGCTATTGACTTGTCATCCATCTACAAAGAAATCTCAGTAGGAGTGACTTTGTTCAAATCAAGTCTTTTATATAAAGAGAAAGGCATGACACTGACACTAGCTCCCAAATCACATAAAGCAGTTCTAACATAATTTCTCTTAATGGAACAAGGTATAGTAGGTATACCTGGGTCTCCTAATTTCTTAGGAACACCATCCTCAAAAGAATAATTAGCAAGCATAGTAGAAATTTTTGCCTCAGGAATTTTTCTTTTGTTTGTAACAATATCTTTCATATATTTTGAATAAGGAGGCATTTTCAACATATCAATCAAGCGAGTACGTAAAACAACAGGTCTAAGAATTTGAACAAAGCGATCAAAGTCCTCATCATCCTTACTCTTGGAGGGCTTAGGAGGAAAAGTCATGGGCTTTTGAACCCATGGTTCTCTTTCCTTACCGTGCTTCCTAGCAACGAACTCTTTTTTCTCGTACCTTTTATTTTTAATCGGTGGGTTATCAAGATCCTCAGCAGGTTCAATATCAATATTGTTATTTGGTTCTCCAACATTTTCTGGCTGAGCATCTGCAAGAATCTCATTAGTAGCATCAGGTGTATGTTCATCACCTGATTGTGTTTCAGCATAAGAAATAGAAGTATCAAAATTAACATCAGGAGGTTTTCTACCTCTGGTTCTCTGGAAGCATGCAAAGTTCTATCATTTTTGTTTTTCTTCTTCTTTTTAGAAGAACTAGGAGCATCAGTAGTAGCTCTCTGAGAGTGTTGTTCAACTCTCTTAGGGTGTTCCTCAGGATAAAGAGGTTCCTGGGTCATCCTACCACCCCTAGTCATAACTCTAATAGCATGGTCATGCATATTTCTATTCATTTCAATAAGCAAATCACTTTGAGATTTAGCAACTTGTTCTAACTAAGATTGAACCATAGAAGCATGCTTGCTAACTCCTTTAACATCATTGACAATTCTAAACAGCAAGTCACTCAAACAATCAATAGCATGGGCATTTTGTTCTAACTGTTTCATAACACGAGCATTGAAATAATTTTGCTTACCAATATCATTATCAAACTCTAGATAACACTGACGAGGAGTTTTACCAAAAGGAACATCATTTTCATCAAACTTCATTAAATAATTTACCTCTACCACCTATGGGGGTGGTGGTGGTGGTGCATTGAGCCCATGTATTTCTTCAATAGGTGGTAGATTTTTAACATCTTCAGCTTTAATAACTTTTTCCTTCATGCATTTCTTTGCCTCTTGCATATCTTCAGGACTAAGAAATAGAATACCCCTTTTCTTCGGGATGGGATCAGGTGTTGGTTCAGGAAGCGTCCATTCATTATCATTCTTCAAGATATTCATTAATAATTCCTCCGCTTGAGTAACAGTTCTTTCCCTAAAAACACAACCAGCACAACTGTCTATGTAGTCCCTAGAAGCATCATTAATACCATTATAGAAGATATCAAGAATTTCATTTTTCTTCAAAGGATGATGTGGCAAAGCGTTAAGCAGCAGGAGAAGCCTCCCCCAAGCTTGTGGGAGACTCTCTTCTTCAACCTGCACAAAGTTAAATATCTCCTGCAAGGTAGCTTGTTTCTTATGAGCAGGGAAATATTTTTCAGAGAAGTAGTAAATCATATCCTGGGGACTACGCACACAACCGGGAGCAAGAGTATTGTACCAAGCTTTAGCATCTCCCTTTAATAAAAAGGGAACAACTTAAGAATATAGCAGTAGCGAATCTTTTCCTCATGAGTAAACAAAGTAGCAATATCATTCAACTTAGTAAGGTGAGCCACAACAGTTTCAGATTCACTACCACAAAAAGGATCAGACTCTACCAAGGTAATCAACTCAGGATCAACAGAGAACTCATAATCCTTATCAGTAATAAAGATGGGAGAAGTAGCAAACTTAGGATCACACTTCATTCTCTCAATCAAAGACTTTTCTTTTATCACAGCAATCACAGCTAAAGCCTCTTCTCTAGTATTGCAATCAAGAATAGCTAAAGAAGATTCTTTATCTAAACAGTGTTTGTTAGGTATTTCAGCTCTAGCAATAGGACAAAGCAAAAAGGAGAATCAAGATCCTCAAGAGTTTCAACCCTCCTGGCTCTCTCAACCTCTCTAACTTTAGCAAGTTGTTCATCAAGAAACTCACCAAGTGGAACAGTAGTATCGAGCATAGTACTAGCATCATCAAAAGCATCATTCAAAACAAAAGTAGCGTCATTCAAAGCATCTTTCATATTCATAGCAGAAGCACCATCATCAATAACATGTGACATAGCAGGAGCCATAGCAGGTGGTGGTGTTGCAAGCTTACTCAAAATAGATGGTGAATCAAGTGCAGAGCTAGATGGCAGTTCCTTACCTGTCCTCGTAGTTGAGGTGAAGATTTTAGTTATGTCATCCTTAAGATTCTTCATAGTGGCAAACAGATATAAATCCCAGGTGAATTCACAAATATTGATATGCTCCCCGGCAATGGTGCCAGAAAAAGGTCTTGATAACCCACAAGTATAGGGGTTCGCAATAGTTTTCGAGGGTAGAGTATTCAACCCAAATTTATTGATTCGACAAAAGGGGAGCCAACGAGTACTTGCAAGTATTAGTAGTTGGGTTATCAATTCAACCACACCTGGAAGAAAAATATCTGCAGCAAAGTGATAAGTAGCAAAGTAATATGATAGTTTCGTAGCAAGTAACAGTAGCAGCAATAGTATCGGTAATAGTAGTAGTAGTAACTTGTAGTAAAAGCGACAGCGGCAATAACAGTAGTAACTGAGCAAGTATCAATATGTGAAAACTCATAGGCACTGTATCAGTGATGTTGGGTATGTGTTGGATGATATCGATCATATATCAGTTATAAAATAGGGCGACATAGAACTATTTCCAGTTCATCAATACAATGTAGGCATGTATTCCGTATATAGTCATACGTGCTTATGGAAAAGAACTTGCATGACATTTTTTGTCCTACCATCCCGTGGCAGCGGGGTCCATAAGGAAACTAAGGGATATTAAGGCCTCCTTTTAATAGAGAACCGGGACAAAGCATTAACACATAGTGAATACATGAACTCCTCAAACTACGGTAATCACCGGAAAGAATCCCAGTTATTGTCACCCTGGGGGATGCGGATCATAAACATAGCAGGTGCATACAACTTGCAAGATTGGATCTAAAACACAAATATATTGGTGAAAATATAAACGGTTCAGATCTGAGATCATGTTACTCGGGCCCTAGTGACAAGCATTAAGCATAGCAAAGTCATAGCAACATCAATCTCAGAACATAGTGGATACTAGGGAACAAGCCCTAACAAAACTAACTCGATTACATGATTGATCTCATCCAGCCCCTACACCGACCAGCGAGCCTACGAAGGAATTACCCACTCCCGGTGGGGAGCATCGTGGAATTGGTGATGAAGAGAGGTTGATGATGACGAAGATCGAAGATTCCGCTCTCCGGAGCCCCAAACGGACTCCAGATCTAGCCTCCCGAGGAAGAACAGGACGTGGTGGCAGCTCCATCTCATGAAACATGATAATTCTTCCTCTCCTATTTTTTCTCCCCGAATGTGAATTTATACAATTGGAGATGGGAAAGATGGGCCACCAGGGGCCACACAATAGCAGGGCGCGCCCAGGTGCTGTGTGTACACCCTGGTGCCCCTCTCTGGTTGTTCTTTGCTCCAATATTCCTTATTAATTCCATAAAAATTGCCTGGAAAGTTTCATCTCATTCTGAGAACTTTGATTTCTGCACAAAAACAACACCATGGCAATTATTCTGAAAACAGCGTCAGTCCGGGTTAGTTCCATTCAAATCATGCAAATTAGAGTCCAAAACCATAGTAAAAGTGTTTGGAAAAGTAGATACGATGGAGACGTATCAACTATGAAGAAGCTATGATGAGCCCGGATTTCGACAAATAGTTTGAGGCCATGAAATCTAAGATAGGATCCATGTATGAGAACAAAGTGTGGACTTTGGTGGACTTGCCTGATGATCGGCAAGCCATTGAGAATAAATGGATCTTCAAGAGGAAGACAGACGCTGATGGTAATATCACTATCTACAAAGCTCAACTTGTCGCAAAAGGTTTTTGACAAGTTCAAGGGGTTGACTACGATGAGACTTTCTCACCCATAGCGATGCTTAAGTCTGTTCGAATCATGTTAGCAATTGCTGCATTTTATGATTATGAAACCGGGCAAATGGACGTCAAAACTGCATTCCTTAATGGATTTCTTAAAGTAGAGTTGTATATGATTCAACCAGAAGGTTTTATCGATCCTAAGGGTGCTAACGAAGTGTGCAAGCTCCAACGATCCATCTATGGATTGGTCCAAGCATCTCGGAGTTGGAATGTACGCTTTGATGAGGTGATCAAAGCATATGGTTTTGTACAGACTTACGGTGAAGCCTGTATTTACAAGAAAGTGAGTGGGAGCTCTGTTGCATTTCTAATATTATATGTGGATGACATATTGTTGATTGGAAATGATATAGAATTTTTTTGATGGCATAAAAGGATACTTGAATAAGAGTTTTTCAATAAAAGACCTCGGTGAAGCTGCTTATATATTGGGCATCAAGATCTATAGGGATAGATCGAGACGCTTGATAGGACTTTCACAAAGCACATACCTTGACAAAGTTCTGAAGAAGTTCAAAATGGACCAGTCAAAGAATGGGTTCTTGCCTGCATTGCAAGGTATGAAGTTGAGTCAGACTCAATGCCCGACCATGGCAGAAAATATAGAGAAAATGAATGTCATTCCCTATGCCTCAGCAATAGGTTATATTATGTATGCCATGCTGTGTACCAGACCTGATGTGTGCCTTGCCATAAGTTTGGCAGGGAGGTGCCAAAGTAATCCAGGAGTGGATCACTAGACAGCGGTCAAGAATATCCTAAAGTACCTGAAAAGGACCAAGAACATGTTTCTCATTTATGGAAGTGACGAAGAGCTCGTCGTAATGGGTTACGTCGATGCAAGCTTCGACACTGATCCAGATGACTGTAAGTCACAAACCGGATACCTATTTATATTGAATGGTGGAGCTGTTACTTGGTGCCGTTCCAAGCAGAGTGTCGTGGCGGGATCTGCGTGTGAAGCGGAGTACATAGCAGCTTCGGAAGCAGTGCATGAAGGAGTCTAGATGAAGGAGTTCATATCCGATCTAGGTGTAATACCAAGTGCATCTGGTCTAATGACAATCTTTTGTGACAACACTGGAGCAATTGCCATAGCTAAGGAGCCCAGGTTTCACAAGAAGACCAAACACATCAAGAGACACTTCAACTCCATTCGTGAATATGTCAAGGATGTAAATATAGAAATTTGCAAAGTACACACGGATCTGAATGTGGCAGACCAGTTGACTAAACCTCTTCCACGAGAAAAACATGATCAACACCAAGACTCCATGGGTGTTAGATTCATTACTATGTAATCTAGATTATTGACTCTAGTGCAAGTGGGAGACTGATGGAAATATGCCCTAGAATTGTTAATATTTTATATTTTCTTGTTCATGATAAAGGTTTATTATTCATGCTTGAATTGTATTGACCGGAAACTTAAATACATGTGTGAATACTTAAACAAAGATCGTGTCCCTAGTGAGCCTCTACTAGACTAGCTCGTTGATCAAAGATGGTTAAGGTTTCCTAACCATAGACATGAGTTGTCATTTGATAAAGGGATCACATCATTAGGAGAATGATGTGATGGACAAGACCCATCCGTTAGCTTAGCATATGATTGTTCTATTTATTGCTACTACTTTCTTAATGTCAAATACATGTTCCTTCGACCATGAGATCATGCAACTCCCGGATACCGGAGAAATACCTTGTGTGCTATCAAACATCACAAAGTAACTGGGTGATCATAAAGATACTCTACAGGTATCTCCGAAGGTGTTTGTTGAGTTGGCATGGAACGAGACTGGGATTTGTCACTCCGTGTTTCAGAGAGGTATCTCTGGGCCCTCTCGGTAATACACATCATAGAAGCTTGCAAGCAAAATGACTAAGGAGTTAGTTACGAGATGATGTATTATAGAATTAGTAAAGAGACTTGCTGGTAACGAGAGTGAACTAGGTATGGAGATACCGACGATCGAATCCCGGGCAAGTGACATACCGACAGACAAAGGGAATTGCGTACGTTGTCATAACGGTTCCACCGATAAAGATCCTCGTGGAATGTGTAGGAACCAATATGGGCATCCTGGTCCCGCTATTGGTTATTAACTGCAGAGTCATCTCGATCATGACTACATCATTCCAGAACCCGTAGAGTCCGCACGCTTAATGTTCGTTGATGATATAGTGTTATATGAGTTATGTGAATTGGTGACCGAATGTTGTTCGGAGTCCCGGATGAGATCACCGAAATGACGAGGAGCTCCGGAATGGTCCAGAGGTAAAGATTGATATATAGGACAATACTATTTGGTCACCGGAAAAGTTTCGGGGCATATCGGGTAGTCATCAGTTCACCAGAACGGGTTCCGGGAAGTACCGGGAGGGTAATGGGCCTTATGGGCCATTAGAGGGGAGCACACCAGCCCACAAGGGGCTGGCGCACCCCCTTATGGCAGCCATCCTATGGGAGAATAGAAGGAGGGGGATTCGGCCTCCCCCTTCCTTCCCTCTCTCCCCTTTCCTTCCCTCCCGTCACAAATATGGAAGGGGGGCGCGGCTAGAGAAGGACCCCAAGAGGGGGGGCGCCACACCACCCATGACAATCTCTTAGCCGTGTGCGGCGACCCCCTCCACCAGTTACACCCTCGGTCATATTTTCCGTTGTGCTCGACGAAGCCCTGCGGAGATAGTTGCATCACCACCGTCACCACGCCGTCGTGCTTCCGGAACTCATCTACTACTTTGGCCGTCTTGCTAGATCAAGAAGGTGAGGACATCATCAAGATGAACATGTGCTAAACGCGGAGGTGTCGTACGTTCGGTACTTGGTCGTTTGGATCGCGAAGGTGTTCGACTACATCAACCGCGTTGTCTTAACGCTTCCGCTAATGGTCTATGAGAGTACATAGACACACTGTCCCCTCTCGTAGCTATGCATCTCCTTGGATAGATCTTGCATGTGCGTAGAATTTTTTTTGTTTTCCATGCAACATTCCCCAACACAATTGTCATAATTAAAGTCCTTGTAATCCAAAGTAGTGGGTGCATCACTAACTAAAGTTTTGACCTCTTCAAACCCACTTTTGTTGTTTTTATCATTAATATCATCACCCTCCGAACAAGTGGGACGCCTTCTACTTAAAGTTGACTCATCTCCTATCCCTTTTTCATCAAGTTTTATATTACTAAACAAAGTTATAGTGGAGGCTCCTATAGTTTTAATATCCTCATCGTCACTAGCTAGAAGGTGTGACTCTGGTTTAGCAGCCATTCTATTTACTAGTGCGGTTTGCTTGTCGAAGATTCTCCCCATCATTTTTTCACTATTTGCAAGTTGTTGTTGGAGGTTGGCTACTTCTCGATTAACATCATCAAATTGTTTGCTAATTGATTGAAGCATGGTAGTATGTCCTTTAATTTCTTTGGCAAACAATTTATTTTTCTCATATTGTGAGTGCATAAAGTTTTTAGTAGCCTTTTCAATTTCAAAGAACCTTTGATTATAATAATTATCACGAAGCACATTATTATTTGAGGGATTACCGGGATACGGCCAAGGATTGAAATTCACTCTATAAGCATTGTTGTTGAAATTATTTCGCGCAAGGAAGTTCACATCAGTAGCATCATTATTTTGCTCCATCAAAGTAGATAAAGGAATATCATTTGGATCAACTTGAGCATTTTTATTAGAGAGCATATTCATAAGAGCATCCATTTTATCACTCAAAGTAGAGACTTCTTCGACAAAATTTACCTTCTTACCAGTTGGAGCTCATTCGGTGTGACACTGAGAATAATTTGCAGTCATATTATCGAGAAGCTTCGTGGCCTCTCCTAATGTAATTCCCATAAAGGTGCCACCTGCAGCAGAGTCTAGAAGATTTCTCGAGACAAAGTTTAGTCCCGCATAAAAGTTTTGTATAGTCATCCATAAATTTAATCCATGAGTGGGACAATTTTTAATCATTAATTTCATTCTCACCCAATATTGTGCAACATTTTCTTACTCAATTTGCTTAAAGTTCATAATTTGAGTTCTAAGAGAAAAAATCTTAGCGGGACGAAAATACTTGGCAATAAAAGCATCCTTACACTTATCCCATGAATCAATACTATTACAAGGTAAGGATGAAAACCAGGTTTTAGCTTTGTCCCCTAAAGAGAAGGGAAATAATTTTAACTAAATAATATCCTTATCAACACCTTTTTTCTTTTGCATATCACATAATTCAACGAAGGTATTAAGATGAGATGCAACATCTTCATTAGGATTTCCAGAAAATTGTTCTTTCATAACAAGATTTAGCAATGCCGCATTAATATCATAAAACTCCACACTAGTGCCGGGAGGAGCAATTGGCGTACTAATAAAGTCATTATTATTAGTATTCGAGAAGTCACACAACTTAGTGTTTTCTTGAGACATGGTGACAACCTCAAGCGAGCAAACAAAATAAAATATTTTTGTGTTTTTGATTTTTTTATAATGAGACTAATAAAAAAATAAAGGCAAGTAAAAAGTAAGCAAGTAAATGAAAGTTTGTATGAAGGAACCTTCATGTTGTTCGAATGCTCTCCCCGGCAACGGCGAAATTCTTCTTACTACTTGTGAATGCGTTGGGATTTCCCCGAAGAGGAAGGGTGATGTAGTGTAGTAGCGAAAAGTATTTCTCTCAGTTAAGAACCAAGGTTTATCAAACCAGCAGGAGAACACACGAGCAACGGTCAACAGGAGCCTACACACAAGTAGAGCAAATGCTTGCACCCAACGCGGACAAGAGGGTTTCCAATCTCCTTGTACTCATTAATTGCAAGGATTAAATCTGATAGTTATAGATAGATGAATTGCAACGTAAAATAAAAGTCAATAAATTGCAGCAAGGTAACTAGGGCTTTAGTAATATGATTTGGATGGACCCGGGGGCCATAGCTTTCACTAGAGGCATCTCTCTCAAGAATGAAACATACGGTGGGTAAACAAATTACTGTTGGGCAATTGATAGAAAAGCGCATAGTTATGATGTTATTCATGGCATGATCATGTATGTAGGCATTACGTCCGTGAGAAGTAGACCGACTCCTGCCTGCATCTACTACTATTACTCCCCCAATCAACCACTATCCATCATCCATCTATGGTATTAAGTTCTTGAGAAACGGAGTAACACTTTAAGCAAGATGACATAATGTAGACAGAATAAAACCAAGCAATATGATTAAACCCCATTGTTTTACCCTTAGTAGTAGCAATACAAATACGTGCCTCGCTACCCTTTCTGTCTCTGGGTGAGGACACTGCAAGATTGAACCTACTACTATGCACCACATCCACTGAAGATCTACTCATCAACTTGGCCAAATATAACTGATAGTTCGGAAAGCATTACATAGGTATAACAATCATACATAATATGGTTCAGAAATAACTCAATTACTTACAATGAATAATCTGATCATAAACCCACAATTCATCGGATCCCAACAAACACACCGCAAAAGTAGATTACATCGGAAAAATCGTATAGAACTCCGAAGAGAACATTGTATTGAAGATCAAAGTTAGAGAGAGAGCCATCTAGCTACTGTTATGGACCCGTAGGTCCTGTGGGGGACTACTCACACATCATTGGAGAGGTAGCAAGGGTGATGAAGAGGCTCTCCGTGATCGATCCCCCCTCCGGCAGAGTACCGGAAAAGGCCTCTAGATGGGATCATGGAAGAATAGAGACTTGCGGCGGCGGAGAACATGGTTAGTATGGCACTCTGGGGGTTTCTGAATATATGGGAATTTATAGCGTTGGAATTAGGTCAATCGGAGCCATAGGTGGCCCACAAGACATCAGGGCGCGCCCCCCTGGGGTTGCGCACTGTTGCCTTCTCACCTCCTTGTCTGGCTTCTGGCCCTCCCCCGAAGCATCTAGGGTCCCTTCTAGTCCAAAAAAATCACAAAAAAGTTTTGTAATGTTTGGTCTTCGTTTGATAGGGATTTCCTGAAAAGCCAAAAACAAGTAGAAAATAGCAACCGGCACTTGGCACTAGGTTAATAGGTTAGTTCCCAAAAATGATATAAAATTGCATATAAAGCATATAAGATTGATAATATAATAGCATGAAAACATAAAAAATTATAGATATGTTGGAGACGTATCAGCATCCCCAAGCTTAATTCCTGCTTGTCGTCGAGTAGGTAAATGATAAAAACATAAATTTTTATGTTGAATGCTACCTAACATGTCTTTATCATGTAATCTCTTTATGGTATGGATAATTGAGAAATTGTGAAGTAATTTATATCAATATAATAATATCCATGAATACTAGCAAATAATCATTACCCTTCAAAATAAACGATGCTTAACCAATGTTATCCCTACTCTTTGAATAATTGTAAGCATGGCATGACTTCATCTTCCTCACATAAGTACAAATCGTTGAGCACCCCGATGGCAAACCAAGCAATTCAATCATACTTTTGCATGCGCTTCAGCATTTTTAACTTCACTCAATATATGAGCATGAGGCATGGACTTAGCACTACGGGTGGAATAGAATATGTTGGTAGAGGTTTATAAAGGAAGACAAAAACTGAAGAAAATCTCCCATCAACTCGGCTGATCGTTAGGCAAAGCAGAGGCCTAGCAATCGATATCAATGCATGGAGTAGGGATTGCCATGCAATGGATGCACTAGAGCTATAAGTGTATGAAAGCTCACAACTGAAACTTAGTGGGTGTCCATCCAATTTGCTTGCTCATGATGACTTGGGGCATTTGAGGAAGCCCATCATCAGAATATACAAGCCAAGTTCTAGAATGTAAAAATTCCCACTAGTATATGAAAGTGACAAATCATGGAGGATCTGTATGAAGAACATGGTGCTACTTTGAAGCAGAAGTATGGTAAAAGGATAGTAGCATTACCCCTTCTCTCTTTTTCTCTCATTCAATTTTTTAGAACAATATCATGAACCTCATCCCTACTTTTGTAAGGACTCATTAGACTCCATCATTCTTTACGTCACTGGGACAATGCTCTAATAATGGCCATCACAGTTTTATTTACTTACAACTCGATATTACAACTCGATAGCTGGAACAATATGACTCTATATGAATGCCTCTCGCAGTGTACCAGGAAGTGCAATGATCTGGCGTAACAGGTATTACAATGATGAATGGTGGCTTTGCCACAAATATCATGTCAGCTCTATATGATCATGCAAAGCAATATGATGATGAACACACAAGTCATGTGGATAGTAACCATGGAAGTTGCATGGCAATATATCTCGGAATGGCTATGTTAATGCCATGATAGGTAGGTATGGTGGCTCTTTTAAGGAAGATATAACGATGCT
Organism: Thinopyrum elongatum; assembly: GCA_011799875.1. Lineage (NCBI taxonomy): Eukaryota > Viridiplantae > Streptophyta > Magnoliopsida > Poales > Poaceae > Thinopyrum > Thinopyrum elongatum. The sequence continues at coordinate 717,832,895 of CM022303.1, forward strand.
TATGCGTGATAGAGCATATCATATCACGGGGTTGGATGCACCGGCGAAGTTTGCACCGACTCTCGATGTGAGCAAGGGCAATGCACGGTACCGAAGAGGCTAGTAATATATGGATATGTGGGAGAGTTGTATTAGTCCATGAACTCACATTACTCATAAAGAACTCATATACTTATTTTGAAAGTGTTATTAGCCCTCGAAGCAAAGTATTCTCGCATGCCCCTTGGGAGGAGGTTGGGAGGAGTTAACCATCGCGCGCCCCCGATTTGACAGCACAAAGGATTTTGGTGAGGAATAAATATGCTCCAACATCCCCATCATGCCATGATGGACACTTAAATGAGTAATCATAACAAGATTTAATACCATTATGTTTACTAACCAATGACTATGAACTAATACCCTTTCATATTACGACATCAATATAATTAACTCACACGCTTCTTATATTCATTGATCTCACATGAAAGTTTTTATTATATCACTCTTATATACCTACCATTCTTGAAATTGTCATTATAACCTATGCAACTTACCACTTCCTAACATTCTCAAAAAGATTTAAGTGAAGCATGAGAATGCAAAACATTTCTATAAAATATGCCTACCGCCATGCTCTAAAGATATAAGTGAAGCACATGAGCAACTGCCTGACTAAAAAGATATAAGTGAAGCACATTGAGTATTGTAACAAATCATGATGAATGTGTGTCTCTAGTGCATCCGTTGCAAGATGCTGGGTGAAGCCGGTCACTTGGTCTGGGGGCATGAGTGTTTCCGATTGGGACCGAAGAGGGGGGCACCCCTAGTTGCGCGCGTTATAATTATGGTCATCTACTCATGCTATTCGAGATTGAGACCTCCCCACTTAAGGTTTTATTTGGCTGATGCTTTGGGTGATTCCTGGCCCGGAGAATTAAAATTGGTGTGTGTAGGTCAGGTGTGTTGTGACCCAAAGATCATAATAGAAAATCTCTCGCCACCACTTTGGTGCTGGCAAAAGAAATTCTTTACATGTGGGTAACGAGTGCAACCTCTGCCGATTGTAAAACCTATTTGAATAGCCATGTCCGCTGATACGTCTCCAACGTATCTATAATTTTTTATTGTTCCATGCTATTATATTATCTATTTTGGATGTTTTATATGCATTAATATGCTATTTTATATTATTTTTGGGACTAACCTATTAACCCAGAGCCCAGTGCCAGTTTCTGTTTTTTCCTTGTTATTGAGTTTCGTGGAAAAGGAATATCAAACGGAGTCCAAATGAGCTGAAAATTTATGGTTATTTTTTATTGACTAGAAGAAGCCCACGAAGCATCGGAATTGGGTCAGAAGAGTCCCGACGAGACCACAAGGGTGGAGGGCGCGCCCCCTGTCTTGCCGCTGCCTCGTGGACCCCCCTGACTTGTTTCCGACGCAAAAAATTCCTATAAATACAGAGACCTCCAGAAATAAACCTAGATCAGAAGTTCCACCGCCGCAAGCCTCTGTAGCCACGAAAAACAAATCAGGAGCCTGTTTCGGCACCCTGCCGGAGGGGGAATCATCACCGGAGGCCATCTTCGTCATCCCGGCGGTCTCCATGACGAAGAGGGAGTAGTTCACCCTCGGGGCTGAGGGTATGTACCAGTAGCTATGTGTTTGATCTCTCTCTCTCGTGCTCTTGATTTGGCATGATCTTGATGTACCGCGAGCTTTGCTATTATAGTTGGATCCTATGGTGTTCTTCCCTCTCTACCTTGTGATGAATTGAGTCTTTTCCATTCAGGTTTTGTTATGTCGGATTGAATCTTTGGATCTGAGAGCACTTGATGTATGTCTTGCGATGGGATATCCGTGGTGACAATGGGATGTTCTATTGATCCACTTGATGTATGTTTTGGTTATCAACTTGCGGATTCTCGTGGTGACATTGGGGTAATCTATGCATAGGGGTTGGAATGTGTTTTCATATTCCTTTCTCCGATAGAAATCTTGGGATGCTCTTGAAGTTCTTTGTGTTGGATTGAATATTATGAATCTGAAATTGTGTGATGCATATCGTATAATTGACCCACGGATACTTGTGGTGACATTGGAGTATCTAGGTGACATTAGGGTTGATTGATGTGTGTCATGTGGTGTTATTTTTGTACGAACTCTAGGGTTGTTTCTGACACTTATAGGAATAGCCCAATAGATCGATCAGAAAGAATAACTTTGAGGTGGTTTCGTACCCTACAAGCAATTTCATCTTATGTTCTCCGCGATAGGAACTTTCGAGTGATTCTTTGTTGCATGTTCAGGGATTGTTATATATTCAAATTATGTTATCATTGTTGAGAGAGCTTGCACTAGTGAAAGTATGAACTCTAGGCCTTGTTTTCAAGCATTGCAATACCATTTGTGCTCACTTTTATCATTAGTTGCCTTGCTGTTTTTACATTTTCAGATTACAAAAACCTATATCTACTATCCATATTACACTTGTATCATCATCTCTTCGCCGAACTGGTGCACCTATACAATTTACCATTGTATTGGGTGTGTTGGGGACACAAGAGACTCTTTGTTATTTGGTTGCAGGGTTGTTTGAGAGAGACCATCTTCATTCTACGCCTCCCACAGATTGATAAACCTTAGGTCATCCACTTGAGGGAAATTTGCTACTGTCCTACAAAACTCTGCGCTTGGAGGCCCAACACGAGTCTACAAGAAGAAGGTTGCGTAGTAGACATCAAGCTCTTTTCTGGCGCCGTTGCCGGGGAGGTTAGTGCTTGAAGGTATATCTTTAGATCTTGCAATTGTATCTTTTAGTTTCTTGTTTTATCACCAGTTTAGTCTTTAAAAGACAACTACAAAAAAAATGGAATTGAGGTTGCCTCATATGCCTCATCTTTTTAATGTCTTTCGTGAAAATGATGGAAAGGAAAATTGTGCTCAAGTGTTAGAAGAAAAAGTTAATAAAATGTTTGGCACTAAATCTTTGAATAATGAGCATGATTGCAATGTTGTTAGTATGCTTGCTATAAATATCCATGATGCTAATGATATGCAAAGCTACAAGCTTGGGGATGCTATGTTTGATGAAGATGATATGTTTAGTCCCCCAAGTTTTGATGAGCAAATTTATTATGATGAAAGCATGCCTCCTATTTATGATGATTATTGTGATGACATGTATGCTATAAAGAATAATGATAACCATGAAACTTGTTAACATGATTTTAATTTTCAATTGGATTATGCCTCACATGATAGTTATTTTGTTGAGTTTGCTCCCACTACTATTGATGAGAATAAATTTGCTTATGTGGAGAGTAATAAATTTTTTACGCATGTGGATCATGAAAAGAATGCTTTATGTGATAGTTATATTTCTGAATTCATTCATGATGCTACTGAAAATTACTATGAAAGAGGAACATATGCTTTTACATATTGCAAAAATATCAAATTTCCTCTCTATGTGTTGAAAGTTTTGAAGTTATGCTTGTGTTTGCCTTCCTATGCTAGTTGATTCTTGTTCCCATAAATTGTTTGCTCAAAAATCCCTATGCATAGGAAGTGGGTTAGACTTAAATTTGCTAGTCATATGCTTCATGATGCTCCCGTTATGTTTCAATTCATATCTTTTATGTGAGCACATTGAAATCATCGTGCCTAGCTAAAAAGGGATTAAAGAAAAGCGCTTGTTGGGAGACAACCCAATATTTACCCCTACTGTTTTTATGTGTTCACATGATTAGGCTACTGTATTAATCTTGTTTTATAGCTTTCATTTCAATAAAGTGCCAAGTAAAGCCTTTGGGATAGTGTGGATGATAGTTGACTTGATTCTGTGCAAAAACAGAAACTTTTGCTCCCAGTGCAGAAATTCTCAAAAATTACCAGAGGGTGAAAATCTACTGAAACTTCTACACTTGATTGATATACAAATTTCCCGTGTTTCCCTAATTTTTCAGAATTTTTGAAGTTCAGAAGTATGGTGACAAGATTCTATTTTTCAGAATTTTTCTGTTTTTGACAGATTCTATTTTCAATGCATAGTTTGCTTGTTTTAGTGTTTCCACAGATTATATTAAGTGATATAAATTGTGGAAATGATAATTTACAATCGCCATTGTGTGAGAACAATTATGAATCTTATCTTTGACAGTACCCAAGTGAATGATTAGCTCTTTATCATACTAACCAATCTAACGAAGTTCCGTTAAGTTTCGTGTGATTGAAGTTTTCAAATTTTGGGTGAGATATCGATATGAAGAGAATAAGGGGTGGCAATACCCTAATATTGGGGATCCCCAAGGCACCCCAAGGTAATATTCAAGGAAGATCCAAGCAACTAAGCTTGGAGATGCCCCGGAAGGCATCCCCTCTTTCGTCTTCAACATTATCGGTAACTTCACTTGGGACTATATTTTTATTCGTCACATGATATGCGTTTTGCTTGGAGCATCATTTTATTTTGTTAGGATTTTCTTTCTGTTATTTATATTAATGTTTTGCATCTTTTATTTCAATAAAAATATCAAAGGTAGCCTTCACCATGCTCAATTTGCAAGTATATGAGTTGCTGTTTCAAAATAGAAAGTTTGCTGTTTGTGCAAAAATTCCCTAGAATAGTCAGTTTTGTCATAAAATCTTGAAATTTTGACATAGAATGCTCTTATAAATTCTGGACAGTGTGGTAAATTTTCAGAATTTTTGGAGTTAATTAAGTATGGATCTTGCTGCATTCTTCACAGACTATTCTGTTTAGGCAGATTGCTGTTATGTTTGCATTGTTTGCATATGTTGGCTTGTTTAATGATTCTATTTGAGGATGGAAGTATTAAATATGCAGAGGCATTTATTATTCAATGTTAAATAATAATTTTAGTGTTTTTCTACAGTAGAGAATGATAAGGTTATGCATTGATTTATACTAACTTATCTCACGAATTCTTGTTGAGTTTTGTGTGTATGAAGTTTTTGAGATTTACGAAAACCGTGATATGAGAAGAATTAAGGAGACACAAGATCTCAAGCTTGGGGATGCCCAAGGCATCTCTAATTAATATTTCAAGAAGTCTCATGCATCTAAGATTGGGGACGCCCCGGTAGGCATCCCACCTTTCTTCATGAACATTTATCGGTTAGTATCGGTTGAACCTAAGTTTTTGCTTCTTCACATGATATGTGCTATCCTTGGAATGTCATTTTATTTTGATTTGTTTTGCTGTTTGAATAAAATACTTAAGATCTGAAATTCTTAGATGAGAGAGTCTTCACATAGTTATTTAATTTTTGACTACTCATTGATCTTCACTTATATCTTTTTGGAGTAGTTTGTCTTTTGCTCTAGTGCTTCACTTATATCTTTTTAGAGCACGGCTGTGGTTTTATTTTATAGAAATTATTGAACTCTCTTGCTTCACTTATATTATTTTGAGAGAGTCTCTAAACAGCATGGTAATTTGCTTAGGTTATGAATTTAGTCCTAATATAATGGGCATCCAAGAGGGATATAATAAAAACTTTCATATAAAGTGCATTGAATACTATGAGAAGTTTGATTCCTTGCATTTGTATTGAGATATAAATATGGTGATATTAGAGTCATGCTAGTGAGTAATTGTGGATTGGTAGAAATATTTGTGTTATAGTTTGTGATTCCCGTAGCATGCACATATGTCGAACCATTATGTGACGAAGTGGGAGCATGATTTATTTATTGATTGTCATCCTTTGTGTGATGGTCGGGAGCGCGCGATGGTTAACTCCTACCAACCTCTCCCCTAGGGGCATGCGTCTAATACTTTGTTTCGGTAGCTAATAGACTTTTGCACTAAGTATTTGAGTTCTTTATGACTAATGTTGAGTCCATGGATTATACGCACTCTCACCCTTCCACCATTGCTAGGCTCTCTTGTATCGCACAACTTTCGCCGGTGCATTATACCCACCATATACGTTTCCTCAAAACAGCCACCATACCTACCTATTATGGCATTTCCATAGCCATTCCGAGATATATTGCCATGCAACTTCAACCGTTCCGTTTATTATGACACGCATCATCATTGCCATATTGCTTTGCATGATCATGTAGTTGACATCGTATTTGTGGGAAGGCCATCATTCATATTTTTCATACATGTCACTCTTGAGCCATTGCACATCCCGGTACACCGCCGGAGGTATTCATACAGAGTCATATTTTGTCCTAAGTATCGAGTTGTAATTCTTGAGTTATAAGTAAATAAAAGTGTGATGATCATCACTTTTAGAGCATTGTCCCATGTGAGGAAAGGACGATGGATGCTATGATTCCCTCACAAGTTGGGATGAGACTCCAGAATAAAAAAAGAGAGGCCAAAGAGCCAAAATAAAAAAAAAGAGGCCAAAGAGCCCAAACAAAAAAAACAAAAAAATGAGAGAAAAGAGAGAAGGGGCAATGCTACTATTCCTTTTTCCACACTTGTGCTTCAAAGTAGCACCATGATCTTCATGATAGAGAGTCTCCTATATTGTCACTTTCATATACTAGTGGGAATTTTTCATTATAGAACTTGGCTTGTATATTCCAATGATGGGCTTCCTCAAATTGCCCTAGGTCTTCGTGAGCAAGCGAGTTGGATGCACACCCACTTAGTTTCTTTGGATCTTTCATACATTTATAGCTCTAGTGCATCCGTTGCATGGCAATCCCTACTCACTCACATTGATATCTATTGATGGTCATCTCCATAGCCCGTTGATACGCCTAGTTGATGTGAGACTATCTCCTTCTTTTTGTCTTCTCCACAACCACCATATTCTACTCCACCTATAGTGCTATATCCAAGGCTCATGCTCATGTATTGCATGAAATTTCAAAAAGTTTGAGAACATCAAAAGTATGAAACAATTGCTTGGCTTGTCATCGGGGTTGTGCATGATTTAATACTTTGTGTGATGAAGATGGAGCATAGCCACACTATATGATTTTGTAGGGATAACTTTCTTTGGCCATGTTATTTTGAGAAGACATAATTGCTTTGTTAGTATGCTTGAAGTATTATTGTTTTTATGTCAATATTAAACTTTTCTTTTGAATCTTATGGATCTGAATATTCATGCCACAATAAAGAAAATTACATGGAGAAATATGTTAGGTAGCATTCCACATCAAAAATTCTAGTTTTATCATTTGCCTACTCGATGACGAGCAGGAATTAAGCTTGGGGATGCTTGATACGTCTCCAACATATCTATAATTTTTTATTGTTCCATGCTATTATATTATCTATTTTGGATGTTTTATATGCATTAATATGCTATTTTATATTATTTTTGGGACTAACCTATTAACCCAGAGCCTAGTGCCAGTTTCTGTTTTTTCCTTGTTTTTGAGTTTCGTAGAAAAGGAATAATAAACGGAGTCCAAACGAGCTGAAAATTTACGGTGATTTTTTATGGACCAGAAGAAGCCCATGGAGCGTCGGAGTTGGGCCAAAAGAGTCCCGAGGCGACCACAAGGGTGGAGGCCGCGCCCCCTAGGGTGCGCCCCCTGTCTTGCCGCTGCCTCGTGGACCTCTCTGACTTGTTTCCAACGCCAAAAATTCCTATAAATACAGAGACCTCCAGAAATAAACCTAGATCGGAAGTTCCCCTGCCGCAAGCCTCTGTAGCCACGAAAAACCAATCGGGAGCCCGTTCCGGCATGCTACCGGAGGGGGAATCATCACCGGAGGCCATCTTCATCATTCCGGTGGTCTCCATGATGAAGAGGGAGTAGTTCACCCTCGGGGCTAAGGGTATGTACCAGTAGCTATGTGTTTGATCTCTCTCTCTTGTGTTCTTGATTTGGCCCGATCTTGATGTACCGCGAGCTTTGCTATTATAGTTGGATCGTATGGTGTTCTTCCCTCTCTACCTTGTGATGAATTGAGTCTTTTCCATTGAGGTTTTGTTATGTCGGATTGAATCTTTGGATGTGAGAGCACTTGATGTATGTCTTGCGATGGGATATCCGTGGTGACAATGGGATGTTCTATTGATCCACTTGATGTATGTTTTGGTTATCAACTTGCGGTTTCCCTTGGTGACATTGGGGTAATCAATGCATAGGGGTTGGAACGCGTTTTCATATTCCTTTCTCTGATAGAAATCTCGGGATGCTCTTGAAGGTCTTTGTGTTGGATGGAATATTATGAATCTGAAATTGTGTGATGCATATCATATAATTGACCCACGGATACTTGTGGTGACATTGGAGTATCTAGGTGACATTAGGGTTGATTGATGTGTGTCATGTGTTGTTATTTTAGTATGAACTCTAGGGTTGTTTCTGACACTTATAGGAACAGCCCAATAGATCGATCAGAAAGAATAACTTTGAGGTGGTTTCGTATCCTACAAGCAATTTCATCTTATGTTCTCCGTGATAGGAACTTTGGAGTGATTCTTTGTTGCATGTTGAGGGATTGTTATATGATCCAATTATGTTATCATTGTTGAGAGAGCTTGCACTAGTGAAAGTATGAACCCTAGGCCTTGTTTTCAAGCATTGCAATACCGTTTGTGCTCACTTTTATCAATAGTTACCTTGCTGTTTTTATATTTTCGGATTACAAAAACCTATATCTACTATCCATATTACACTTGTATCACCATCTCTTCGCCGAACTAGTGCACCTATACAATTTACCATTGTATTGGGTGTGTTGGGGACACAAGAGACTCTTTGTTATTTGGTTGCAGGGTTCTTTGAGAGAGACCATCTTCATCCTATGCCTCCCAAGGATGGATAAACCTTAGGTCATTCACTTGAGGGAAATTTGCTACTGTCCTTCAAAACTCTGCGCTTGGAGGCCCAACACGAGTCTACAAGAAGAAGGTTGCGTAGTAGACATCATCCGCGGTTAAGGTCTTCAGTTTGGAAGGGTCAAGTGTCGGTCTTTGTGTTGGTCTTTGGAGGAAATAACTAAATAAAGAATTGATCATGTTTCACTTATGCTTGATGATTATTGTTATTATTGATGCTATTATGAATATTATTATGGGTGCTATTATGGACAAATCCCTTTTCTTATAAGTATTGTTCAGTATCTCCTCGGAAGGTTCTACCTCCTTGATACTCATTATACTCTGGTTGATACTTGGGTGTTGCTTATCTTTTGGATTTTTGAGATGTTTATCGCCTGAATTTCCACTTTTATATTTATTTTTGACCTTTTGTGGCATCGCCAAGACACCCGTCTGGCTTGTGTGTTCCCTTTCTTTTGGATCTTCAGGAGGTCTATCGCCTGAATTTCCACTTTTACATTTATTTAAGACCTTTCGTGGCATAGCAAAGACACCCATCTGGCTTGTGTGTTCATTTTCTTTTGGATCTTGGGGGGTCCATCGCCTGAATTTCCACTTTTATATCTATTTAAAACATTTCGTAGTGCCCTGAAGACACCTATCTTGCTTGTGTGTTCCTTTTGTTTTCGCCTGAATTTCCGCTTTTACGTTTATTTGGATCCTCAGGATGTCTATCGCCTGAAATTCTGCTTTTACATTTATTTAAGAATTTCTGGGATGGTTTCTACCTCCTAAGAATCAATGTTTGTTATATGAATGCTTCAACCAATGTTTGTTATATGAATGTTTTATATCTTGATTACTGACCCCTTCTATTCCTTATGCATATACAACATTCTCATATAATTACATCCTAGTAACACTCTGTGTATATTTGAACGGTTTGATGTTATGCTGTTATTATCGGATTAGTAATAGTAACGTTCGAAGGAAGTAGTTGATCTTGATAGAATTGCTTGTCATAACCCATAATTGAGATGAAGTTGGATTCCCATCACAAGTTTGAGATCACATAAGATTTGCTTGTGTTGTTAAGATGAAATATTTCTAGGCTATGGTTAAGAAATGGAGTAGTAATCATCATGATTTTGAGATTTTAAAGTAATCTGCCTCTAACCATTTATCTTTGTTAAATTAATAGCAAGCCTTGGTTGACCTCATGCCATGCCATAACAATGATTGAACCTGCTTGAAAGTTTAATTGCATGCACTCTGCCTGCTTTCATTATATCTTTTGTCCATGATGTCTTGCGAGTACATTCAAAGTACTCACCTGGCGTGTTGATTGGCTAGATTCTGGGGATGAGGTACCAGCCTAGGAGTGAACCTAGTCACCCGATCCTGTGGGAGTGAAGCCTCGCCGAGATAGTATCATTCTAGATGTTTCCGCCTTCTACTTCTAGAAGCCTCTGATGTACATCCTTTAGACCTTCACGGTCTTGTATTCAAACCTTGAAAATACTTGGTCATCTGTATCAAGGACGTGTCCACCAGTTTTAAATGATCTTGGGGCTGGTGTTGACATGGGGGTCATTCTGGCATTTTTGTCCTGGAATCCGGCCCTCACAGCAACCGACCCCCATCTTGTGTCATCGTCACCATCAAGGCTTCCGCTCATCAGCTCCGACTTCACACAGACATAGTTAGGCATGAGGGCCCCTCGAACACACTGGATGAAACTGACTACCAAATCCCAGTAGCGACGCAACTCCACTCGATGTCATCATTGTTGCCAAACAAGAGACCATGCCATACTGATCCAAGACCGCAACCCCAGCAACCTGACAACATGTTGAGATGGAACCCGCAAACCAAGACGATGCCTTCAGGAAGGACCGTGACACAAGATGCGCTGCCATCGCCTGTTCCAGGAATACCTGGAACAAGGGTTTCCCCCAGAATCCGAGACAGGAGGGCAGAGGCCCTCGGGCAACGACACCTTCAAGAATGTTAGCGGCTCACGCAGGCGTCGTCGGCTCAAGCTGAGTCGAAGCAATTATTTCACCCAGAGCAGCTAGAGCACCCTCCCCTCGAATCAGCAGACGAGGACTACCACCTGCCTGAACCACAACCGACTGAACCACCAGAGCCAGGAGCACTAGCTAGTGCAGCCCCGTAGCCAAACTTTTGATTCAGCACTAGGCGTCCCTGGAACTGCCGAGAATAGGAACACCCAACACTAAAGACCACCCGCAAGCCAGATTAGGCCACTCCCAGCAGGATCGATGTTCTGGCACACGAGCACTCACCACCCACCTCTGGGCCAATCCACGTGGTGACAAGCACCACCGAGAGCTGGAAGGGGCGCCATCCAATTCTGAGGACCGTGCATCATAGGGCCCTAGACCGAGCACCGCCAGACTGCCGACCACCACTGTCGCCTCCACCGCTTAGGGATCCCAGTGCTGCCGTCCAGGCGTCGAAGCCTCGTCAAGCACGCCATGCTATCTAGAGCCATAGTGCCACATTCTTGTGAGAAGACCCTCTGTCGCTGGCTGTCCCATGGGCTCTGCCCAGAGGGGTCCCCCGTTGGCGGAGAGAAAAATGGGAGAGGAGGGCGGGCAATGGTGGCAGCGGCGGTAGGGTTTACCCAAGCCGCCCCTGGAGTGCGATGCGAGCGACTTCCATGCCCTTGAGTTGACAAATGTGTACTTAAGACATTGATGCTAGCTTGCATGCTGCATCCAGTAGCATTGTTGAGCAAAATCAAAATATTTTGCCTTGCTAAATGCTACTCCTGCTTAACTAGCTACTGAGATGATCGAAAAAGTTTATATATATATATATATATATATATATGGTGGATCTATTCTACTAGCACCCTTAAGACATTATTCTATAGATCATTAGGCTTATTCTATACATAATTAGCACTTCACAAGACAACAGAACTGAATATACCCTGAGCCACAAACTGAACCACAGTACATAAAAAAAGCTCCCATCCCCACCCCCACCTTCCCCTCGCCACCTTCTCCCTCCCCCGCCCGCACCATGCCCCACCACATCGACCTTCCATGCGCCAACGCGCACCCCTACCATGGGCCAACTCGACCCAACGAGCCATTTCTGGCGCCACCTCACCGCCTGATCTCCTTCTCCCACACCTTGACGCCCAACCTCCTTCACCCATGCTCCACGTACCGTCGCCGCCCCGTGCCTACCCCGCCACTGATACGTCTCCAATTTATCTATAATTTTTTATTGTTCCATGCTATTATAGTATAAATCTTGGATGTTTATTATGCAATTATAAATCATTTTCTGGGACTAACCTACTAACTCAGTGCCCAGTGCCAGTTGCTATTTTGTGCATGTTTTTGGCTTTTTAGGAGAACAGTACCAAACAAAGAAAAAACTTTGGATTAATTTGTCTTGTACCAGAAGAAACACCAGAAGCTTTGGGAGAAGACCTGAAGTGCCACGAGGAGGCGACAAGCCTGCCAGGCGCGCCCTGGGGAGGGGGGCACCTCCCTGGCTTGTGGGCCCCTCATGGCACATCTTGACCTAATTCTAGAGCTATAAATTGTCAAATACTCCCAAACCAACAGAGAGCCACCCGAAATAACTTTTTCGCCGCCGCAAGTCTCTGTTCCATCAAGATCCCATCTGGAGGCGTTTTCCAGTGATCTGCCGGTGGGGGATTCAATCACGGAGGGCTTCTACATCAACCTTGCTGCCTCTCCGATGATGCGTGAATAGTTTACCACAGACCTACGGGTCTATAGCTAGTAGCTAGATGGCTTCCTCTCTCTCTTTGATCTTCGGATGAGTACTCACGGTTGCTTTGCTTCCTCTTTTTCCCCATATCCATTTGATGCAACCAGATGACAGAGCCCCGGAGCCAGCTCCCCTGTCGACAATCACTACTACTACCCCGAGGGTGGTTACTACTACGAGTTAGCTGACGACCAGGAGTAGGTTCGGAGGGTCCCAGGCAGGAGGCCTGCGCCTTTTCAATCGTAGTGTTTTCTTTTGCCCCGCTTTCTAAAGGCCTATCTGTACTCAGATATCTGATGCTTCTGCTGACGCTTGTATGCGAGCTCATGTATTCGAGCCCTCGAGGCCCCTGGCTTGTAATATAAAGCTTATAATATTTTAATTTGTGTCTAGAGTTGTGTTGTGATATCTTGAAGTGAGTCCTTAGGCTTGATCATGTGCATTTGCGTGTATGGTTAGTGCATGATTAAGCCGGGGGCGTGACAAGTTGGTATCAGAGCCGACTGCCTGTAGGAATCCCCCTTTCCAACTCCTTGGTCGAAGTTGAGTCTAGTCGTCCAAAACTGTTTTACTAACTTGGCTGTGTGGCTTACAGGCCCATGTCACCAATTGGGTGGTATTAGGATCTTTTATTCCTCGTCTATACCCTGGGACTCTGATCTCTTTTCTATTTGGGTTAAAAAGATTTTACTAACTTTAGGATCTCGTGATCACATCCACCCGGAGATCTTACTATGCCTCTCTTGAATTCGGAGCCCGAGTCTGCTTAGCACAGTTTACGGACCGCAGGAACCTTTTATCGAGGGCACCCTGCGTCGTCCCTTGCAGATTCCTCGCTCCAGCAGTTTTCTCCGATGTTGATATAGTCTTCGCTATGTCTCGTTGTGTACTTCCCTACCGCGTGCCTGCACGCCGCCTAGCATGTCTAGCTTTTCAATTTGCGTTGTTATGCTGTCCGCATGTACCCTACTCTATGTATGGATCAGTACGTCTTAAAGGACTACTGTTAAGTGTCTATTACACTGCTTAATTATTGTCGTGTTACATCATGCTTGTCGCTAAACCCTTGCAATTGCTTTTACTAAACTACCCCTATTGAAATTTAGCAAGATGATTAGACCAGGTGGTCGTGGTCGTGGTCATGCCCCTGAACACCCACCACCGCCAGATTATATGGCAGCTATGATGCAACAATTCGAGCTCAACCGTCAGTTCATGACTGGGATTATGGCTCAGTTTCCCCATCTGAACAACCAGAACCAGAACCCTGCTTCTATACCTCTGTCGGAATTTGTGCATCTTAACCCCACTCAATTCCGCAACTCTGACAAGCCACTGGATGCTGATGACTGGATTCGCGACATCACTCACGAGATGGAGTCTGCAAATGTCTCCTCTGCCAACTTTGTCACCTTCGCGTCCTTTTTCTTAAAGGGTCCCGCTGCGCAGTGGTGGGACACACACAAGCGTACATTGCCAGCTGGAACAGCCGTTACTTGGCATGAGTTCCAGGCTGCTTTTCATGCCTGTTATATTCCTCAGGGAATCATGGACCGGATGAAAAACCCAGTTCCGCAACCTCACTCCGGGCTACAAGACTATCGAAGCCTATCAGCGGGAATTCCTTGACCTATCCTGCTATGCTGAAGAAGACATCGCCACGGATGCTCGTAGACAAGAGAAGTTCCGTAATGGACTCCACCCAGACATCGAGCTTGCACTTGCTGCTCAAGACTTCACCGACTTTGCTACCCTTGTGAACAAGGCTATTCTGGTTGAGACCGCTCAGATCAAGCACAAGGACGCGCTCAAATGCACCCGTGAAGCGGGCTCATCTTTGGGCTCGTCTTCACAGAAGCGTCGTATCTGGGTTCCCCACAGCATGTATCGTGCAACTGCACCTGCACCAAGGCCGTACCATGCTGCACCACGTCTGCCTCCTCCACCATCGAGGCAGCCTCTTTGAGGTGGACCACCCCGAGCTCCTGCTCCCAATCCCAATGATGGGCTCTGTTACAAGTGTGGCAAACCAGCCCATCTTGCCAAGAACTGCTACCAGAATCGGAACCAACTCGCTCTGCCTGCTAATGCCCGTGGCAACAATCAACCCCGCAACAACAATGCCAGGCCTGCTTATGGTCGTGGTCAGGCTTATCATGTCAACATGAGTGAAGACCCGGACCAGCCAGCTACTGTGATGGGTACACTTCCTGTTAATTCAGTACCAGCTTCTGTTTTATTTGATTCAGGAGCATCTCATTCATTCATGTCAGAATATTTTGCACTCATGCATGACGTTAAATGCGAAACGCTACACCAATCCTTAATGGTAAACACTCCCGCGGGTCAATGTCAAACATCTTTATTCAGCACCGAAGTCACCATTGAGATTGAGGGGTTGAAATTTCTTGCTTCCCCCATTATGCTAAAGTCTTGCGGTATTGACCTCATTCTGGGAATGGATTGGCTGAAGGCTCACTACGCCTCAATCAATTGTGCCACTAAAGTTGTACATCTCCTACACCCATCAGATGAGCTAGTGAATTACCGTGCCCAGATAACTCAAAATGCTGAGTCTCAAATCTACGTGCTAAATGCTTTAAACGCTTCTCCACTTGAGTGAATTGATAACATCCCAGTCGTCTGTGACATTCAAGACTTCTTTCCAGAAGAACTTCCTGGAGTTCATCCTGTTAGAGCTGTCGAGTTTGTCATCGACTTGAAACCGGGCACAACTCCTATTGTGAAGCGTCCTTATAAGATGCCTCCGCATGAGCTCCTCGAGCTTAAGGAGGAAATCGACAAATCCCTCCGCAAAGGCTTTATCCGTCCAAGTTCATCTGCCTGGGGAGCACCTTCTCTCTTCGTTAAGAAGAAAGATGGCACGAACCGATTCGTCCAAGATTACAGGCCCATTAACCAGGCAACCATTTAGAATAAGTATCCGCTTCCTCGGATCAATGACTTGTATGATCAACTTGTTGGATCATCTGTATTCTCTAAACTCGACTTGAGGTTGGGTTATCATCAGATCCGTGTCCGTGAAGAAGATATTCCGAAGACTGCCTTCGTTACTCGTTATGGCTCCTATGAGTACACGGTCATGTCTTTTGGCTTGACAAACGCTCCAGCTACGTTCTCCCGCCTGATGAATTATATATTCATGGATTACCTCAACAAATTCGTCATGGTATATTTTGATGATATTTTGGTATATTCGAAGAATAAGGAAGAACATGCTGAACACCTTCGTCTTTTACTGGAAAAGCTTTGAGAGCATCAACTGTATGCCAAATATTCCAAGTGTGAATTCTGGCTATCTGAAGTAACCTACCTTGGTCATGTGTTTGCAAGGATGGAATTGTTGTTAACCCGGAGCGGGTTCAGGCTATTCTTGACTGGACTCCTCCGAAGAACGTCAAGCAAGTGAGAAGTTTTCTCAGCCTTGCAAGCTATTGCCGTCGATTTGTCGAGAACTTTCCAAGATTGCTAAGCCTCTGACTAATCTGCTTCACGAAGGCGTTAAGTTTGAGTGGAAAGACAAATGTCAGGAAAGCTTCCAGACTCTCAAGGACAAGATGACTTCTGCTCCAGTGCTTGCTCCTCCGGATTCTCGCAAAGACTTTGTGATATATTGCGACGCCTCTCGTCAAGGATTAGGCTGTGTCCTAATGCAAGAATGAAGAGTAATTGCGTATGCCTCGCGACAATTGCGTCCACATGAAGAAAACTATCCAGTGCATGATCTTGAACTTGCTACAGTGATTTATGCATTGAAGCAGTGGCGGCATTACCTTCTTGGTAATCATTGTGAGATTTATACTAATCACCAGAGTCTGAAGTACTTGTTTACTCAGCCGAATCTTAATCTACGCCAACAGCGATGGTTGGAAACAATTACGGACTATGACTGTGGTATTTCTTATACCCCTGGCAAGGCTAATGTGATGGTTGATGCATTGAGCCGCAAGTCCTATTGCAACAACCTCATGGTTAGGCGAGCTCAACCTCGTCTTTATGAAGAACTGCGCAAGCTGAATCTGCGTATTGTTCCACAGGGTTCTCTTAATAACCTTGTGATACAACCAGATCTTGAGAAAGCTGTTAAGAATGCGCAAGCTAAAGATGCTGAAATTGATCTGATGAAGAAAGATCTTCACCTAGAAAAGTACGGGGATTTCTTGCTGTCTGAAGATGGAACCTTGTATTTCAGAGACCGCATTGTGGTACCTCGTTTCGAACTAATGACTGACAAGGTCATGAAGGAGGCACATGATACACCGCTGTCTATCCATCCGGGTAGCACCAAGATGTATCGTGATCTCCGTTAAAGGTATTGGTGGTCCAAAATGAAGCAGGATATTGCTCGATACGTTGCTGAATGTGACGTTTGCCGTCGCGTTAAAGCAGAACTTCAGAAGCCTGCTGGAATTCTACAACCGCTTCCTATTCCTTTATGGAAATGGGATAAGGTTCAAATGGATTTCATTACTGGCCTTCCTATGTCACAGAAGGGTAACGATGCTATTCTTGTCGTCGTCGACCAACTATCTAAGGTTGCACACTTTCTGCCTGTCAAGGAGACTATCACTGCTAGTCAGTTAGCAGAGTTGTATATCTCTAGAATTGTTTCACTCCATGGCATTCAGAAGGAGATTGGTTCAGACCGTGGCGGCCTTTTCACCTCTATGTTCTGGGAAAGTTTCCAAGAGGCTATGGGAACTCATATTACCTGGAGTTCAGCTTATCACCCCCAATCCCAAGGCCAAGTCGAGCGAGTCAATCAAGTGCTTGAAGACATGCTTCGAGCTTGTGTTATTTCTTTCGGTAAGAAGTGGGAAGAATCTCTCCCGTATGCCGAATTCTCTTATAACAACAGCTATCAAGCCAGCTTCAAAATGGCCCCATTCGAAGTGTTGTATGGACGTAAGTGTCGAACCCCTCTGAATTGGTCAGAAACTGGGGAACGACCACTTGTGGGTCCAGACATTATCCAACACGCCGAAGAACAAGTCCGTATCGTTCGAGAAAATCTGAAGGCGGGTCAGGACCGCCAGAAGAGTAATTATGATCGCAAGCGATGGGACTTGACATATCAACCTGGTGATCAAGCTTATCTACGTGTCACTCCTATGAAGAGCACTCGCCGCTTCGGAATCAAGGGCAAGTTAGCTCCACGCTACATTGGTCGTTTCCGCATTGTTGCAAGATGTGGTCAGGTGGCATATAAATTGGAGTTGCCGCCGCAATTCTCTCATATCCACGACGTCTTCCATGTGTCGCAACTTCGTCGTTGCTTCAAGGAATCTCCACAGCGAGCAGTGGATCATAAGTTGCTCGAATTGCAAGATGATCTTTCTTATAAGGAGCATCTGATCCGCATCCTCGTTGAATCTGAACGTCGAACCCGTCGGAAGACGACCAAGTTCCTCAAAGTACAGTGGTCGAATCATAGAGAAGATGAAGCCACTTGGGAACGCGAGGATCATCTTCAGGAGGAATACCCCGACCTCTTTCCTTCTACCTCCTGAATTCTCGGGACGAGAATTCTTTTAGAGGATGAGAATTGTAACACCAATGTGTAATAAGCACTGTGTTCTTCTGCTAATCCTGCAATGTCATCTTCATTTGCTATGTTTGATCATGGTGTTTGAACAACTCAATTCAAATTCCTCTCTGAAAACAATTCAAATTCAAGTGCAAAATAAAGTTGCCCAAAACTTGCTAGAAAAATGTTCATCATTTGACAAAAATTCCATAACAATTATTTGTTAAGGAACACAACATCACTCTTGTGCAAAGATGAGCACTAGCAATTATATCAGCACCGTTTCAGCCTTTTTAAATGCTATCCTATTTATAAAAAAAATTCAAATGAATTCCACACTTGCCCAAACTTTTTGTGGCAGTGTCAAAATCACCAGGGATATAATGGGACACTTCCCAAGTTTTTCCCGAGTGAATAGACTGCCCAAATAATTCTTTTCCTCTCTCTGTTATGAAATAAAAAGAAAAACAGAAAATAGAAAAGGAAAATAGAAAAAGGCCTAAACTGTCTGGGCCTATGTGCACAGTGCACCTGACCCAGCCCACCAGGCCCACCTTTCCCCTCCTCGCTTCTCTCTCCCTCGCCGTGTCAGCTCGCCCGTGGCTAGGCGCGCGCGCGCACCGGCAAGGAGGCGACACTGCGACGCAGTGGGCGCCGCGAGGGGATAAGGACCCCCTCGTCCATCCCCCCTGACTCCTCCTCGCTCACTCTTTCCTCTTTCCTCTCCCTCTCCTGTGAACTGGAGAGGAGACCGACGCGGTCGCCGCCTTGCCGCGCCCGTCCTCGCGGCCACCGGAGCCGTCCCATCCTCCTGACCCGTCCATCGGCACCGTCGTCGACTTCTCCCTCTTCCCCGGCTTCGCATCCGAGCCGGAGGCCACTGCATTGCCCGGATCGAGCCGGTGACCACCGTGGATCGCCGGAGCTTCTCCGCTCCGTCCGTCGCCTCCTCTGCTGCTACAAAGCTTCCAAGGGCCTTTCTTGCGCCGCGCGGTGAGCCTCTGCCTACTTCCCTTTTCTCCTGTCGCCGTGGCACCGCGTAGCTAGTCCGCCGCCATTGCCGGGAGCTCACCGTCGCAGCTCACCACGCCGCCATGGCCACAGCCACTGTCACGCCCGTCTGAGGCCGCCGTCGTATTCCTGGAGCTCCAAGGAACCCGACGCGCGCACGCGCTCATCCTCCCGCGCCTCCAAGCACCTAGCTCATGGAGCACCCGAACGCGCCTCCACCTGAGCTCGTCGCCGGCGAGCCTCCGGTGACCATTCGGTCACGGGCTAGTGCCCTACGAACTCACCGCACTGCATAGCCCCCATCTAGCCTTTCCGTTCGCTCATTTGCACGCCAAAACACCGTCCTCGTTCCTCACCCGAACGCCTCGCTGCCGGCGACGCCGTAGCGCTCGACTCCGGCCACCCCAGCCGCTCTAGCCACCACCACTCGACGCGGCCGAGCTCAGGCTCTCGAATGAGCCTAGCCGCGCTCCTCCCCATGCTCTGTAGCGCATTTCTGACGCCCTCCGGCGAGTTCGCCACCGCGGGATGCTCGCCGGAGCAGCTCTAGCGCTGCCGCCGAGCTGGCTGACCTGGGGCCCACCCCTGGGACACTGCCAGCGGGCCCCACAGGCCCCGTTGACTAGGTTGACCCAGTCAACATGCTGACTGGGCAGCCCAGTGCCACTGACATGCGGCTCCCACCGTATAATTAGTTTAACTAAAACATTTTGATAATTAAAATTAATTAGTTAGTTAAATGAGTCACTGACCGGTGGGGTCCAGTAGCTAATTAAATCTGTTTAGTTAAAATAAAACTCTGCTAGCCCCTCTATCTGTGACAGCTGAGACCCACTGGTTAGTTTGACCAGTCAGCAGCCCAGTTGACTGCTGACGCAGTGTTGACATCAGCATGATGTCATAATTCATTTTGACAATTTCTGTTAATTTAATTAATTCTAGAAAATACTAAATCTTTGAAAAATTCGTAGAAAATAAACCGTAGCTCAGATCGAAAAACTTTCTACATGAAAGTTGATCAGAAAGACGAGACGAAGCTGACCGTGCTATCTGTTTCTGTGTCGAGACCCTCTATGGAGGTGAACCCACAACTTTTAGCCTATTTCCGGTAGATGAATAGTGCATATATACCGGTTAATAAATTCAACTTTAATCCTAAAATAACTAATATGACTTAGACATGCTTTTAGGCAACACTGCACTGCAGGTTAGCATAGCATGCTCTGTGTTGCATATGTTTGCTATGTATTTATTTGTTTTCTCCCCCTTTTCTCTCTCTGTAGACCCCGACACCGACGTAGTTCCCGAGGCCGACGCAGCTCCGGAGACCGACTACACTATTGACGACCCTTCTCTCGCCGCAGAGCTTCTAGGAAAGCACCCCCCTTTGAGCATGCCTATATCGCCTATCCTCTTTTCTCTTGTGCTTGCATTAGAAATGCTGCTGCTACTGTTTATCCTATTTCTGATGCATAGCCTGTTTTTGTAACTGCTGTTGATACCTACCTGTTTATCCTAAACTGCTTAGAATAGGCTGGATAGGACCCACCAGAGACCACCACTTTGTCCCAAGTTGCCCCCACTGGATTATCAGATGACTCGATCAACGTGATCGACAACCATGCCCCGGCACCGCACATCACCCCCTTAGTTGTACAACACTGCAGCGTTACTATCGAGTGCCGAGGGTGATACCTCGTTTAGCACTTCTGATGTTAACTCTGTAGAGTAGCTATTCGATCGTGGTCATCGAGGGTGATTCCTCCTTCACCACTCCCGATAACGACGCCGTCGTGCAACACCTCAAGTGTGAACCTCGAGGGTGATTCCTCCTAAGTTCACCTAGACGACTACATTAGGTGGAACCCATTGAGGGTGATTCCTTGGGTTTCCCCCTGGTGTTTGGACACACAGTTACTATGACTTTAACCATGAACCATGATAAAGTCGGGTCGGCCCTGAGGGGTACCTGCGCGAGCATGTGATGCGAGTGATGTGGAGACGGGTTGACCTGGAGGGTGCCCGCGAGATAATTACGAGGTGCGGCTGGGCATTCTTAGCCCTTGCAGCAAGTCCTCGAGACGGGGCGACAGGGTCACATCGATCATGAGTCTCTGCTCGTTACCGCGGGCTCCTAATTCACTAACGATTTGGATATTTGATCCGAGTGGGCCTCTGGCCCGATAGCACTAACCATCACGTGGGAACAGTTATGGGCACTTTGCGTTGTTTGCATCAGCCGAAGCTAAATAGACGTCAGCGACTGAGCGGCGCGCGTCGAGTTGGACCGCGTGAAGCAACCGCCTTGATAGTGTGGGTTGCCAGGTCTGCTCTCGGCCGTGAACGTAACATGCAGGAGTTCCCGGGGCGATGGCCCAAGGCCCCTGGGGGGCATAGGTTTAGTCCGGCGTGCTGACACCTCTGTTAAGCCTAGGTCGGGTTGCGGCGTATCGTTTGGCCGAGGCTGGGCATGACCCAGAAAAGTGTGTCTGGCCGGAGTTAATCGAGTGTGGTGGGTAAGTTGGTGCACCCCTGCAGGGAAGAACTAATCTATGCATAGCCGGATCCTCGGTAACGGACGCTAGGAGATGTATCCCGTTCGATACAACTAGAACTTAATGATGAGATGACAAATGGATATTAGGGCTCTGGGATTGCTTTCTCGCAGGGAGTCGAGGAAGGATCTCTAGGCGAGGTTGATACTGATTACTGCTACTACTTTATACTGTACTAATCTACACTCTTCTAATGCTGCAAGACCGCTGAAGATGCTAGTCTTCGATAGGACCAGGCCTCCTCTTTATTCTGGCATTTCTACAGCCCAGTCCACATATACATCATTTCTTTGATAATGTTGCATATGTAGTGTAGATCCTTGCTTGCTGAGTACTTCGGATGAGTACTCACGGTTGCTTTGCTTACTCTTTTTCCCCATATCCGTTTGATGCAACCAGATGATGGAGTCCCGGAGCCAGCTGCCCCTGACGACGATCACTACTACCACCCCGAGGGTGGTTACTACTACGAGTTGGCTAACGACCAGGAGTAGGTTCGGAGGGTCCCAGGCAGGAGGCCTGCGCCTTTTCGATCGTAGTGTTTTTTTTTGCCCCGCCTTCTAAAGGCCTATCTGTTTTATCTTTTATATCTGTACTCAGATATCTGATGCTTCCGCTGATGCTTGTATGCGAGCACATGTATTCGAGCCCTCGAGGCCCCTGGCTTGTAATATAAAGCTCGTATTATTTTAATTTGTGTCTAGAGTTGTGTTGTGATATCTTCAAGTGAGTCCTTAGGCTTGATCATGTGCATTTCCGTGTATGGTTAGTGCACGATTAAGTCGGTGGCGTCACAGTATGTTAGACTTAAATGTGTTTTTCAGATGCTACATGATGCTCTCTTTGTGTTTCAATTGTTATCTTTTGTGTGAGCATTGAGAAAATCTCAAGCCCATCTTAATGGCTATAAAGAAAGAGCTTGTTGGGAGACAACCCAATAGTTATCACTTCTGTTTTTGAGTGTGCACACAATTATGCTACTTTTATGATTGTATTTTTGTGTTTTAATTAGTGTTTGTGCCAAGTAAAACCTTTAGGATGATGCGGGATAATAGTTGCTTTGATTCTGTGAAAAAAACAGAAACTTTTATGCTCAGTCCAGAAAAATCTAAAAATCACTGGAACGTGTTTTAGCTCTGAATTTATTACACATGATTGATATACAAATTTTCCACGTTGTCATAATTTTTCAGAATTTTTGGAGGTTCAGAAGTATGGTTTTTATTCAGATTGCTACAAACTATTCTGTTTTAGGCAAATTCTGTTTTCGTTGCATAGTTTGTTTGTTTTGATAAATTTATGGATTGTATCGGGGGGTATAAATCATGGAGAAGTTTGAATACAGTAGCTATTATGCAACAATAAAATATGAATGGCTTCATGACAGTACCTAGAGTTTGTGATTTGATTATTATACTAACGGATCTGACGAAGGTTTTTGTTGAGTTTTGTGTGCTGAAGTTTTCAAGTTTTAAGTGAGATCATGATGGATGAAGAAATAAGGAGTGGCAAGAGCCTAAGCTTGGGGATGCCCGAGGCACCCCAACAGAATATTTAAAGAGACTCAAGAATTCAAGCTTGGGGATGCCCCCGAGTGGCATCCCCTCTTTCTTCTACCAACCATCGGTAACTTACTTGGAGCTATATTTTTATTCATCATATGATATGAGTTTTGCTTGGAGCGTCATGTATTATAGTGGTCTTTTGCTTGTTTGCTTTTTAGTTTGCCACAATCATCCCTTGTTGGACACACCTTTTCAGAGAGACACGCATTTATTCGTGATTTGTTAGAATAATCTTTGAGGTTCACTTATATCTTTTGAGCTAGGCAGTTGCTCTGGTGACTGTTAGCTTTTATGGAAGTTGATTTTGAGACCCTACAATTGTTCAAATGCCGAAAGCAATAGTTTCAGGGTTTTTTTTTATGTCATGTTCCACAAAAAGAATCATGTCATCGGCATATTGTAAGATAGACAGACCACCATGCATTAGCTGTGGTACCACCCCTGCAATTTGGCCCGAATCTTTTGCACGCTCAATCGAGACTGCCAGCATATCCGCCACGTAGTTTAATAACATAGGCGACATCGGATCGCCCTGACGCAATCCTTTTTCGTTTGGAAGTAAGGATCAATGTCGTCATTGACTTTGAGGGCCACACTATCTCCAGATATGAAATTATTGGCCAAAGCGTGCCCTTTCTCAGAGAAGCCCATCATTCCAATAGTCTGCTAAAGAAATGACCATTTGACATTGTCATATGATTTTTCAAAGTCAATCTTAAAAATCACCCTACTCATATTTTTCCAGTGCAACTCATGAATGTTCTCATTCAGGATGACCACCCCATCCAGGATGTTTCTTCCCTGCATGAAAGCCATTTGAGCTGGACAGACCACATAGTTGGCCACCGCATTGAGCCTATTCGTGACTACTTTGGTAAAAAAATTGAAGTTGACACTGAGGCCTTTATTGCTAGATCCATTCAGCCTCCATAGTCTCAGGCGACAAAACAATTTGACCAAAACTTAGCTTAGATAGGTCAAGCTGCCCAGCATGTAGAAAATTGAACATCCCCAGGAGATCCATCTTAATGACATCCCAGAAGTTCTGATAAAACTCCTCGAAGAAGGGTGATGTGGGTATTTTATTTTCTGCATCTGATACTTGGGGTATATCCTCTATTCGAAACTCGTCCAGAGTGAAGTGTCCTTTCTTTGGGGCCCCAAAAACAGTTTTGTAATATTTTGTGATGTACTCTTTAAGCTGCACCTGACCTTCAATCTGGCCCTTATCCTGGTAGAGACAGTAAATACTCTTTTTTCCTATGGTGGACATTGGCCACCATGTAGAAATATCTCATGTTACTATCTTCTTCAAGGATGAATTGGGCCTTGGGCCGTTGGTACGATTAGACTTCCTTTCACGTAGGAGACATGCCATCTGCTCTATCGATTGGCTTTTAAGCTCAATCTCCTGCACCGACAGTGTACGTGTCTCTACAATCTTATCAAGGCAATAATGGACGAGACTCGCTGCTTTTCTTTTTGTATATGAAGCTGGTGTGGCACGCCCATCCACTTACGAGTTGTCGCAAAGCGCGGATTTTATTATTCCACATTTGGACGGATGATCGACCAATCGCATGCCTTTCCCAAACTGTCTTGACTAAGTCCACAAGGCCGTCATGCTGTAAGAATCCCAATTCGGACTTGAAGGGGCGGCGTGCAGCGATAGTTTTTGCAGACCTTGAGAGGAAAAATTGTAGCGTGGTGCGAAAGCACCTCTATACGCTCCAGAGTGTGTACTGTTTCTAGAGGAAGTTAATTTTAATTCCGATTCAGTGTCCATCAACATGATCGAGCTTTTCAAAAGTCAACACTAGACGGTTATTAGACCAGGTAAGCTGGCGACCAGACATTTCAGTCTCCCATAGATCCAAATCGTTGATGACAGCATTGAATAAAAAAGCCAATGAGTGTCAAAATGGTCATTATTTTCCTCTTGCTGGTACCATAGGATATTGAAATCCCCCCAATAAGAATTAGGTGTGGGTTGTCCTTAGCAAGATTAACCAGTTCACGAAGGAAGGCATGTTTTTCCTCATCTTGAGCAGACCCATAGATTGCAACCAAATTCCGGATGAAATTGTCAACCTTGTTCGCCCTTTTTTTACCATGAGCTGTTACATACATGCATGCACCACATACGTATCCTCTGGTCCGTACCATGTGGAGCTTAGACCGTCACTTGCTAAACATAAGTACATTCTTGTTATATTATGCTGCCTGTTTGAGCCTATCAGTTTCCTCTCTATGCCGTTTAGATTTCCTGTGTTTTGAAAGGATGTAGCTTCGGTTTGAGTTGTTTGGTAGCCGCTGGTCCCCTCTATCAGGCAGTTTTGCTGCTGAGACGTTCGGCTAGGTCGGGCTGGGTCTGGGGTCGTTCGGTGCATTCAAGCTTGTGTTATGAGACCTGATCTAACCGGTTCAGTCTGCTGCGAAGGCGTTCTACAGTTATGCGGTGTCAAGTTCTAGGTGGCAACTGGTGGGACTAGACCTTCCGATGCACTATCTCTCTTTTTTTTGGCTGTTCGGGGGTTTGGTGTTTTGCTGCTGGGGGTTTGGGGGTGGTGTCGGTGCCTGTTCGCCATCGATTCACACCATCAGTTCCTCTCCTTGTCTGCTCTGGTGCTGGCTGTTGCCTCCATTTGCTCTTTGAGAAATCGGTGGTGCCGTTGTTGGTGGCTTGGGGGCGCCGTTGGTGGCTACTGCTGGTGAATTCCTGCCGTCGGCGCTACAACTGGCCCTAGTTGGTTGTGTGTTGACATTAACATCAAAATGTTGCGGTCTTTCCACCTAGAGGGTGTGTCTTGGACTTGGGGCACCCTTCCACCTTTTGGGTAGCTATTGGTTCTCATGTCACTCACATTGATCAGCATTTCTATACTTCATGAGAATAGACCTGACTTTGGTGGTGTTACAGACAAAACCTTTGTGTATTTGAAGCGGGTCGAACTTGGTAGTTTACCTACGCTTCCGCTTCGGTAGACCCCCTCCTAAACACATCAACGGCTGTGATTACCCTATACCTCTTCATAATAGAGGGCATGATGGTCGCTTTTGAAAATACGCCGTACGCATTAAGATCTTTTTTTTTGAAACGTACGTTTGTACGAACGAGCGCGCTGTTACGACCACGCACAACTGGGCTGGCCCACCAGGCGCTAGGCCAGTTGCCATTCAAAGCAAGGCGTAAAAATCCTGGAAAAAGTGGGCAAGTCTCGACTAAAGGAATCGAACTCGTTACCTCTTCCTCCACACCACACAGTCTGCCACTCCACCACGCTGCCCACTGGTGTTTAATATAGCACAGAAAATATAAGAACACACTAGGCCGGTGCTGAAAACCAATCCATCGGCCCATCAATCTCTCAAGAAAAAGTTCATTTTATTCGCACTCGATCTAGCGACCTCTCGAATAACAAAGCAAAGCTTGTAAAAAAATATGGGCGACCAGCTAGATAGTAGAAGTTTTTTATGGTTATATGAAGGGAAATAGCCTTTATGACTTTAACTTTCTATCAGTATATAAATAATCAATTGTAGGCTTCCTGCCATTTGTGGACATATTTTCTAAAATGCCAAAACGCCTCATTCACTTGAGGCATGTGAGGAAACACTTTTGTTTTTTTAGGTGTTCCATCAAAATGCCTAAAAAAGTTATATTAAGGCTACTAAAAAGAATACCTAAAAAAAAGAACACCTCAAAATACTTTTTATGCACGCAGCCTGCCATAGACGACAACTTGATGTAGTCGGACGTTTTTCTCTAACAAGATAGGGCCATCTTAGATTTTGACACAGGGACCTCAATTTTGATGGACCGGCCCTGAAACACACGAACACCCCAGCTCCAAGGAGGAAAAATGTTCGTCGATTTGAAAGAAAATTCACAAGTGTCACAAAAAAGTTCGCAAAATTGAAAAAAGTTCATTGATTTGAAAACAAGTTCATGAATTTGGAAAAAATCATAAATTGAAGACATTATTCACAGGAGGCCGCCCGATTGGGCCGATTGACTGTCGTGCGCGGAAATGGGGAAAAATAAAATAACAGTTTTAAGTACCTATCAAAATTATGATTTTTTTTTTCAAAACTGACATGGATGTCTTGTCGTGGGAACATATCTGACAGTAGAAGTTAGGGGTACGAAGGAGAGCGCAGAGCCGAGATTGTACACTCGGATTTACAAGTTCAGGCCCCTCTCGGAGGAGGTAAAAGCCCTATGTCTCGGTGCTGCGGGAGCTTTGTTGTATGGAATGTTGAGTTACAGGGGGTGCGAACCCTTGTGCAGGAGCAGAGGGGCGGCTTATATATAGTCTGCTGGCCCCTCATGAATGCCCCGTTACGGATCAACATGGGATCTAGTTTTGAAGATCTCGTCGAGACGGATTTAATGGTGAAAACGGATTTTTAATTGGATTTTTTAATTCGGAGATAAAATATTTTTAAGCCGAAAACCAAAAAGATTCCCGCTGATATCATCTGTTTTGACGTGGCAAAATGAATGGCAATGTAGACGTTTGGGCCATGTTGCTTCGTGCCACACGTGTGGGCGTTATCATTTGGAAAGCAAAATGTACAAATAGAGGCCAATTTTTACTGTGATTGGAAACGAGAATATTCTGCTACATTGGACTCATGTATATCTAGCTCATGGAAGCATATTCTCTAACTGAGCTACGATGGACAAAAATAATAATTTTATGGATACATTTTTTGTCAAGTCAATGCATATTTTAGTTTCTCGCAGAAAAAAAACAGAAGCATATTTTAGTTGCACCAGCAGCAAATTCTCGAATTTGTTGAAACATAATTTCATTGTGTTGAAAACGCGTGTTGCATCAAAAACAAAATTGGTATGCATCGGAAGAAGCAAATTCCATGTTCGAGATCTGATGATATAAATAAGTTTATCCAACACAAAACAATTTTTGGTAAAGTCAGAACATATTTTAAGTTCGAAGCAAATTGATTAACTAAAGGAAGCACATTTTCATTATGGTGGAAGCAAATTTAATATGCGTCCGATATTAGTAGCAAGTATGGCGTACAGAATTTCATTGAACTTAATTTCCCAGAGAGAGAGAGAGAGAGAGCGCGAAATAAACAGACCCTTCATTTAGACTCGCGTGATTTTAGGAGTGCACGTAATTTCCACTGGACAGCTTTAGGAAACAAATCGGAATCAATTCCGTTCGTTACGTGCAAACAACCTATGGAAGCCACGTTCTCAAGTCAAATCCAACCAGCCAAAGCTTTCTCATCCAATGATGGTGGGCTGGCCTAGCGCTTCCCGAAAGAAAATTAGGCTGAGAAAATTCACAACAATAATAAGAGTAAAAGAAATAACTAGCACAACAAGTTAGTTGACCCAGTTGGTTACCATGGGTGGAAGTAAAATCAAGAGGTTTGGAGTTCAAACCCTGCCTCACGTATATACTTTTTGAAGGGTTAAATAAATAAAATAAAAATGGGCCAAGCCCAGGAGGGTTGTGTACTTCTACGCTCATACGTGTCACATACAGAGGTTGGCATACTTATGATCAAATGACCATGTTGTCCTTATACGGTTTGTGAGGGGGGTCTACCGAAGCAAGCCTCAACCTTATCGAATGGGTTGGGGGGCTAATGCCCATGCTTTTTCAAGGCTTGAACACATCAGTTGCACAGATTGTCCCAATCTCTGTGCGGTGCCCTTCCTGGAGTGGTCTGTCTCTTATACCAATCTGTCAAATTTTGTTGTTTTGGGTTGCCCTAAGTTGTTGTCCTGCACACCCCCCCCCCCCCCCCCCCCCCCACCCACCCACGCACACACACATGCCTCACACGTCCACATTGGCATCTTGTCGTCTCAGACTTGGTTCCGGAGGGGTGTTTTATACTAGAGGGTACATGGCTATTATTGGGTGTAGCGGTGAGCTGGCCTTGCATAACCTGCATAAAGTAAAGACAATGAGAATTAAAGGTCTGTCGCACATTTCATACGACAGAGGTCAACAAACTAGAATCCCTGACAAGACTAGAGGTCAGCAGATGCAACATTACATGCAATGGACTTCGGGACCTCACGTCGCTCCAAATCATTTGTTGTAGAAGAATGTGGCTAATTCTTTTAGTGGCCCACACTGTTTGGAGCTGCTCACACCATCAACCCTTTGCCTGCTTCCCTCGAGAGACTTTGTATCAAAGGGGAGTCAAGCATGCGGTCAATGGCTCTGCTCTCAAACCTCACTTGTCTCACCAGTCTAAAACTGGTGGATTGCAAGAATTTAACAATGGATGGATTCAATCCTCTCATCACAGTCAACCTCAACAAGTTGGAGGTCTATAACAGAGGAAATCATCCCAGCCGGTCCATTTCAATGGATGGATAGCAAGGACCAGCCTATTATTGCCTGCAAGCTCCTTCCAATTGCAATATCGTCGAGTGGATTGCATCTCAGCGGTGATTGTTGCTCCCACCTGCAAACACCTCGCTGCTACTCTCCACACTATAATTTTCAGGCATGGTCAGCGGTCAAGATGGCAACGGGGACAAAACCCACCGGTTTTGCCTGTCCAAACCCATCCCCACGAGAAAATCGCAAACCCATCCCCGTCCCCGTCACCGTGCACGGGCTAGTTTTTTGCCCGTCCCCTAAACCCGTCGGTTTTTTTTTCCAAAAAGTCTGCCGTGCCATCCAGTTTCTGCCGCCATGGCAGCAGTTTCAGAAACGCTGCCGTCGCAGCGGTTTCTAAACTGCTGCCATGGCAGCCTATTTTTACTACTATGGCAGCCTGTTTTTGCTGCGGTGGCAGAACTCTTTTGCCTTAGCCCGTTTCTTCAACCTTTCTTTGCCGGAGAACTCCTTCTTTCCGTACGACTTTTGTGTTGGGGTCCACCACCAGAAAATTTGTCACCTCCATGTACTTGCATTAAATATTATTGCTATCTCTATAGCTAATAAAAAAATGCATTAGATGTAATTTGACACGCAGGTCCTTAAAGTGACAATCATATGGCTCCTGTCATCATGTCGTACCATGACACGCAGGTCTTGCAATTGATAACTTACATCATATAGCATCTCATACAAATCTCATTAATATAACGAAGCATATACCACATCACATGCAATTCCTGCAAAACCAAGTTAGACACGTCTAATCGGTATATGCAAATTTTATCGTGGCCGCTAGGATTTCAGAGTAAACTGTTGCTACCTACGTTCATCATCAAGTATGATTATTCAAGTTGCTAGTTTAACATGTGGGGTGTATGAAACATGAGACTTAATGAAAAATCTAGAGCCCCATACTAATCTTCTTTAAACGCGTGACCCCCGTGTAGATCACATCTACAAGCACTCTAGTTCGCAAAATTCCATCTTTCTTAACTAAAGTGAGATCCAAAGAACTGAAGCACATCTTTGGTCTGACGACCAGCATACTATGAGCAGCATAGAAGGACCGCATATAGCGAAAACTTTGTAACAAAACCTCACCAGGCCGCCAAGATCAGAAAAATTACAAACTCACGGGAAGCAACAGGAATAGATCACATCTACTACACGCACAAAACAATTGCCAAGTAATAGATCTCGTGTACAACTTGGACAAAAAACCAATTTTGCAATACCCGCCCATCTCATGTGCTCTAGATAGCAACCTGCATCTACTCATAGATCGCTCATGATGCCACTGTTGGGAAACATAATAGAAAACAAAACAAAAATCATCCTACGAACCAAGTCCCAAGATCACTATGAAGATGCAGATGAGATTGGATTGGATCTTTACCAACAAGAGTGCAGCGGAAGATGTGTTGGTGTAGATCATTGATGCAGATTGTCCCAACTGCGAGAATTTTCTTCTTCGAACGAAGACTGAAAGTACGATATCTCTGCAGGTATCCACACATACAGAACCACCGATCTGATAGGGCTTCCCTGTCCAGAATGATCAATTAATTGTATGAAGTAGAATGCTTGTCTTGGTATATTTAGAATTTTTATTTTTGCTGTAGTTGCATCTATGATTATTTTACTGAGGTATAATTAACCTGAAGATTTTTCTATACTTCCAGTCATTTAATATTTTGTGTAGTTCTTTTTTTAGCTATTATTTTTCGCTGTTGCTGCATCTATGATAATTAGTTTTGTGAATTGCATGTGTAATTTAAAGTTTAGAACAAGTAGTATTTTTGTAACTTAGGGTTTTTGGTGTAGTTGCATTTTTTATTTGGCTGTTGCTTCCCGAATTTGCAATTTTACTTATAGCTTTGCTTTATTTTATTTCCTAGTATGTCCCATGCAATGTTAGGGAACATCCTTCTCAGTACATAAAAGAAATAGAAAAGCATTGTGCAAGGGTGCTTAGGAACAAGAAAATTGAGCCGAGGTTTCTTACTTTTGAGGGTAGGCATTATTATGCTTTGTTCAACCATCGTCAAAATTACACCAAGTTCTATAGTGATGGATGGGAGGAGCTTATTATTGATTATGGTCTTTGTGTTGGCAACACCATATCAATGTTTCTGAATGACTGGGGTCTGGATCATTACATTGATACCTATTGTGGTGAAGAAAGGATCATTCCTTTACCATTTGTTGGTAAGTTTTGTCTTTCATTTGTGTACTTCAATTTATCTTATTGTGTTTGGTGTCTGCCCTAATTGCTACTATTTTTGCACGTGGTTTGTAGCTATGAAGGATCTTTCTGAACCAGATAGGGAGTATGTTGATAGGTGCACGTACACTCATGGTGTCGATCTTGATTACCATGACACGGCTTAAATGGTGCAATGCCCTTTCAAAGACAGCCTTGTAGATTGTCGCCCTTTTGTCCATTGCTTTACCAGCACCAAACTCATTGAACACACCATGGTTAGTTTGATCATTGTTTAACTTTTTGCTACTATTTTCTGTTTTTATCTTTTTTTAGTTCTGTAATATTGCAAGATTTTGTATGTCCTTGCTTTTTTTGTCATTTGATTCAAGTTTTATTAACATTTATGTGCAAGTTAACTGTTAGTAGTTGAAACAGCTCATGCTTACTGATGAGTGAAATTTTTGCACTCATCACACCATTGTTTGCACCAGATAATCCCGGAATTTCTAAGAGAATCACTCCGATATTGCTACTAATGACTAATGAATGCAAGAAATTGCAAAATCCTTTGTTTATTGTGTTTCCGTAGGAAATGGACCCAAATGGAAGAATATCATCACATAGAAGGAAACACAAAGCATGGTGAACAAGTCAAGTCAATAGGAGGCGCCAGGAGCTTTCCAGAACATTTCACGGCACATGGTATGAGTGCACGTGCATGTACCGCCTGTCGTCGACACCGTGGTGAACACTTGAACTAAGTTTATAAAGGGGGCCAGCCAAGAATCTCAAGGGAGAGAGCACCATTCGCAAAATAGAGAACTAGAAGCCATCTTCCAACCCTAGCCACCGCCAATTTCAATCTCATCTCCATAGCCACCACCACCATCATCGCCGCAACCATATCACTCCAAGTTAGCCATACTTGTAATCGGTGTATCGCAATCGGCAACATTGTAAGACATATTATCAATCAATCATTCATCTTCATGTCGTCTTCAATGATTTCTTCTTGTGATCGGATCACCATGTGTTAGTAATTCCTTAAGGCAATGGGTTGAGGCAAGGCCTTGTAACCCTATGTATCTGTGTTTGGGATTGTTGGAATGACTTTGCTTGATTGACATTATTTGCATGTGTGATTTGCAACAGATTTGTCTTTTTTCTTCTTCACGTTCTAAGGCCCAGCAGGTACCCAGGATCCCATAGATCGATCAAGGAGGAGGTAACAAGTGAGGATGCCTGGAACGCTATTATGAACACCAGTGACAGAAAGGGTTAATACGGTAGCGGAAAGCAATTCCTTGGGGACAATTGAGGTGTAGTCATTAAACGCCCAATGCTTTAGTCTGAAGTGATTCTTAATAGCCGAGGTATCCTCGCAGGACTGTAAGGGCCATCAGTTGGACAACTGACTCTTGATGCAGGTCGCGATACGGTAAAGACATACTTTGGGCACATTACCCACTTCATCGCATTGCAAGCACATCATAATGGGTGTCTTCCAGGACCATGTTTAATATCAAGATGAGATCCTGCGTACAAGTTCAAGGTTGTGATAGTAAGACCTCATACCCATGCATATTTCAATTTTAGTGATTACTTCTAAAAGGTTGTTAAAGGTCTGATTAGAAAAACTAGAATTTAATTTTATAACAATAGCTTGTTTGAATCTTTGTTGTAGTGCACATCCTCTCGTGGGTTCGATACCCATGGTAGCTCCTTGGGGAAAAGGTAAGGGAACCTTATGCTATCCAAACTGGATCTCAAAGGGCATCAGTTACTGCTAGGAGAAGTTTACTGTTAGTAGTTGAAATAGCTCATGCTCTTTCAGGTTTTATTAATATCTATGCTCACTCTTAATATCATTTTTAGTTGATTTTAGTTGATTTGTCTGTCCAAGTTTACTGCTATTGCAAGGTTAGTTGATTTTTTTGCATATTGTCATTTGAAAGGTATGATTGCAAGTTTCATTGGTATATTTTGCAAGTTTTCATTTAATCTTTCATGCCAATCTTTGATTTTTAGTAAATACCAAAGCTTGTGGTGTCAAGCCTGAAGAACTGGGTGCTTGTGCCTACTCATGGCAATGTGACTCTGGAAGAATTGTGTGAAGATTGTCATGTCATCACTCCCTCTTCATATTCCATTTGCAAGGATGGCAGGATGGTGTTCAACAAGGCTTCATTCAGAGATTTCTTACAAGCATCATATTTTGAAGAGGATAGTGTAATTCTGATCACTTTCAAAGAGCAAGTCGATGCTAGCATGTCAGTCGTATTCCAACGGCTTCTTTAGGGGCTGATGCTTTGGCAGTAGGTGTTTATTCGGCTCAGCATGCGAACTCAATGTTTGATGGTTAGGTATGACTTATGTCCTTTTGGTGGTATTTTATCATAGTCAATGTAATTATGTGTTATGGAACTTGTATGGTCCTAGTCCTAGTTGTGAACTTAAGCTGGATTATCTCCTTTATGTATGGATCTCTAGACTTGATGATGTAGTTTCTTTGATCGGTGTCTTTGTTTTCTTTTTGAGGTTTTTGTCAGTGAATTAATTCTATCCATGGAAATTGTAGATTAGTATTACATTTCAGGTGATTATGGCATTGTGTTTTTATCATTGAATTCATGTCTTTTTGCAAGTTTATGTGAATGTATACATAATGATTTAAATTTGGATTATGTTTTCTGATGCATTTTTCATTTTTTAGGGTTCTCAATTATCAATTGTTATTTGAAATGATATAGATCAAATCAATATTTGATGTTCAGCGGCCCTAAATTTTTTTTAAACTGGTTCTTGTTCTCTCTTGCAATTTTTTGGTTTTTGGGTGCTCAACTATTTTATTGATAGTTTAATTTGATATAGATCAAATCAATAATAATTTAATATAGGCTTTTAATGATATTGTTTTAATAATTTTTCCAAAATAAGTTGTCAATGTTGTGCATTCTTCATTTTTTAAATATATATTTCAATCTGAATATTTCAACATACTATTTTTCATTTTAGCTTCATTACTGTCATTTTATAATTTGTTTCCTTCCATTTACATTATTCATTTATTTTTTAAGCCTTTCATATCTTTTTGATTTTCATATAAACTACTTTTTAATAAAATTCATGGTTTAATCCTTTACTTTATTTTGTATTTTTCCTTTTATGTTTTCTGAGCCATTTAGATTGGCTTGAAGATTTGTGCTCAGTTCCTTTCCACCGAGCACCCAATCGTTACGTCTCTTTGCAGACGTATTCATTTTTCAAAATTGACCCTTCCCCTATTTCATTTTCTTTCCACGTGTGATGCATCGAGCTCCGTGTTCATTTTTCAAAATTGACCCTTCCCCTATTTCATTTTCTTTCCACGTGTGATGCATCGAGCTCCTTCACCTCTCGTCTCCTCCACTCGTCGGCTTGATTCCTGTGATTCCCTCTGGCAGTTCATCCTACTCTTGGCGGGGAATGCTTATGTGTTCCTGCCCCAGCTAGGTGCCATCTTCAGGTATGTGTTATCCTTCTCTCTCGTTTGTTATCTTCTCCCCTTCATGAAACCCTGGATCCGCCATGGAACCCTAATGTGTTTGACTTGATTTCATTGTTTTTATTGTTCATCCGCCACCGATTCTAAATTTTGAACTCTGTTTTGTTGTTACTAGTGCGCAATGGACCAATCCCTCCCTTCTATATAAGTTTTACTTTCAATGTAGTTGATGTGATATGGTATGGAGCAAACTGTGCCTTGTAGATGCGTTTTGCTTTGACCCAAGTTGTTATTATGCAATGGAGCAATACCTTCCTTGTATATCCATGCCTTACATGTGATTTGTAGGTTGCTATAGTTTGATTTCTGCAAGTTCCAGTTACTATTGATGTAATTCTCTGTTATGTTCTAGTTAGGGTTTCATTTGTGATAGTCTAGTGCTTTTTCGCTCAATTTTATGAAACTACTGTCATGTGTGCTAGTTTTGTAACCTTATAATGCAATGTTGTGTTAGCACTTATGCATTCTTCATGGAAATTAACTCAAATTTGGGAGGAATTTGTCATATAATTGAATTACAGAATTTCCAATATTTAAATTGTTGTGGTTTTCTATGTGCAATTTCTTTTAGCTATTAATGCAATTCTCATTTATGAATGAATTCATCTCTCATAATGCAAATTATTATATTTTTAGGTAGGTTGATTTGTTAGTTGTTGTAGTTTGTTATGTGCAAGTTTTGGTTCCTGTTGACGCATTTTCTCTATTTAGTTCTATGTAGGGTGTCATTGAATTTTTGTATGATCCCCCAATTAATCTTGATTCTTATGCATTGCAGTATGTTTATATGTTAGTGCTTGAGTAATTAGGCATTTTTTAAAATCATTCTAGTTGCATTTTTAAGTTTTTGTAGTTTTATTAGGAGCAACTGTTTGCTCTATCTATTGCAATCCAGGTTTAGTCTGACATCAAATTTACTTTTAGTTTTTGTGTCTTATGCAAGAAATGGATATTGATACTGAGAGTTTGGTTGATAGTGAAGGCGATTTCTTCAATGAGCATGTTGACGATATTCTATTATCTCAGTCCCAATACGTTGAGGACAATTCCCTTTTAAAAAATGTATGCTTGTTTCTTTTTAAACTTGTCATGTTCTTTTTTTATCTGCTTTCTGTGTTGTATTTATCATGATGATTGTTTGTGTGTTGTCCTTATAGGCTGGAGGCGGAGGCAATGCTGAATTCGATGTAGATAATTTTGTCCAGACTCTTCGTCTGCTAGTGAGTGTAATTTTTCTTTTTATATAAGTGTAGCTCTTTTTCTATTCTTAACATTAAATGTTTTTCTTCATATACCATTGTATGGGTATTGAAAATTTATATCTAATAAGTTTTAAAATTTTGTTTATTGTAGTTTCTTTCATCAAAAGGAAAGGGTACTTCCAATCAGAATGCTTGTGTAAGTTTGTATGTATCTAGTTTCTAGTACTTGCTTTATTCCTTTCAGTGCTATTCATTTTAATTTGGGTGTGCTTTCTGTTTTTCTAATGCTAGGTTGTGTTGTTCATTTAATTTATATCTCATAGTAACAAGTCCCATGTCTTTTTATATTGAGTGCATTGCAAGTAGTTTATGGCTATGGAGAACATCTTTTCCATGGGATTTAGTTATTTTTTAGTAATATTCAAACTTGATTTACAGATAATTAGTGCCGAAACTTTTTATTATGAGTTAGCTCTAGACATTCTAATCATTGTTGATGCAATTCAAATGTTAATTGTGGACTTTTTATGAAATTTAATGCATCTTCTATTCCCTCCTACGGATTTGTTTGTTTTTTGAGCATGAACATGGTGATGGTACTTTCATGCAGACTTGTGCTTTTACGATCATCGGAACTGTATGTGTACACTTCTGTCGAGACTTTTTACTCATTCATTTACATGAACTTGCATATTTAAGTATAGCGCAAGTGTTCAATCTTGACTGTAGATAACCAGTGATTTTTCAGTGTCATTTTATTTCCTTAATTTTTAATTGCCTGCATGTGGAAACCCCCCCAAGAAAGCGACTAGGAGATGTAATCATGGCTATTTCACTGATCTTCTTAAGAAACTATTTCCTGAAAGGAATAATGTGACCAGAGATTTCTGTTTTGCATTTCTGCTTGATTTTGAATGTACATGTGTCCCAAGAGGGTTTGCGCAATGATTTGCAGACCATGTTAACACCCCTACTGGTGACATTGTTCTTGAAGAGCGAGTCATTCCTATGAGTCTAAAATGTTTTCATCCGTTGTTTGGTCTTCCTATTGGTGGTAGAAAGGTTCTTTTTTATAGTAATTCAACAATAGTTGCATTCCTTAATATAATTGGCAAAGCAACTCTGCATTCCACCAAGTGGATTGGTCTAAAAATGCTTAATGTTGAGATTTTTGTTGATGATTTTATGAGGTGTTTCTTATTAGTTGGTTTTGCAACAGGTCTATGTTCGAACTCCAATATATATCCCAGCACAAAGAATCTAGGCATTTTCCTTGTCCCTACTGTAGCAAGATATTATGATTTGTCAAAGTTCGTTTTTTATCGGCTGTTGTATTATATTAGAAAATACCAGAAAGACTCAAAAAAGATTAGTAAAGAAGATGGCTTCAACACTCTGGGTGGTTCCATTTATGGCCATGGTATAAGTTCTTCTTTTATTATGCTGTGTTACTCATTTCAGTTTTATTTGCATCATTTATTTATTGTATTCTCTTTCTTATTCTTTGGTCAGTGTTACTACCTAGACTTTCTAGACTTTGGCTTGCGCCATGTGCCCCCTGGTCTTTCGTGGGTTACGGCTTGGAAAAATTCCTTAGTTAAAGAGTTTGCAAATTTGGATTGCAAAGGTCCAAGGGAATCTGATTTGCGTCCTGTAAGTTTTTTCTTTCTCACAATCTTTATCTATGCTTGTGTTTACTGACTCTTCTTTCTGTTCTGGTTATGTTGCATTGCATTATATTTTCACTATTTGTTTCATTTTGCTGTTAGACTAAGAACATTTTTTAAACTATCTATTCCACGGGTTGTATTGGTTGCTGTGCAAATCATTCAAATTCAGCTCATGAATCTTTAAAATTTAGATCTTCTCTTGACAAGTCAGTTGGCGGGTTACTACCTGCATCGGTAAAACACTTTTTCTTAAACTATTTGTGGTCTCTCATGATTCCATACGATCATCAAGACTATATGTCTACCAAAACTTTAATTGTGTTAGTAGTATTTGTAGATCTTATTTTTGTTTATTTTTCTTTCCTCATAGTTGAAAGATTAAAATTTTCTAATAGCAAGACGATTCCGTGCCAGCGCTAAGTATAAGTCTGTTGAAAGCGCTCAGAACATGTTGCTTCATAGTTTGAATTGCATTGTGCTCGCTACTGTTAGTGATTCTACATTTAATGATTCACAATCTCAATCTAGACTCAAAGAAATCACTAATCTCTCTAATAGTGATTATACCTAAGCTCAAATTGATGGTATTAATTTTATTTTTTATCTTTCTAATTTTGTTGAATTATGGTGTTACTCATTTACTTTATATGTTGCTTTCTTCATTGTTCGCTCTTTTTGAGGTTTTGTATTTCGTAATGTCTTCAGATTATCATGAAAAGTCTCCACCTATTGTTGTATCGCCAAAGAATTACCGATCTGATAAGGATTTGAATGACACTGGAGGGTTGTTGCTCTTTCTATTTGTATAGCAATTTTTTTTACATCCACTTGTTTAAATTTGTGTATTTTTTAAATTGTTGTTTAAAGTTATATTTCAGTGAGGTTCTTTTATGTTTTACTACTTGTCTTAATCTAATAGTTGCTCTAAGATTTTCATGAAGCATCTGGCACATCTAGGAAATGCAAGATACCTTCAGTAGATGTTGAAGATGACAACAATCATGAAAACCCAAGATCAAATAAATATCTTCGAGTTGATGTTAAATCTAGATAAAACTTTAGTAAGTTCATAAGTACTCAATTATTCATTCAATTATGAGATTGATGCTTACTCTGTAATCTTTCAAGATGGCAATGGGGCCCCAAAACCCACGTCCCCGCGGGTTTTTACCCTATTAGAGGACGGGGATAGGCAACTTTCTAACCCCGCGGGGCTGCTACTGGGTACATTATAAAACACAGCATCTTTCACGGGTTTAAACCCGTTTTAGTAGTACCTGAAACCCGACATACCCGTCAAAATACGTAGCATAATCCATCTTGAGGCCATCCACTACACGACCGGCCCAGCGCGCCCTACCCCAGCCCCCAGCATCGAGTCATTGTTTGATGTTGCTGTAGGTTAACGCAGCAGAAAACAAAAAAAATCCGACCTACGCACCAGCCCAGGACCACTATGGAGATTGCATACAAGGTTTTTGATCTGATCGTTACCAACTCGAAGCGCAGCAGAAGTAGAGTTGTTGAAGATCGTTGGTGTAGATCCCCGTAGCTAGGATTTTACAACCTCCCAACTGCGAGGATGTTCTCTCCTGTCAGCTCACTGGACGGATCTCCGGGCAGCCCTTCGGGAGGCCTCAGGACAGTCCCTCGGATGGTCCCACCGGACGGATCCTCGGACAGCCCTTTGGGATGACCCTCAAAACTCAGACTGTTACTCGGACAGCCCTTCGGGAGGCACACACGAACTAAGATTGAAACTATGACCTCTCTACCAGGTTGCACGCATACGGTGTTAGCTATCCGGCAGAGCTTCGCCGTCCAGAACTAGTTCCCACCGGAACCCAGACAGCCTTTTGGCTCTACAAAACTATTTCATGGGAGGGAGAGAGAAAGCCAGATCTTGCATGGCATTTGTATGTGAGAGAAGAGTGAGTGTGCAGAGCACCTCTCGACCTCTATTTAGGGGTAGGGTGGCACTCGAAAAACTCAAAATGTCCATGCTATAT
Source organism: Thinopyrum elongatum (assembly GCA_011799875.1). Lineage (NCBI taxonomy): Eukaryota > Viridiplantae > Streptophyta > Magnoliopsida > Poales > Poaceae > Thinopyrum > Thinopyrum elongatum. The sequence goes on from CM022303.1 coordinate 717,873,125, forward strand.
GTCACACATAAAGGGCAAAATGGGGAGGCAAGTGGAGCTCCATGGAGGAGCTCCACCATGGCCGTCCACCCTTGTAGGCCCCCCTCAAAAGGGGCCTTATCCTTCCATGTCATCCCCTCTAGATCTTTTGTGGAAAGTCAACAAAAGTGCCTATCCAAAAAGACAACCATAAATGCATTTTCACTATTCACAAAAACATTTTTCTGCGTCTGTTAAATCCGAAATGATTTCTGTGGGCCTAGAACATTTACAGTACCCCCTAAAATAATTCTTGATGCATTCCAAAACAATTCCGGATTAATGATTTTAATCAGTGAAAAGCTACCACAGAGTTTCCGGCAGCTCTGGAACATTTTCGGTTTTTTTCTCCAGAAGTTCCCAGAACAATTCTGGCACCTCAAAAAAGTTCCAGGCGCGTGCCAAAACCTGTTTGACTCAATGGTTTACTCCAAAACAACTTTTCATTTTTACCGAAACTTTTCCGGTGTTCTCTCCGGAACCTTTCCGTTATCTTCGAAACTTTTTCGATGACTTTCTCTCAGACTCCCTGTCAAGTATTCAGCAGATAGATGACCCTTAAGCGTGTGACCCTGTAGGTTCGGTGAAGTATAGAAATGACCGAAACAATTTCCGATTGATTATCAATAGCGGAACCATGGACATCCATATTGATCCCTATACCCACATGAATGAATATTCGAGTGAACCTCTAGTTGCCGTGTGTTATTCCTTTTGCTTCGCGATATGTTACAAACACCCGAGCTGAGACTTATCGGCATCCCCGTGGATCAACAACTTTTGTAAACTATGCCAGTTACCACGTTACCGGTTTTGTTCTCTTTTCTCGTTTCCATGTTCCGGAATCCCTGTGATCAAATCACATTGTGTCTGGCCAGACGATGATGGATACCATAACTCCGAGAGGGCCTGAGAATATCTTTCCATCGTCGGAGGAGCAAATCTCAATCTTGAGCTATCAAGTCCCTTGTAATACTTTTCCATGAACCCGTAAGCCGCTGTAATAGCCACCCAATTACGGATGACATTTAACAAACCCCAAAGTTCATGAAGCAAGCATGAAGAAATTCGATGCTCTCATGATCTAAGGATTTATGCAAATGTTAACTTTCTCTATGTTATTAACCATTAACTTGTGAGGAAGGTATCTCATAGCATAACATCAAATTGGGTCGATTCAATCACAAGTGTTCTTCCAACATTGTGTCCGCAAATTTGCTGGCATAGTCATGCCCAGGATCAAGAAAACAGAACCATCATGCAACACTTTGTCGGGGCTGGATTTCGGGGACACAATATCCCAGAAATCAACCCCTCGTGTCATCACCAGCCCAGGATTACTGTTACTGGTGGACACGTCCTTGCTACAGATTACCAAGCTATTACAAGAATTTGATACAAGACCATAAAGGTCTAATGATACAACCATGATTCCGGTGGTGGATGACGGAAATGATTCATGGTTCTCCAACGTCGATGGACTCCATTCCCACAGGAACAGCTGACCAGGATAACTCCTATCCCGCATGGTTGCTATCCTAGGCTCCGCACGGACGTCGTTGTGGTACTACTCATTGAAATCCTGACCTGGCCAAGTAAATAGCCAGGGACAAGCCTGTGAGTACGTTGGAATGTACTCACAAACATAATGAACAAAAGATATACCGAATGCATATGCTCATGCTGGACTAGGTGATATGCAGGTGTTGATCCAAATTTTAACATGACATGACTATTATTGGTATATGCATAAATATGGGCATGAGCAGGAAAATTGGTATAAAAATTGTTAGTGACCAACAAGGAAGGTTGAAGGAAAATAAATAAAAGAAATGCCGGTCGGATGTCAAGTGACACCACAATAGGTCTTGAAGAGAAATGCCAAACGGGTGTCTAAAAGAGAAATCGGACGAGACAGAACCATCCGAGAACTCAAGCGACGCCACGAGAGGTCTTGAAAAGAAATGCCAATCGAGTATCCACAGGAGTAGTGGCGAGATAGAACCGCCTGAGAACTCGAGGGATGCCACGAGAGGTCTTGAAAAGAAATGCCAATCGGGTATCCACAAGAGTAGTGGCGAGATAGAACCGCCTGAGAACTCGAGGGACGCCACGAGAGGTCTTGAAAAGAAATGCCAATCGGGTATCCACAAGAGTAGTGGCGAGATAGAACCGCCTGAGAACTCGAGGGACGCCACGAGAGGTCTAGAAAATAAAACTGAATGACCGGGGTAGTCTAGCCAGCCCCTGAGACACTCAGAAAATAAAATAAGATGAACGGGTTATTCCACAATAATAATGATAGCATCAATAATATTCACAACAATAGTAATCATAGAAGAATTCATGACAACATTAGTGATGACAATAATATCCTGCAAAAATGAATCATGCACCATTTAATAATTTCCTTGGGAGACCGACACTAAGACCGACACTTGCCCAACCCAGACTGTAGTCCTTACCCGAGGACACAGCTATTCGAATAGATATAACTCTGCAGAGGGTGTACTCTTTACCCACAAGTAAAGGATTTCTTTAGCCAGCACCGAGACACTGACTAATTCTCATTACGGTCTTTGGGTTGAAAACAGACCTGACCAGCACACACCAGATTAACCGTCCGGATGCCAGGAATCACCCAAAGCATCTTTCCAGAAAAACTCTATGTCGGGGAGACCATCGTCTTGACTAGCATGGGATCACTATTTATACACGCAGATTACAAGGGGTGCACCCCTCTCGGCTACAACCGGAAACACCCATGCCCCCTGACCCGATGACAGGATTTAGTCCACCATCATGGAAACCCTCATCGTAGCCCTCTATGTGGTGTGTGCACAGAAAGGGGTTAACAACTTACTGAACCGTACCCTACCTGTGGCAGGGACAAGTGGCAGCACGAAACAAGTATGGGGGTTACCGGAACAAGACTCGATCTACGGTCGACTTGGGAGGTGTTACTTATTATCACCGGTATGCTTCACAAATATCACGTGACATCACCGTGTCAAATATGTCCCGTGCCCACCGGCACGTCCAAGGCAGGAGCACACTCCTGGATTCTCACAACTTATGCATGTCAGAACTTGAGTGGAATGCATGCAAGAGAAAATATATACATGACCATGCATGCATGCAATATTACTACCCATATGCATTCTCTATTAAAATTATCAAAACCATGCTTCAAATATTCTAGCTAGCTATTATCAAACATTCACCATATCAAGTGTTCAAAAATGCTTGCCTTGAGCAAGCAGAAATATTGGGTGCACTCCAAAAGTTTGAATATTGATCTCCCCTCCATTTCCTATTTTCAAAAATATTTAAATTACCACATATAGCAATAACAGTGCTAAAAAGTTGTCTGGAAAATTTTGAAATAAATATTAAAATAAACTAGATGAAATATAAGGAATTACAGAAAAAGAATCAATTTATTTGGAGTTCCTATGATTTACTTATGGAATTTCTAAGATGGAATAAACAAAGAAAAGAACTATTTTATAAATCCAGTAGAGACAAAATTTTAGGAAAAATGTTCACCTAGGCTAGAATAATAGAGAATGATTTTAGAAGTATTTATAAGTTTGAATCATCATATTTGGATTTGAATTGGTGGCTGTGGAATTATTTGAAAACTGCTGGAAAAGAAAAAGGAAAAGGAGCAGAGAAGCGCCCTGAGCGTGATTTAGACGTGTGGTGCCACTGGGCCGGGCCCAGCCGCTCGGCTGCACGGAAGGCTGAGACGTCGGAAGCGGATTTCTGGGAGTACGCCTTCCCCGCGTGGTGACGGCTTCTAGGGGGAGCCGCCTCCACTTATCCGCGTGGCGAGGCCGTGGTCACTGACAGTAGTCCCGCCTGGCCCACTGGTCAGGTTTGACCGTGGTCCTCTCTGGCCGAACGGAGGCGCGGCCACCGGCGACCCTCGCCGGTGATTGGAGGCGCCCCTCGGTGAGCCGAGCTCACCATCGGGCTAAGGAGGCTCGTGCGGTCCCGCCGGTGTGCGTCACATCCCCCGAGGAGCATTAGCTCGACAGCGGCGAGGTCGCCCGAAGAACTCCGGCGGAAGCGGTTTGGGCGTTTCGCCCACGGGCTCGGTCTGAAGAAATTGACAGCGGAATTGGATCTGCTGGTCTCTAGGGAAGCTAGTGGAGAAGGAGTTGGGGAGGGGGAGGCTCTGGAGACGCCGGAATAGCCCGAGGGGTGGCGGCGAAAGCTTCGGCTGGAGAGGTAAAAGACGGCATCCCCGGGCTCCGCGCTTGTTCTGGAGGGTGACCATGATGATGGTGAGACGATGGCGACCTGGACTGAGGCTCAGAGTGGCATTTTATAGGCGGAGCATGGCGGTTCCGCGGCTCCCGTGGCTAAGCACGGTGGCGGAGGCATTTACGGTGGTAGTTGAGGTCGTTGCGAAGACGGTGGTGGAAGGCGTGGTTCAGTGAGGACGGTGGCGGCCCGCAATGAAGGAGGTGTGCGCTGGTTGGCTCAAACGCGGCCAGGTGGCTTGGACGGTGGCGTAGCCGAGAAGACTACGACGGCGGTGATGAGGCGATGACGCCGGCGGCTTGTCGGTGATAGGGGACGAGGTGAAGTGTCGGCGGGGGCGGTGGCTTGCCTATGAAGCCAGGGAAGGATTAGGACGAGCGAGGGAGGCAGTAGCAGCACGGCAGCAGCTCGATGGCAGTGGCTGCAATACACGCGCTCTGGCCATGCTCTGGACACGCGCACCACATGCTCGACCAAATGCCAACGTGGCCTAAAGCAATCCAATGGATTTGAGTTTTGGCAGGGTGGCTAATATTTCTCTTATAGAGGTGATGGACATGATGGTTTAGTCAGAGGATCAAGTCCTCAATGTAGTTTAGGAAGAGACAAACTTTCTGTCATGCACACAAGGTGCTCGACCGAATGCTATGACTATCTAGATGGATTTGTTGGATGTGAAACTTGGCAGGATGATATATCCTTCAATGATAGAAATGGTGGTGGAGTTGGTTTGTCAAAAAGAAATACTTTCTAGTGCAAGTTTTGAAGAATTTAAGTTCTGGATAGAAAGTTGGAGGATGTACTTGGTTATTTTCCAAGAGGCATATGGATCTGGTCTTCTGGACTTAAGGGTTTGGTTGGAAGGACTATAAGTGGGAAATTTTTCAGAATTATTGGAGCAAGGAAAATTGGGGTTGTAGTTATAACTAAAGAATGGGACAGAATTGAAAAGAGGTTGTTTCACTCAAAATTTTCAAAAGACCAAGTTGGATTTTTGCATAAAAGTGATATATAGGCATCACATGACCCTTCATAATTTTTGTGGAATTTTGAAATAATTATTTGAAATGGTTGTAGTGCAACAGAAGCATTTAATGAATTGAAAATGCCTTTTTAAAGAATTGTATTGGCAATTTTATTATGAAAATAATTCCTACTGTTATTAAACTATAATTGAAATGATTTGAGAAAACTACCAAAGCCACAATATTATTTGCAAAAAAAATTCTATATGGAGGGAAGAATTTTGAAAGTCAGAAACAGAATAGGGCTCTAAGATTATTTAAGGACTTATTATAAATCAAAATTTTATTTCTAGCCAAATTTTACTTAAAATGTGGGTAAATTTTTGGGGTGTTACACACTTGAGCTTGTCTTAGAGGCCAGAGTAGGAATACATTTTACCATTTATTATTCCACATGTGCATATGAGTTTTCCTTCGAGCCTCGCGGTTATTGTAGACTCGAGAACCATAGCAGTTATAGCACAAAATATAAACATAATTACGAACATGGAGATAAATAATAATATTTATGATTGCCTCTAGGGCATATCTCCTACAGTTGTTTTATCATTATTTACTGCTGAAATGTTGCTGAAACATACTGTTGTATTGTGCTGAAATTTGCTCAAGTTTTGCTGCTGAAATATGCTCCTTTTTGCTTCTGAAATATACTATGTTTATTGCTGAAATGCTATTCTTTGTGGCTACTATTTATCTTATGTTGCTGCTGCTGAAATATACTATGTTTGTTGCTTAAATATGCTGATTTTTGTTGTTGCTATTGTTGTAATATGCTCCTCTTTTTTTTCAAAGGCTATTGTTTTCGCTGATTACTCGCGGGGATGGGTTCCCGGTGGGTTTAGAAAACTCGACGGGTTTAGGGGACGGGCAAAAAATTGGCCCCATTCACGGAGATGGGGATGGGGACGGGCTTGCCGTTTTCTCGCGGGGACGGGTTTGGGCAAGCAAAACCCGGTGGGTTTCGTCCCCATTGCCATCTTGAGTAATGTTACTCATATTTTCTATTTGTTTTCATTTATTAGGATCAAGCTAAAAAGAAAGAGTTCAGTGATGCTGATAAAGTTAATTCAGTATCTGTTGGTATGAAAAAACATATTCCTCCTATGTCAATCAGTTTAAGCCACGGCTGTTTTGAAGCTGTCAGTCATGCTGCTGATAAGTGCAAGAGCATGAGCTTTACTCATTTGGTGAATTCAAAAGCTAAGGTTGTTGATAATTCTAATGAAAATTCATCTCAATGCACATTGGTTAAGTTGAAGGCTGTCAAGAAGAAATCTATATTCACTGAGAAGCTACGACTAAAATCATGCATTCAAAATAGTATGTATATTTTTCAGATAATATGTGATTATTTTTAATCCTATTCTGTGTTTTCCTTATTAGTGTTTAATTTTTACTTCATGAAAAACTTTCAGCACAAAATGAGTATTTTTCTTCTCAGCAAAATAATTATCGATAGAAGATGTCTTCTTCGCAAGTGAATTTCAGATGGCTTGATCAGGTTTGGACTCTTTTGCTTTTTTCTATACATGTAGATGAGATTGGTGCTAGTATTATAATTTTATATCTACTTGCTTCATCGTTAGTATTGCAAGTTTATTGATGTATATGTGCAATCTTGCTGGTATTATAACATTTATTGTACCCGCTTGCTTTCATTCTAGTATTTCAACTTTATAGATGTGTATGTGCAAGTTTCGTGTTAGTATAAGATTTCTATATATGCTTTGCTTAAATGGTAGTGTTGCAAGTTAACTGATGGTTATGGGCAAGTTTGCTTGTATTATAAGTTTTACTATATCTGCTTGCTTCAGTGCTAGCATTGCAACTTTATAAATGTTTATGTGCAAGTTTGATGTTAGCATAATTTTTTACAACTACTTGCTTTAATGCTAGTGTTGCAAGTTTAGTGATGATAATGTGCAACAATAAGATTTACAACTTCCTGCTTCTTTGGTGCTGTTGCAAGTTTATTCATTGTTATGTTCATTAATGGTGTTTATATGAGGTTTATATCTCCTTTGCTACAATGCTAGTGTTGCAATTTTATTTGATGGATATGTGCAAGTTTTACTACTAATATTAAAATTGTTTTGTTCCAATAGTGCTGCTCGTCATATCAGAAACCTATTCATATGCAGACCTTGCATTTCACTCCTATTTCAACTCCTCCACACAAACATAAGTACCAGGTGTTTATTTCTATTCATGTTTGTGTTTTTGATATGCTCAGTTTGTTTTTGAGTTATTGCCATTTCTAAGGTAATGATTCTTTTTTATTTTATGCATGCGTATTATAGAGTATGTTTTCAACACCAAGGCCTAGCCATAACAAGCCATTAAATCTTGATTCAACTCGTTCAACAATATATGTTTACAAGGTTTATATTTCTATATATTTTTCCGATTTCTTTTTGATGTTGTTGAGTTTGTTCTTTGATTTAATTTGACAATTATATTAATGTTTTTTTCTTTTTATCAATGAACATTTTCATATTAATCTGTCAACACCCCCAAGGCCTAGCCCTAGGAAGTCTCCTGAAGTGGAGTTTATATCAGAAGTGAAGTTTTCTAAAAAGTGTGATGATTTGCGGTCTAGTTCTTAAAGGATATATAATAAGAGCAATATTCTATGTTCTGGTTTGCAAGCTTCGAGTACATCTGGAAAGGAGCTTCTTTACGGTCCAAAAACAATTCTGAATCCAAGCATATATAATGAATCTCCCTATGTTAATGAGTAGTCAACCAAATGTCTAGTTTCTAGTACAATAATCAAATTACATGATGCTATTGTCAATCTTTCTATTGATGAGGATTTTAAGTAGTATGTTTTCTGTTACCATATAAGTTTTGCAATTTAAGTTGTTATTCTTTTATATCTATTTATTTATTTATTTATTTTTATCTATATAGTGTACTTACAAATGTTCTCTTACTTCCTATTTTGCAGCAAATCTTGTATTGACTATGGCAAAGTGTGAGTTACTTGATTTCTCTATTAGATTTTTGTTCATATTTATTGTTAATGGTTTCTGTTATTTTGGTTTCAATTTTTTTAAATATTTTTTGTAATGTGAATGAAGGAACATTTTCTTAAAATGGACTCTTATGACACTATAGAGTTACGTGACCAGAAGATATCTATGGTTCGAAGGTGTTTTCAGCTTGCTCGTGGTGCTAGAGCAATTCGTACTTGTGATGTGATAAGTATTATTAATTTTCATGCAATTAAATTTTTTTATTTATATGGCTTCTTTTTCTAAAGATAAATCTCTTCCTTGGTTCATACTTGTGCATGTTTTGTGGTGTACTTATGGAATTAAAAATAATAGTAATATTTTTTCTAGTACTTTTGTTTTCCTGATTTTTATAGTTGTGCAACTTCTGTAACATACTAATGCAATTCAAATAATTAGTAATATTATTTGCTGTAGTTACCTAGCAGTCTTGCGGTTTGCTTCCCCATGTATTCCTTGTTTGCTGATTTCATACTTGTGCAACTTCTGTGCCCTACTTATGAAGTTCAAATTGTTAGTAATATTTTTTTGAAATCCCTATTTGCTTTCTCATGAAATCCCTGTTGTTGATTTCATACTTGTGCAATTTTTGTATTTTACTTATGCAATTCAAGTAATAAGTAATAATTTTTTACTCAGCAGTCTTGCGGTTTGCTTCCCCATGTATTCCTTGTTTGCTGATTTCATACTTGTGCAACTTTTGTGCCCTTCTTATGCAATTCAATTTATTATTAATATTTGTTTGACTCAGCATTCTTGGGGTTTGCTTCCCCATCAAATCCATGTTGCTGATTTCATACTTGTGCAAGTTCTATGCCGTTCTTATGCCACTCAAATTATTAGTAATAATTATGTTCCCTACTTATGCAATTAAAGTAAAAATTAATATTTTTTTTACTTAGCAAATTTGTGGTTTGCATCCCCATGAAATCACTGTTGCTCATTTCATACTTGTGTAACTTATGTATCAAATTCTTCCAATCCAAATAATTTGAAATAACATTCTCCTGGTTTTTGCTTCATACCAGATTGTGCAAGTTTGTGTGTGGCCTTACGCAAGAATTGATTTACATTGTTAATTTTTGAAAATAGCTTTATGTTTGGCCTTGCTCGAGAATTAGTTAGATTTCCGTACTCTACTTATGGCTCATGCTTCTTTTGAATGTAGGTTCATTTCCCAACTTTGCATAATAATCATTGGTTTGATTCCACTGTTCTTTTTCAACATCAAATGTTCGTTTTCCTGGATTCATTTTATGATGAGAATAGTGAATACCACAGACAACTGAAGAAAATATTGGTATGTCTTCTTTTTTTTAAGAAATATCGGTTTGGTTTGAATTTTGAAGTGAAGTAGACACTGGTATGTCTTATAGGATTTGCATATCAATGTTCTCAATAGTGGTTTTATCTAAATTTGTAGACTCCAAACATTCAAAGACACTGGAATGATTTTGGATCGAAAACAATTCTTGATTGGTCAACGTGGGGTCTATACTTTGCAAAAGTCCCTAAGCAAGATAATGAGTAAGCTTTTTCTAGTTGTGGAAGGGTTTTTATGATCTTTTACTTTTGCTTAGTTAATTGATTGATTATCCTGTTTATTTCTATGTGATTTCAGATTTGACTGTGGTATTCATGTGGCTAAATATTTGAACCATTGGAAACCTCGAATAAAGATGCAGGAATTCATAAGGAAGGAAGACATTCCTAACATTCATGTTCAATTGACCAACGAGATGATGTTAAGTGAGCACAATTCTCTCATTGATACGAAGAATCATTTTCTAGAATATTAATACGAAGGTTTGTGTTATATAATACATTTGACTATGTTTCGGTTCCAATTTCGTGACTATGTTTCTATTCCAGTATTGCAGGTTTTTATAGAGATTGTATATTGAAGAATTATTTTCAATTTTCATATTTCAAATTTAGGTGGAGAAATTTCTGGTGTAGGTGTTGATGAAGCTTGGATGCATTGATGATCAAGCTTTTGGTGTGTTTGCTGAAGATTTCTTGAGGATCAGTTGTCGATGATTTTGAGGGTCTTGCGATGTAGCTTTTGGTGTAATGTTGATCAGTTTTAGGATGATGACTGTCCTTTTTTGTAATATGACCTTGTTTGTTTGAACACTGAGACTTTTGTAAATGAAGTTTGATGGATGTCATGACACTTGTTGAAGTCTTAGGATTTTTGGAGAGAAACTGTTTTCATGCTTACTATATAATTGAATGTCTGATGTGTATACATGTTTTCTATTGTTGATGATCAATGGAGTATAGTTAATAATATATTTTTTTTGTAAATGATTGTTAGTTGTATATTTCTGTTAGTGGTTGCAAGTATCCGGAGTTATTGGTGGTATATAGCTATCTAATGGATTTTTATTATCTGGATCCTCTATTATAGATTGATCTTTGCATTCTATAGATCGATCAATAGTGGATGTCTTGTGATCCTATAATAATTTTCCTTGTTTCTTTAATATAAATATTGTACTTCCCAAATTTTCAAGTAATTTTCAATTTTACGAGTGTTTTGACTAATTTTTGCTTCAATTCAAAAAAAATGTAACTGAATGTTAGTTGCAACAATTTATTAGTGGATGTCTGTATCCGCAATTTTATTGGTGTTTTTCTGATGAATTTTCTTTTATTGGGTCCTCTATTGATTGATTGATCTTTTGCATCATATAGATCAATCAGTAGAGGATGTAATGAGATCCTATATTAAATTTGCTAGCTTATTTAATCAAGATATTTTACTTTAATTTTTTCCATTTTTTATTAGATAAGCATTTTCATTATTTTCTGCACATTTTGTTATCAATGTTTTTCTGATCTATTGTTTTTGTTCTCAGTCTTAATTATTTTTTAAAATTAGTTATTTAATTTTAGAGAAAAACACTCTTTTCTTTGATTATGCACGTGTGTCATGGTGCTCTGCAATGCCAAGTGTGGTGGATGCCACGAGTGGTGGTTGTTGATGTCTAATACACACTTCTATTCTTGTAGACTATGTTGGGCCTCCAAACTCATAGTTTTGTCGGACATCAGTGAATTTTCCTCAAGTGGATGACCTAGGATTAATCAATCCGTGGGAGGTGTAGGCTGAATGTATTCACCTCTCAAGCAACCCTGTAATAAGCAGAGACTATGTGTTTGTAGTGTGTTGGTAGTGTGCGGTAACGAGCAGAGACTCACGATCGATGTGACCCCGTCGCCCCGTCTCGAGGACTTGCTGCAAGGGCTAAGAATGCCCGACCGCGCCTCATATTTATCTCTCGGGTACCCTCCAGGTCAACCCGACTCCACATCACTCGCCACTTGGGCTCGCGCGGGTACCCCTCAGGGTCGACCCGCCTTTCCAAGTAACAGTTGTAAAGTCCAAGTATCCGTGTGTCCATAACATCAGTGGAATCTGAGGTATCACCCTCGTTGGATTCCTACTCGATGTATCCGTCAAGGTGAACTCAGAGGAATCACCCTCGATGGGTTCACACTTGAGGTGTTGCACGACAGCGTCGTTCTCGGGAGTGGTGAAGGAGGGATCACCCTCGATGACCACGACCGAATAGCTACTCTACAGAGTTAACATCAGAAGTGCTAAACGAGGTATCACCCTCGGCACTCGATAGTAATGCTACAGTGTCGTACAACTAAGGGGGTGATGTGCGGTGCCGGGGCCTAGTTGTCGATCACGTTGATCGAGATATCTGATAATCCAGCGGGGGCAACTGGGTCAAAGTGGGGTCTCTGGTGGGTCTCTAACCAGCCTATACTAAGCAGTTTAGGATAAGCAGGTAATTATCAAAAACAGATTACAAAAATCAGGCTATGCATCAAAATAGGTAAACCAGTAGCAGTAGCAATTCTAATGCAAGCACAAGAGAGAAGAGAATAGGCGATATAGGCATGCTCAAGGGGGGTTGTTTGCCTGGAAGCTCTGCTGCAAAGGGGGTCGTTGGTCTAGCAGTCCTCGGGGCTTCGTCGGTACCGGGATCTATCGAGAGAGTAGAGGGGGAGGAAACAAATAAATACATGGCAACCATATGCAACACAGAGCATGCTATGCTAACGTGCAGTGCATGGTTGCCTAAAAACATGTCTAAATCATTTTAGTTATTTCAGGATTAAAGTTGAAATTAATAACCGGTATGTATGCACTATTCATCTACCGGAAACAGGCTAAAAGTTGTGGGTTCACCTCCGTAGAGAGTCCCGATACGGAAACAGATGGCACGGTTGGGTTCGTCTCGTCTTTCTGATCAACTTTCATGTAGAAAGTTTTTCGATCTGAGCTACGGTTTATTTTCTACGATTTTCTAAAGTTTTAAACATATTCTGGAATTATTCACAATAATAGAAAAGGTTTATTGCGTCCGCATGATGTCACAGTGACATCAGCAGTCAACAGGGCAGCTGACCAAGTCAAACCTGACCAGTGGGTCCCACATGTCATACACAGAGGGGCTAACAGAGTTTTATTTTAACTAAACAGAGTTAATTAGCTAATGGACCCCACATGTCAGTGTCTTATTTAACTAAATAATTGATTTGAATTATAAAAATGTTTTAGTTAAACTAATTATGCGGTGGGGCCCGCATATCAGCGTCACTGGGCTGCCCAGTCAACGGGGCCCCCAGGGCCCACTGGCAGCAAGCCAGGGGTGGGTCCCGCCCAGCCATGTCGGCGGCGGCCGGCGGCTCAACGCCGGCGACCTTCAGACGCGGCGGAGGCATGGGACGGCGTCGGGTTTCGTCTACTGGCAGCCGTTTCACGCGCGAGAGGTCGCGTTCGAACGAGCGGAGCTAGCCGCGTCGAACGGTGGCGGGTGTGTGGCCGGAGGTGGCCGGAAACGAGGCCAGCGACGAGCTACGACGGCGGCGCGTACGGGACCTCGACGAAAACGGCGCTACGGAGCTCGGCGGAGCGCGTGCGTGTGCTCGTTGTGCTCCTGGGAGCACCAGGAGCACGTTGCTATGCTCAGGTGAGCGTGACAGCGGCTATGGCGACGGCCACGAGCTCGTCGGCGGCGGACAGAATACGGGCGCGGCGGCAAGCTAGCTACAACGCGTGAGGAAGCTAACGGAGCGAAGCAGGAGGTGGAGGAGCTCACCACGCGGCTAAGGAAAACCTTCGAGAGCTTAGTAGCAGCGGACAGTGGCCGGAGTGGAAGAAGATCGACAGCGGCCGAGGCGGAAGGGGGCGGCTCGATCCGCGCGTTGCGGAGCTCCCCGACTCCCGTTCGTGGACGGAGACGAAGCAAACGACGTCGGCGGAGACGAGGGACACGGCGGTGAGGCGAGGAGATGGTTGTGGCCATGCGTTTTACGGTGGCGAGTCCATGGCGGCGCTCGGTGGCGGTGGATCTGGAGGGAGAAAGGGAAAGATAGCGAGCGAGCAAGGGAGAAGTGGCCAGGGGGAGTGGACGAGGGGGTCCTTATCCCCTCGGCTGTCGTTGGGCGTCGCCGTGTCGACGAACGGCTGGAGCGGCGAGCTGCGGCCATGGGCGCGGCGACACGCGCAGAGACAGAGCGGGAGGTGGGAGAAAGAGGCCGGCTGGGCTGGGCCTCCGGCACTGTGCACTTAGGCCCAGTGCACAGTGGCCTTTCTTTTTTTTCTTTTCCAGTTTTTATGTTTTTCTTTTTCAGTGGTGGTTTTAGAATTAAAATGAGCTGCCAAATGATTTTGTACAAATGTGAAACTTGGTCACATAAATACAATGGAATATTTGCACTGCCACATAAAGTTTGGGCAATTTTGGAATTCATTTGAATTTTTCAAAAATGGAAATGGCATTTAAAGTGCTGTTTTGGCACTGTTTCAAATGCTTCTGCTCAAATAGCATTTAGGTGATGTTGTTTTCCTTAACAACAATTTGTTTTGGATTATTTACTAGAAAGTGAACATTTTTCCAGCTAATTTTGGGTAACTTCATTTTGCACTTGAATTTGAATTGTTTTCAGAGAGAAATTTGAATTGAGTTGTTTAAGCACCATGATCAAGCATTGCAAATGATGTTGACTTGGCATGATTAGCATAAGAGCACAGTGCTATATTACACAGGGGTGTTACACTAGACATGCATAATGTAATCTCCTTAACTCCTAAAGTTCAAGAATATAACATGAACAAGAATCGATCCATAAAGGTACTCATCACAAGAGGTACATCACACAATTCAACTAATCACCAATGCCCAAGATCATAATCATGGTGGCAATTCATAAGATCAAGGAAAAGAAGTACATGACACATAGTTATTACCACAAACCCTAAGCCCCAAGGGGTCTACTCACACATCACCATGAGAGGATGACGAAGAAAATTATTGGTCTTCTCGTCCGACATGGTCGGTGCTCCTCGGTCCGGAGCGAGAGTGCAGAGGGTCCTCTCCGCCGGCAGAATGCTGGAGTGGTTGCTGCAAAGTCCGGTGGTTTCTTTCAGGTGGCGTGTGTTCATGGGTCGCCGACGGCCTTGGTTGTGTCTCTCGGTGGTCCAGCCTCTCCTATGCTTCTACACGAAAGCTTGCTGGTGGCATCTAGTAGTGCACTCCTGGTGCTTGTTAGCGGTGTTTGGCTTGTTTCTGTCTTGTTTTTTCTTTGATCAACATGTATGGGGATTTCCTCAACACCTTGTATCGTTCGGCCGTGTGTCTTATCTATAAAGCGGGTCAAAAGCCTGTTTCGAGAGTTTTGGTTTTAGGTGTGAACCCCCTTTTCCCAAATACTTTACTGATAGCATTTTGTTCTTTTGTTTCATATAGCATCAGTCAAGTGTGAAGTGGTTGATGGTGGGGAGTTGAAATCAAGGCACCACCTTAATGTGCATGCAAAGAGCACAAATGTGCCATCTATAACAGGTTTGTTGGTTTTTCCCTAATTGTCATATAGTTGTGCACAAATTCCTGATATGCTCTGCTCCAACAGAGAAGGATTGGGAAGATACAAGTTTGGTGTCGAAAACTCAGGGTGGACACGGTCCAGGCCGGTCCGGTCCCGGTCCGAGCCGTCATTTGGACCGGCCGCTGGCGGTCTGGTCCGGACCGGACCGAGCTGTCCAACGAGCTGCTTTTCTGGGACCGGACCGTTTGGGGGTCAGCTCGGTCAAGCCCGAGAGGACCGAAAGGACCGGCCAGTCATGTTGCCTGGCAGTCTGTTTTTTGCTGCATTTAGGTCCTATTTAGCTGCTGTTTATGTAGTTGCAGATAGCTGGAGAGGACCGAATGGACCGGCCAGTCATGTTGCCTGGCAGTCTGTTTTTTTGCTGCATTTAGGTCCTATTTAGCTGCTGTTTATGTAGTTGCAGATAGCTGCCGATCGCACGAGAGAGAGAGAGGGAGAGGATTTCGCGAGAGAGAAGAACAAGTCTGACCAATGTTGTTTTTCTGCTGCGCACTAAAAACTGCAGCTTTTCTCTGCTTTTCTGTTATTAGTAGCAAGCTCAAACGGCTGCCGAAAAACAAGCAAAACGCCCATGTCTCAAGCTGGCTTACTGGTCGTGCCATCCCACGACGCCGAGCTGAGATCGAGCAACTACTGCGCCCGCACAAACCGTAGTGATCATGCCATCCCATGACCTGGTCCTGCGAGCGAAACTAGCTAATCATCGTTGATGTGTGCGGGTGCAGCGGCGAAGTGGGCGACGTGCGCGAGTGATGTGACAAAGTGGACAATGTGAGCGAGCGTGAGAAACTAACTGAGAGCTGAACTTTGATGAAACTGACGAAACTGAATTTTGACGAATCTGACGAAACTGAATTTCTACAAACTGACAGCGAGCCGCCGGCGTATGTGGACACGCTCATCGACCTCTGGGTCCACGAAGACCACAACGGTAGCAATTGAAGGCGGCAGCGTTGGCTCGCCGACGGAGAAATCGTGGGCTTGTGCGCCGAGTTCGTCGGTGCAGGAAGTGAAACAGTGGCCTCGAAGCTGCAGCACATCATGGGGAACCTGGTGAAACGCCCACACATGCAAGAGGCCGTCCAGTTCATCCTGGTGGCGCCGGCGAGGCGTTCGCCTACCTGGGCTAGCTGGTGGCCAGTGTGCGTGCTGTGCTCAAACGACAGCCATGGCCATGGCCGAGAACTCCAGATCGGCGGCGGTGCAAGCACGGCAGCGATGGCGAGTGGCAGCAAGAGGCTATGGCGCATGGGGAGGAGAGGAAGGAAGAAGAGGAGAAGCTCGGGGACACGATGGTTCACCCGGGGGCTGCCGGTGGCCGCGACGACGAGGATCGGTGGCGGCGGTGACTACGTTTTCTCGGTCCGCTCGGTCGACTCGGTTAAAGCCCGGACCGGACCAAAGCTTTGTCGGGCCTGATTCTTGAGCTCGGACCGACTGATTTTTTGAGCGGGCTAGGCCCGAGCTGGCCAGGACCGAGCGGGCCACGAGCCGGTCCGAAAGGCCGCTCGTGTCGTCCACCCTGATCGAAAACGGTGTTGATTTCTATGATGTTTCATTTGTGAAGGTTGCCAATGTTATTCATGAACCTTCTTGTCCATGGCCACTATGAGCAGGTACTGCACCAGGTATGCCTTGTTCTCGCCATGCAGGAAGCCCTCCAGGAACGACCTTGGTGCCGCCCATGCCTCGTTGAGCGCCGTCATCATCACGGTCCTGTCCGCAGTTGCGGCTCGTCGGAGCGGATCGACCATATCTCGGGGCTTGTCCTGCTATTTCAATGCAATCATTTACAGTTGATACTTTGTTTTGTGTGTAATGATGTTGAGATCCCAAAAAACGAAGCGAACATTTTGAAATTTAAATCATCATCAGCTCAGCGTCAAGCATTAGCATCCTGTAGCTTTTGCAAACGAGCAACAACCTACTGTTTGTTGTAAACTATTTAACTAACTAACCAGACCAGTCTTTGATGGCGTCCTTGTATAAAATGAGACAGCAGGCTAGCTGGCCATGTGAAATTGTTTAATTGTTTGATCTGCCTGTTTCCGCTGGCATCCTGTTGTTTGGATACCTTAATTGGAGCGTCTGGTGCGTGCTACTACTTTAAGTTGCACATTAGTTATATCATATGTGCACATTAATTGGGCATGGCTCGCACTATCGTACGTACGCATTAATTCTATTGCTCGAGCAATCAGCACTATCGTACATGCAGTGTCGTCGATCACTCGCTAGCAATGCTACTCCAATTTAGAGTGCAGATATATAATTGGCTCTCGGTTACTGTCCAGTGCTGTGCTGTGATCAGATGGATCTAGCTAGGCCCTAGCAATGCTACTCCAATGCCAGTATTTTATCATCTATACTACTCCATCTACCGCGCCACAAACATCCATCTTTAGTTCAAAAAAGCACTTGTGAAAGCTTGGTGGTACGATGCATTGACTACTAGCCAGCTAGGAGCGATCTACCTACTCTTGTTGTTTATGAGATCTCATCGTCGGCGTGCATTGCTACCTCGTATTCGCCCGTGCCTCCGCCTTTCTCTGTACATACTATATGCCTCCCCAGCGTACACTTGAATTAGCCCAATCTTAAGCTTGGCGGTAGCGCAGCCAGCCATGGTGGTTCTCACCGGCACGCCCACCATCCCGCTCCAAAGGTCCCCTGACCCCTGGGATTACACTGGCACGCCCACTGTCGACCACATTCCGCTCCTCAGGTCCCCCGACCCTGGACTACTTCTCCGGCATGCCTGTCGTCGACCTCTCCAGCCCCAACGCGGCACGAGCCATTGCCGACGCATGCGAGGGCTTCGGGTTCTTCAAGCTAGTCAAACATGGTGTGCCGGTGGACATCATGGGGAGGCTCGAGTCGGAGGCCGTCGGGTTCTTCTCACTGCCGCAGGCCGACAAGGACCTCCCCGGCCCAGCCTACCCGTTCGGCTACGGCAGTAGGCACATCGGGCTCAATGGCGACATCGGGTGGCGTGGAGTTAATTGCATGTTAGTACCACACTTCAGCACCTACTCACAGATTGGTACCACTACTCAAAAGTTTTGCAATTCAGTACCAACTCAAGGCCTAAGTGGTGCAATACGGTTAGAGGTGCGTATAAACGCGTATTGACAGTAATTCCGACAGGCTGGGCCCACTTGTCAGGCGACACGCTGGCCGAATCGGCCCGCGCCGCTCGCTGACTAGGCTGAACCCGACCGAGCCGCTCTCTCTCACCCGCTCACTCTCCCCCGCTCATACTGCCTCGCCCCCCTCTGTCTCCGCCGCCTGCCGCCGCACGTTTCTCCTCCGCTGCCGCAGCGCCATGGTCTTCAAGGACGAAAGCAGCGACTCTTAGTCCAGCCTTGTGTACGTCTACTCCTCCTCCGACGGAATGCAGTACCAGGTGCGTGGTTGGAGCTAGGGTTAGGGTTAGGGTTTGTTCTGTGATTGTTGGGGGATTGGGGATTTGACTAGGTTATCTTTGTTCATCTTGCTCCTTAGATCCCTGCTAGCATTGAAGACCTAGACTACATGGGCATTGAGACAGCACCCCCAGTCCTGTGCGAGCACCACCGTCTGTCAGCTGAGAGGAGGGTTGCATATGAGGCATTTCACACTGGCAGGAGGTTCTTAGCCTATCAAAATAAGGTAACAATCATTGCAGTAGTCTAATTGTTGAAATAGTTATTAGTGCAGATATCCATTAGTGCTAGTTACACTCACTGCAGTCATTGTTTATTGTTTCTGATGTTCATTAGTAAGCTAGTAATTAGTGCTAGTTACAATCATTGCAGTAGGCTGTCAGTACTTAATTGTTTAGTAGTGCATTGTTTAGTCTGGTCACTCCTTTCTGTGTATCATCAGTACTTAATTGACAGAGAGCTTTGTTAGGAGTGCATTGTTTAGTCTGGTCTTTCTTTATTTGGGCAATGTCAGTTGATCAAAGTGTCAGTTCATAGCTTTAATTGTGCATTGTTTATACTTTTTTTAAATGCCTAGGGATTTGCAGTGCATCTGGTATGTTGTTCTTTAGTATATATAGGGTGAGTGGAGGCTGTCAGTAGGTCAAATTGGTCAATGTTTTATTCTGCTTGCTAGTGTTATTTGTTGCATTCTGTTGTATAAGGGGTATAAGTTGGTTGCTGCATAGTTGGTTGCTGCATAAGTGGTATAATTTGTCATGTTGGAATTCAATTATATTGTGAGAAAGAAAGTGAGAAATGATGTTGATGTTGCAGGGAAATGAGAACTGTGGTTTTGTTCAATGGGTTGACCCATAGTGGCCTCCTACAATGCAGAATGCTCTGTTGAAGCTATGGGAGTTGTATTCAGACAACGGGAGTGATAGGAGGAAGGATAATCTGGATAATTCACTGACTATTCACCATCTGACAGAAGAGAAAAACAACCTGGAGGCCCCCTATGACAAATTGGTTGGTGATGTGCATCAACTTCTCAATGCTCAAGAGGATAGGATGATGGATTTCAGCTACTTGCAGTCCAAGATGAAGAACACTGAGGTTAGCAGCTCAGTTGTCTGTGATATGAGGACAAAGATTGAGAAGAAAGATGCAGAGATCTTCAAGCTGCAAGAGAAGTATGAAGTGCTTATGAACATCACAAAGGCTCAAGGCACTGTCATACAGAACCTGAAGCTCTACCATTTGAAAGAGAAGGAAAAGCTAATCCAGGAACATCACAATGATGCCATGAAGATGTTGCAGCTTAGGGTTGATGAACTCACTAAGTCTAATGAGAAGCTAATCCAAGAGAATCACCAGATTGCGCTTCACATGGGTGATCTGAAGAAGGGTCATCAGAAGCTCAGTACAGGCAGAGATCAGCTCAAACTTCAGATTGCTGATTTACTCAAGGCAGAGGAGAAGAATAAGCAGAAGCTGAAGGGGATCCAGGCCATCTTGGCTGACTGAACAATATGAAGATCAAGATCTAGATGAAGATGAAGAAGGGGCATAAGTAGTTAACCTTTTTGTGATGTATGGTGTTGTTTAGTTAACTAAGTTGAACTCTAGTATGTTGTGTAAGAACATATTAATTATGTTTAGTTGTGAACTAGGTTGAACTCCACTGTGTTACGTAAGAATCTTTTAATTATGGTGCTTCAAGCTCTCTATGATGATCTATGGTGCTTCAAGCTGTCTATGATGATATTTGGTGCATCAAGCTGTTTATGACGATCTATGGTGCTTTCATAGTTGGTTTTTATAAGTTATATGATGATCTATGATGATCTTTGGTGCATCAAGTTATATGATAAGTGATATATGTTATAAGTTATATGATTAGTGATATATGTTATAAGTTATATGATTAGTGATATATGTTATAAGTTATATGATAAGTGATATATTGGCTTCAAGCCCTAGGTCAAATATGCCCTGTCGATGCCAAGAACCCCTAGAACCTAAACCCTAGGTTATATTGGCTCCGTCGATGCCGAGAACCCCTAGAACCTAAACTCTTTGTTATATTGTCTTTGTCGATGCCGAGAAACCCTAGAACCTAAACCTAGGTCAAATTGGCTTTGTCGATGCCGAGAACCCGTAGAACCTAAACCCTAGGTTATATTGGCTCTGTCGATGCCGTGAAACCCTAGAACCTAAACCTAGGTCAAATTGGCTCTGTCGATGCCAAGAACCCCTAGAACCTAAACCCTAGGTTATATTGCATCCGTCGATGCCGAGAACCCCTAGAACCTAAACCCTAGGTCAAATATGCTCTGTCGATGCCGAGAACCCCTAGAACCTAAACTGTAGGTCAAATTGGCCCTGTCGATGCCGAGAACACCTAGGACCTAAACCCTAGGTTATATTGGCTCCGTCGATGCCGAGAACCCCTTGAACCTAAACCTTAGGTTATATTGGCTCCGTCGATGCCAAGAACCCCTAGAACATAAACCTTAATCATCAAACAATAACATTAATCATCAAATCTCATCATCAACCATTAATATTGCCAATAACATTAATCATCAACTCTCATCGTCAAACATTAACATTGCCAATAACATTAATCATCAACTCTAATCATCACACATAAACATTGTCAATTTGATAGCTTAACATTGCCAATAACATTAAACATTAACTCTCATCATCAATCATAGGTAAGATAGTTGCTAGCATAACATTGTTCAGGACATTCATGACACTCATGACACATAACATTGTTCAGTACACTCAGTACACTCAGGACACTCATGACACATAACATTGATCAGGACATTGTTTAGAGAAACAACAACTCATGACACTCATTTGTTACCACTGGCAGTAAACCAGGCCATCTAACTAGAGTGACTTGTTGGTTCAGAAGATGTAGAAGGTGCCCCAAAAGATGGAGCTGAATATCTTGGGGCAGTGAAAGGACTTGCACCACTAGTTGATGGTTGTGATCTTGCACCAGACCTTGCACCAGACCTGGCAGGTGGGGGCTGCTGCTGTGATCTTGCAGGTGGAGGCTGTTGCTGTGATCTTGCAGGTGATGGCTGTGATCTTGCAGGTGGAGGTTGCTATTGTGATCTTGCAGGTGTCTTGCAAAAAGATGTGAGATTGGTATTAGTAGTCAACATACAAAATATTAACAAATGCACCAGTCAACTAATACAAAAGAAGTGAGATTGGTATTACCACATGCTTGTTTTTCCACATAGCTAACTCTGGTTTCAATGGTTTCTTGCGGTTGGTGTACCTATGGCCTTGGAGCCCACACTTAGAGCATGTTATTGTTGCCATTCTACTGCTGTCCTTTGGCTTTGGCACTTCAAACCTGCCCTTGATCCTCTTCTCTTTCTTTCTTCCTCTCTTGACATGAAATTCAGGTGGCTCTATGTCTGGTCCAGGTGTCCTTATCCAGTCATGTTCACCAGGAACAGGAAAGATCATAGGTTCATATGCTGCCAGGTAAAAAGGTTTTTTGAAGAATTTACACACAAAGTCCTCTGGAAACCTTTTAGCCTTGTTAATTGTTGAAATTGCATGGTTGCATGGTATGCCACTCAGGTCCCATTTTCTGCAACCACACGTATAATTATCCAAGTTCACAGGGTGTGTTTGCTGCCCACTGGTCACTTGCCATAAATTAACACTAGCTTGAATGGGTTTGCAGTATCTGGCCCTCTCCTTTTCCACCTCTAGCTTCTCAGCATAATGTGGTGTGATCTCCCAGAAAGCTTCCTTTCCTCTCTCTCTCTATTCCTATGCCACCTCACCATTTGCTTGTCCTTAATACCATCAACCATAGTCCTAATAGGCTTTTTCCTGGAATCAAGGATATACTTGTTGAACACCTCAGATAGGTTGTTAACAACCAAATCTGTCTTGCAGTTAGTGTCAAAAGCATGCCTAGCCCATATTTTCTTAGGAATTCCATTAAGCCAGATCCAAGCATCCTCACACTCATTTCTCAAATCATTCATAACAATATTAAACTTATGTTCATTGTATGCATTTCTTTAGATCTTCCGTCCTAAAACCAGCATTCTGGAAATTTGCATACAAGTGTCTAAGACAATATCTCTGGTGGCAGTTTGGAAATACTCTATTCACTGCATTTAGTAGCCCCTATTGAAATTACACAGCAAACTAAGCTACTGACTATAGATATATTTGAAGATAAAACCAAAGGATGCAGTCTTACCTTCTGTCTATCAGACATGATAGTATAAGTCCCAAATTGGCCAACTTCTCCTCCTAGACATATCTTCAGTTGGTGCAGAAACCAACACCAATTTGTTGTATCCTCCTGACCAACAATAGCAAATGCAATTGGAAAAATGTTGTTATTGCCATCTCTGCCAGTGGCAGCAAGGATCTGTGCACCAGTGATGAGCTTAATAAAGCATCCATCAACACCTGTTTTTGCAAAGAAAGAACCAATTAAGTCAGTACGTAGCAAAGAAACTAAAGCAAAGGTGTAATCATGTACAAGTTAATGTGTGTAATAGTAAATAAAGCAAAGAAACAACTCACTAACCAATGAAAGGTCTGCATCCATTGAGAAATCCCTCCCTTGCTCCATTTAAGCAGAAAAACATTGCATGAAACCTTGGCCCTGGATGTGGTATTTTTTTTTGTTGCTTTAGGAACTACAGTTGTAACTACAACCCTACTACCAGGGTTTGTCTGCATGATGGTTTGAGCATAGTCCCTCAGCCTGGGATACTGCTTCTTGTGCTCTCCTAAGACAGCTTCCACAGCATGGTTTTTGGCCCTATAGGCCATGTGCTTAGGAACCTCAACACCATACTTCTCCTGGCAGGCACCAATCAGAGTTTGTATGCTAGTGGTTGGATCAGACCTGAACAATGACTCATAGGTCTTTGCAAGCCACTTTGCACTAACCCTTGATGACTCTGTAGTGGTAGGGCAAGTGTGCTCCAGCCTCTTTTTTTTGTAGCAAAATTCTTTTCACCTTAGATCACAGCAGCAACAATGAAGAACTGACAGTGCTCATTTTTGCAACATGCAATGATCCTTTGGTCAGAGTTTCTATGATATCTGAAATCTCTTGCCTGTGAAATGTGCAAGCTCAACAGAGCATCTCTGAATTGCTGCTGATTTGTGAAGCACATGTACTTACATAATTGCTGGTGTGGTTGCTCCATTTTGTCATTGAACCATATCCTAGGTTTTCTTTTCTGTGCCCTACTCTTCTTGCATTTCTTTAGGACAAATGGCAGTGGCTCATGCCCATCATCTTCACTATCCAACAGCCAACCAGTTTCTTCTTCATCTGATGAAGGAGTGAAATCTGGCTTCAACTCCTTTAAAACACTAGAAAGTGTTCTAGTGGTCGGGCACCTCCTAACTGGCAGCTTTTGCCTCTTCTTTGGAGGTTCTACCAGCATTTTTTGAGCTACCTCCACATTCACACTCTCCTCCCTCTCTCCTCCCTCTCTTCACCCCCCCCCCCTCTCTTCCTCCTCCCTCTCCTCCATCTCAAACAGATCCTCAACCTCAGTGTCACCCTCATAATGCAGTTGTTCCTCCTCTTCTGACTCATCATCTGAATATTCATCTTCATCATCTGCTAGTTGTTCCTCCTCTGCTTGCCTCTTTCCCTCTATTATCTCTGTGTCTTGAGAAATCCTGTACTTCTCCATGTAGTTATCACTATCATATGCCCCTTCTGACTTATCACTACTGTAATATCCCTCCTCCAACAAAACTTCATCCTCCATCACAGCTTTCAGCTTTTGTTTACCTAAGTTTTTGCTCTCTTGTGTGCAAAAACCAGTAGGTTCAACATTGCTACTGCTGCTGCACTGACTCTGAAAAACAACCCATTGGTCATCAACAGCAAGCACATCTGGCTCACTGAGATCATACACAACTGGTGGTGCATAAATAATGGTTGCTAGTTCAGCATTTCTGTGACTTGCAGTACTGTCAGTGGCTGTTGCTCTAACTAACAGGTTCAGAACTAAAGTATGCTCATGCTGCTTCTTAAGTTGCTGCAATTTAATGTTTGTGTCAATCAACACTAGGCCATTCTCTCTCTGATCTCCTATGCATGTGTTCTCCATGTGATACAATTCATCAGAGAATGTAAATCCTTGTGTATGCAATAGTGCATACGAATTCAGAAAAGTGACATCAGAACTGCATATCTTCCTATCCAAATTATGTTGGGCATCAAAATGAATCCTAACATCCCAGATAGCATCATCCAAACTACAAGTAGCAGCAAATTTGGACATTTTCAGTAACACTAACCCTAGCCCCCAAATTGGCAGAAAGAAGAGAGGAGAGGGACTCGACATACAGCACTCCACCACATCCATGGGTCCAGTGATGGCTCGTGATAGGGTTGGCCACCCTGATATCTGCCATCCGTAGGTGCTGCTCCATGGTCAGCGGGGCCTCCTCCATTTCTTCCTCGCCGCTCGAGTAGTATGACAAACTGTCGCCGTCGCCGTCGGCCAGTCCTGCGTGCGCATCGGCCCCGAGGCCAGGAAGATCTCCGTACCCGCCCACACCGCCACCGCTGCACGAGCCACCGCACACACCACCGCCGCCCGGATTCGCCGTCGCCATTGCCAAAGAGGAGCACGGGGAGGAGAGGGAGAGGGGAACGAGAGTTAGGGTTCGAACCGGCGGTTCGGTTCGACCTAGCCCGTTCGGTCGGACTCGTCCGAGTCAGCGAGCCGTTCACGCGCCGATTCGGCCAGCGTGTCGCCTGACAGGTGGGCCCGACCTGTTGGATACGCGGTCAATACGCGTTTATACGCACCTTAGCCTGTTTTGCATCACTTAGACCCTGAGTTGGTACTGAACTGCAAAACTTTTGAGTGGTGGTACCAAGCCGTGAGTAGGTGCTGAAGTGTGGTACCAACATGCAATTAACTCGGTGGCGTGAGTACCTCCTCCTTGCCATGGAGTCCACGTCGCTCTCCGGCGCTTGCGCCGTCCCATCCTACGCCGTCTTCCGGTAAGTTCAAATGGTACGTTGTTGGTTGGTAATCTTTGTACGTACTGCCGGTGTGAAGCACATGCTACGTCCCACGATACGACATGTGTCCGGTTTGACTAGTTACGTGGTGTGGTGTCATTGTTTTGTCTTGCAGCGCCGCGCTGAACGAATACTTGGCGGCGGTGCGGAAGGTGGCGGTGCGACTGCTGGAGGCGATGGCGTAGGGGCTGGGCATTGTGCCCTTTGACGCGCTGAGCGCGATGGTGACGGGGGAGGGAAGCGACCAGGTGTTCCGGGTGAACCACTACCCGCCGTGCCACGGGCTACATGGGCTTGGCTGCTGCGCCACCGGCTTCGGCGAGCACACCGACCCACAGCTCATCTCCGTGCTCCGCTCCAATGCCACGTCCGGCTTGCAGATCGCACTCCAAAATGGACAGTGGGTGTCCGTGCCTTCGGACCGCGATGCCTTTTTCATCAACGTTGGCGATTCGTTGCAGGTATATATGCCTCATATTGCGGCGCGCGCGCGCAGAGGGAGATAGAGAGAGTGCTGTGCACTTGGTTATATCTTGATCTCATGGACAGTTTTGGATGCGTATAGGTGCTGACCAATGGGAGGTTTAAGAGCGTGAAGCATAGGGTGGTGGCTAACAACCTAAAGTCAAGGATTTCCATGATCTACTTTGGAGGGCCACCATTGACATAGACGATTGCACCATTACCACAGCTGCTGAGCGAGGGAGAGCAGAGCCTGTACAAGGAGTTCACATGGAGCGAGTACAAGAAGGCTGCCTACAAATCAAGGCTCGGTGACAATAGGCTGGCCCAGATTCAGAAGTAGCAGGTAGCTGTGCCTAGCAGCAGAGCAGGCCGGTGAAGGAACAGCGACGTGCGCTTTGCCACACCGTTTGGGCCCAACTGCCGCCGATGGACACAGCGGCACCCCTGGAAGACCTCCTCCTGAAACGGTCAGAGTGGCCAGAAAGCGTGGCCGGCATCATACACGAGCTGCCCCACCATGGTGGATTCGCTCTCTCCCCAAGTCGCTTTTCCTATCCCGAGGCGTACAACGCCGCGCAGGTGACACGAAGGCAGCAAAGTCCCAACCAAGTGACACGGGTACCTCACAGCTGGGCCCAGGTCAAACCATCACTCCCCACCGACTGACAAGCAGGGTCCACCGCGGAAACAAAGCCCGGAGCACTTACAGCTCCCTATTTCTAGGGAGCTTAGAGGCCGTAGATATGTCGCACACCATGAAGATGAAAAGGAGGAAGCTACTCTACTAAAGAAAAAATATATACACCATTCATTGTTTGCAACGATGGACCTAGAGAAAGTTCATGTTCTAAACATGTGTGTGTGCACGTAGTACCTAACCACATGCCAGAGTTTGGGCCTAACTACATGTCATGAATGACCAGATCAGTCATGACATGCTCACATGCATTAGTTGTTTTCTCTCGCGTACTTACGTAAAAGCTTAAGAACATGCATGCACTCGTGTGTGCGTAGGGCTGGTCGGATGGGATGAGCTTACATGCATGCGCTGTGTATTCTGTTCGAAATGAAAAGTAAAGAACATGCATGCAACATTAGTCTTCATTGATGCTAAAATTGGGGGATATATATTCAGGCTGAAGTACACAGTTGCTTGAGAGCCAATGAAGTACATAGTTACTTGAGAGTCAAGACATTACATAGTTAACTTGAGAACCTAGGAAGTACATGGTTGCGTGAGAAACAAGCAACCTAATTAATAACTAGCCTAATACTAATTAGCTTAATTGATAAGCAACTAAACTATTATTAACACTCCCCTTTGTACAACGCCTGTTCTTGGGTATATGCATCATCTTGAGAATCATTCGTATAATCTTTAGAATCTTGATAAACTCCACCAAAATCCATGTGCGAAAATACGAGAAGAATATTTGATATATCTACCACCTAAAAAAGACGTACGGTTCCATCTTATGTCATTTTTTTCCCACAACTTCGTCCGACCTCCTGTACATTCCCCCACCCCTCGATTCGTTTTTTTCACCTCCCGAGTCCCGGTTTTCCTGAAAACCATTAATGAAGTTTTAATTTGTCTCACTAATCTCCTCCCTAATTTCCGTTTTTGTCCCCCATTCGCACTAGGAAGCAGACGCACGATGTGCCCTCCCCCGCCTGTGACTGCGCCGCGCATCCCCGCCTAGGAGCGTGCCGCGCCCTGTAGCCCGCAGCCCTGCTCGTGCCCTACTTCGGTGCCACGCTCCGCTATGTGCAGCTCCGCACCACTGCCTCACCATCCTGGAGGCTTTCCTTCCGTATCCCCACCTCCCCCCAGCCGTCATGCGACGTCCCTGGAGAAAAGCGACCGATGAGGACGGCAGGCCCGCGGCCGCCTGTCATGCCCCAAGGGTCATGGCCCTCTTCCTATCCAGGGCTTGTAGGAGATATGCCCTAGAGGCAATAATAAATGTTATTATTTATCTCCGTGTTCATAATTAGGTTTATGTTTCATGCTATAACTGTTGTGGTTCCCGAGCCCGTATATCCATAAAGGCTCTGGGGAAAACCCATGTGCACGTGTGGAATAATAAACGGTAAAATGTATTCCTAGTCATGCCTCTAAGACTAGCTCAAGTGTTGAATGATGATTATGTTTTCCCAATCATAGGCATGTCTATGCCAGCAACTTTGAGGGCACAAATGTTAGAAGAACATTTGTGTTGAATCGACCCGATTGATGTTATGCTATGAGATACATTCGTCACAAGTTAATGGTTAATAGCACAGAGATGGTTAACGTTTGCATGATTCCTCAGACCATGAGAGTATCGAGTTTCTTCATGCTTGCTTCATGAACTTTGGGGTTTGTTAAACGTCATCCGTAAATGGGTGGCTATTACGGCGGCTTACGGGTTCATGGGAAAGTATGTCAAGTAACTTGATAGCTCAAGATTGGGATTTGCTCCTCCGGCGATGGAGAGATATCTCTGGGCCCTCTCGGTGTTACGGTATCCATCATCGTCTGGCCAGACACTTTGTGATTTGATCACGGGGATGCCGGAACACGGTAACGAGAAAAGAGAACAATACCGGTAACGAGGTAACTAGCATAGTGGACAAGTTGTTGATCCACGGGAATGCCAACATGTCTCACCTCAGGTATTTGTAACATATCGCGAAGCAACAGGAATAGCACACGGCAACTGGAGGTTCACTCGAATATTCATTCGTGTGGGTATAGGGGTCAATATGGGTGTCCACGGCTCCGATGTTGATCATTGATCGGAAGGGGTTCCGTGTCATGTCTATACTTCACCGAACCTATAGGGTCACACGCTTAAGGGTCATCTATCTGCTGAATACTAGACAGGGAGTCTGAGAGAAAATCACCGAAAAAGTTTCGGACACCGAAAAAGTTCCGCAGAGAGAGGTCACCGGATGAGTTCCGGTGAAACTGAAAAGTTGTTTCAGGGGATACCATTAAGTCAAAATGGTGGGCACATGCCTGATAATTCTTGGAGGATGCCAGAATCATTCTGGAAACTTTGGGAATTTTCTGGAAGAAAAACCGGAAATGTTCCGGGGCTGCCGGAACGCTTCAGATGCTTTTCGCAGATGAAATCACTAAACTGGAATTGTTCCAGAACGCATTGAAAATTATTTTAGTGGGTACTGGAAATGTACTAAGCCCACATAAATATTTTCAGTTTGAACGGACGCTGAAAAATGTCGTCGTGAATAGTGAAAGTGCTTTTTGGATGGCTTCTTGGAGAAGCCACCTTGAGGGTCCTTTGGTATTTTTCCCCTTGGCTTCTTGGAGAAGCCACCCTTGGGCTTGGCCTATAAATAGGGGTGGAGGGGGCTGCCTAAAGACTCACTCCTTCTCACATACAAGTGCCATGCAATGATCTGGCTTCTCTCTCCCTCCCACGAAAAGAGTTTCGTAGAGCCGAAAGGCTGTCTGGGTTCCGGTGGGAACTAGTTCTGGACGGCGAAGCCCTGCCGGATAGTTGACACCGTATGTGTGCAACTCTGTAGAGAGGTCGTAGTTTCCATCTTAGTGCCCGAGGGGCTGTTCGTGAGTGCCTCCCGAAGGGCTGTCCAAGTGACGGTCCGAGTTCTGTGAGTCCTCCCGAAGGGCTGTCCGAGTGACCGTTCGAGTCTCGAAGGTCCTCCCGAAGGGCTGTCCGCGACACCGTCCGGGGGACTGTTCGACTGCCTCCCGGAGGGCTGTCCGAAGGGAAGACGAGGGTATACATCCTCGCGGTTGGGAGGTTGTAAATCCTAGCTGCGGGGATCTGCACCACCGATCGTCATCGACTCTACTTTCGCTGCGCTACGGGTCGGTAACGAAAATGATCAAACCTTGTATGCAGTCTCCATAGTGGTCCTGGGCTGGTGCGTAGGTCGGAAAATTTTTGTTTTCTGCTGCGTTACCCTACAGGGCTGTCTCGATGGAACGGGCCATGAGACTTGGGCTTGGCCCAGTTACGTGAACAGGCAGAAGGTTTATAAAGAAGGAGAAGCTGGACAGAGAGGGGATGGAACTGAATGAAACGTCTGAAGCCTCTCGTCCTCTTGTTCCGTTCCTCACCCTCTGCTACCTGTATCTCATCCCACTCTGCTGCTGATTCTCACCTCAAATCCCTTCTTCTGTATCCGATATTGGTACTTATATGATTGGTCATCCCATGTATGTGTTTGGGTCATGACAATTGGTATCAGAGCCACAAAATTTCGTCAAAAAAATTTCTTCCGCTGTGTGTTCCTCAATTCTCTCGGCCAGATCCGTAACATCCATTGCCCTGGGTGTGATTTGCTTCGGTGAATCGCACAAAATCCCTAGGCTGGGTTGGATCAGCTTGGAGTGGAGCAACAGCGCCACCAAACCCTCAGCATAGAGCCAAGAAAACAATCACTACCCACTTCCTGCCTCCAACTGTTTGACGAAATGTCCGGCCAGCAAGAGGTGTTCTCCGGCGGTGTTCTCCGCATCACGGTGCACCATGTGTACTACCCGGTCAGTGAGGAGACGTTGCAGCGGGTGTTTACAGTGTATGGCGTGGTCATGATCTCCATGTTCCAGAGAAGCCACCATGTGGAGGCGGTGGTTCAACTTCTATCAAGAAGCGGGGCAGCGCGGGCTCTCGCCATGCATGGCCGGTGCATCTACGAGCATGCCTACCTCCTCGACATCCAGGATCTGTCGCCGAAGTACAACCTGCGCTTGTGCTCGCTACTCAAGCAGAAGCAGACCGCAACCGTGGCCGAGTACACAACGATGTTCTGGGAATGCGTACAACGCGTACTGGATATCAACCCCAACCTGAGCATCAAGAGCTTCATCCACCTATACATCGAGGGCTTGCGGGAAGATATCCAAGATGTCGTGCGGTCGCGATCTCCATCAAGCATCACTGGTGCTTCGTCCCTTGCCCGGATAAGAGAGGACGAAATCACTGAGGAGGTGGCAATGGCTGCAGAGAAACTTGATGACGACCATGGAGTTCACGTCCTCATGCCTACGGTGATAGTCACAGACGTCTTCCCCGAGCTCGCTGCGCCAGCAGAGTGCAGTGCAGACCATGACGTCGTCTCCATTGATAGCAGTAGCCTTGCCACACTGGAGCACCACCTAAGTCCGCAGCTGGTGCTATGTGCGAAGAGGCCCTTGACATTGACACCGGTAGCATCGCGGCACCAACGCATGCCACCTACTTGACGGGTTCGATGCCACAAGGGCAGGTGATCCATCCATCACCATGGCCTTCGTTCATCGATGAGCATACCAATACAGCTCACGACGACATTGTCAAGCCCCCGCTGAGTGTCGCCACTATGTCGAGCAGGGATGTGACTTTGCTGCCTCTCCCAGCCACACTTGAGGCGTCCCCGACGTACTCACATGGGAGCGGACATGCTGGCCCCGTTGGGCACCATGAAGCATGCAAGGCTATTTGGTATCCGGCTCCTGCAGTTGACACTGTGTCCCTTTGTACACACCACTTTTCATCTCCTTTAACTAGCTCATGGCAACAAGGTCACTCAAAACTGGATGTCATGTTCTGGATGCTTACATAGTGGTCACATACCCAATATGTGCAGCCCGCCAGTATGATTTTTGAAGCTCGCAACCAGTTCCTTGCTACCAGCGAGCCGACTCATCTTGATTGCCTTCTACCACCAGCTAGACCTCCCGATAGTAGTGAAGGATGTGAAACTATGTGCAATCGTGCTTGGAGGCACTGATAATATGGCAAGCAGCCTGAATGAGGGTCGTTCGATTGCTAAAAATTGGTTGTCAGCTATTCCCTGGGTACAACTACAACCACCTAGTTCCCTGGAACCTAATTTGTGGTTTGGGCAACATATCATCACAACTCCTGTACAAATCTTTGACAGTTGTTCAGTCCTAAAATTATTGCCAAGTCGTTCTGCATCTGTTGTTCTTATGGCAGATTTCATGGAGGATACCACTTAGTTGAAATGTAAATGGAGAGCACCCTATTTGTTTGACGAATTCCTACAGGGAGTTACAGTTTGGCAAGATGGTAATATTTGTTGTTTATTGAGAAAATTTATTTGTGCAGCAAGTGATCAAGCTACTGGATTTTGCCTTGTGGAACAGCAATCTTCGCTACCACATCCATGTATACTGTGGACTTTACTTGCAAGTGATAAAAATTCTGGGTTCATTTCTTGGCTAGTTTCGCTACTGTTCGGAGATATTTGTTCACTTCAAGCCTTGTCTGACTACCATGTCAGAGGAACACTAGTGCTAACCAAGCTCATGAGCCTCATAGCTGCATATGGTACATGATATGGTGCCCTTAACTCTGCGCATGTGGTTCCCCTTGTTCACTACATGACACTTCAAGCTGAGGCCCTCCTGGATGTTACTCAACCCTGTGAACCTTTTGTAAAGAAAAGAAGAGTAACATCACTGTATAGAGAAGGAAGAGAATTGTTTGTCGAAGTTCCTCAGCCCATTATTCATTTTCACTTGCCATTGCATATATGGGTTCCAGTGTTTCTAGTTACCAGCTTGCCTGACATCCTTGCTGGCTTACACTGCAACTCCGAGCAATTCTTGACTGCTCCTCTATATTATTTTGAACAATTCCAATGGGTAATGGCATGGGCACTCTTTAGTGGTATCAAGGGCAGTCCACGGCATATTCTCGTGTCAGTGGTCACCAACATTTTTGAGACTTCATACAATCCTTGTACTGCTCCAGTGCGAGAAGGTGTTCCTACTTATTTGGACTATATTGTTGTTGTTGCTGGTTCTACTGGCATGCGGGCAAGTGCAAGTACGCGGCTGTTAGTGTTCAAGGATATATGCCATGTTCATTACCTCGGTACTGTGATCGAGTGGATGGCGTGCTTATACATTCCTGTGGTGAGATGCTCTCTTGGTCATGGATCAAATTTTACTATCTAAGGAACTGTGTCCACTGCGTTGCCAGTTCAAAGGGAGCCACAGCTGTACTACTTTTGCCAATTCTTGTGTGGGCTAAGGCTGTGGGATCCGGGTATTAGGGGTGCATCTACTGTACAGAGCAGTTTGGTATTCACAACAACTCCACGTCACCATATGCTGCTGCAGGTAAATTGCATAGTTGCACTCCTCTCATTTACAATCGATGGAGCTCTATGATAGGAGATTCAAATTCCATCTTCGCAATTCAAAATGTGGAACAAAGTGTGCTTCGTAAGGTAACAAGTTCGGCTACCACATTATGGGACCTAGGAATCCTTGATATTCATTGCCTCTGCAATATTAAGTTGTTTTCAACAACATGGGTGTCTTGCTTATCTGTTCATGTTGTGAAAGATTCTCTTTGTCATAGACTTGAGCTTGCTGCTGCAACGCAGTGGGATCCTGGAATCTTGAATCTTCATGGTCGGGCAACAATTGAATTGAGGATCAAGTATCTACATAGAAGTGCAAAGAGTGATTATGGTGTTGGATGGCTGTCAGCCAAGAGAGATAGACATATCCATCGACCATGGGATCCAGGTGGCTTTGGCTGTTCTTTGGTACCTTGTCACCGGCTTGAGGTCAAGCTGTATTTTAAGGGGGCGAGAATGTTATGCCCCAAGGGTCATGACCCTCTTCCTATCCAGGGCTGTCACGATGGAATGGGCCATGAGACTTGGGCTTGGCCCAGTTACGTGAACAGGCAGAAGGTTTATAAAGAAGGAGAAGCTGGACAGAGAGGGGATGGAACTGAATGAAACGTATGAAGCCTCTCATCCTCTTGTTCCGTTCCTCACCCTCTGCTACCTGTATCTCATCCCACTCTGCTGCTGATTCTCACCTCAAATCCCTTCTTCTGTATCCGATATTGGTACTTATATGATTGGTCATCCCATGAATGTGTTTGGGTCATGACACCGCCACCGACGAGGAGGAGCGGAACGACCGAACGACTTTGAAATCAATGTATCCAATATCAGGAAGCGGAGTCGGTGACTCATGCGCACGTGCACATGCAGCTCAAGGACGATCTGGGCCATACTCATGGAGGACCTCACTGATTTCATCCCCCTCCTCGACGAAGATGACGGTTCGCACACATGTACCAGGTCTGCAGTCGATTCCTCCTCCTACACCTTCTCTTCACTAACCAGTTATCTGCTTGTTTATGAAAATAATTGGATTGGATTACACCTTCTCGTGTGCTTTAGCGGGACTGGTGTAATTATCTGGACGGAACACGTGCAGACCATTTCGTGCATATCTGAATGGCAATGAGGTCGCCATCTGTGTTGCTGTTACTTGATGTTAGTTTTTCTTGGATTTGAATTTCCTTTGTGTGGTGTTCCTCAGTGCAGGAATCAGTTCCACTATGGACAGGATTAACATGTTTAAGTTCAGTTCGTAGGCCTTACTCTATGCAAATGTTTAACAGAAAAGTATACTTTTCGTCCCTCAACTCTTCGCTGAGTTTAGTTTTCGTCCCTCAACTCTAAAACCGGACAAAGTGCATCCCGAACTATCGAAACCAGCCACTTTTCGTCCCCCTGCCGAGTCAACCAGGTTTTGACCATGGGATGAACAGTGCACAAATGAACAGTAAAATTGAAAAAAATAGCAAAAAAATTCAAAAAAATCTGAAATTTTTTTACGTCGAAGATACTCAGGTGCGCAAGGTGCGTGCCAAATTTCTTCATGTTTGGATGTTCGAGGTGCTCGTAGCAAAAAAAAAAAACAAAATGAACTCCATGATGAACAGTGAATTCAAAAAAATAGGAAAAAAATTCAAAAAAGTCTGAAATTTTTCGGTGTCAAAGATGCTCAGGTGCTCAAGGTGCATGCAATTTTTCGTGCTGAAATGACATCCGAGGAGCTCGTGGCAAAAAAAAAAAATTTGCATACGTGTGCGTACCGCTTCGTGTGGTTTTCAAACCCTCGGATGTCATTTCAACACGAAATTTTGCACGCACCTTGCACACATGAGAATCTTCGATGCCAAAAAAATTTAGATTTTTTTGATTTTTTTTGCTATTTTTTGAATTTACTGTTCAACATAGAGTAGATTTTGTTTCCTTTTTTTTGCTGCGAGCTCCTCGAACATCCAAACATGACAAAAATTGGTACGCACCTTGCGTACCTGAGTTTCTTCGAAGTCATAAAATTTCAGATTTTTTTGATTGTTTTTGCTATTTCTTTCGATTTTACTGTTCATCCGGTGGTTCAAAACCGGGTTGACTTGGCAGAGGGACGAAAAGTGGCCGGTTTCGAAAGTTCGGGGTGCACTCTGTCCGGTTTTAGAGTTGAGGGACGAAAACTAAACTCAGCGAAGAGTTGAGGGACGAAAAGTATACTTTTCTCAATGTTTAACATACTTTCATCATATGTGCATCCATAGCAAATACCTTTGATTGGAATCATACACTGCTCCAAGTATATGGTTGTATAATGCCAAATTTTCCAATTGATATTACTAGGAGTAACTACTCAGGTATCATGCACACATTTGAGAAATTTAATTTCAGGCTGATAAGTAGCTACTTGTTACAAAGAAAGAGCAGTCTATATAATAGATAGCCAAAAATTAATTCTTGGTTACTATATATGTGGTGTGCTATACAAAAATTATGGTATGACCTTTCTCGACTTGATACGGAAAATCTCTTGGGAGCTGAGAAGCATGATCTGTGTGCATCTTAATATATGGCCTGGGAGTTCTGACCTATCTCGACTTGATATGCAGTCTATATTTTTTCTTAGTTGTCCAGCTATCTTATGATATACTCATAGTTACTGGTTTTGGCTGGGCTCAGGGTTGGCTCAGGGGTCCTTCATATGTTAATGTAACTCCTGTTGTAGAGGAGCTCTGGAGACTATTAGCACCTTCAAGTGCCGCTCAACTTGATGGGAAGGATAATTTAAGTGACCAGCATAATGTGGAAGGTGCTGAAAAGAGTGACAAGTTTAGTCGCCATTTTTTGAAACTATCGAAGTCTAAAGATGAGAAGCATGATCTTTTATTTGTCATGTTGCTCTATCTCTGTAGTATCAATTGTACTCCCTCCTTCCATATATATATAGGGCCTAATACGTCTTTCGAGGTAGCCTTTGACCAATGATAAAATATTAGTATATGAGATGTATGATATAAAATTATATCATTAGAAACTTCTTTCACATACGAATTCGATGGTATACTTTGTGTAACATGCATGTCATATATCATTGTGCTAACCCGTGGTCAAAGGTAACCTCGAAAAACGTATTAGGCCCTATATAAGTGGAAGGAGGGAGTAGTATGTTTTATCACATATGTTCATATGCACTATGGTAATTTCCCTTTGGTGACTAACAGTTGGAACAAAACAAATTCCTGACTATGTACATGGTTGCTTGTGAACAAGCAACCTAATTAATAATTAGCCTAATACTAATTAGCTTAACTAGCACATATGCCCGTGCGTTGCAACGGGAAAGATAATTGACGTGTCATCCAAAAAAAGGGTCTCCATAATAATAGCAGACAGAGCAAGGAGTTATGGTCTTCTCGCTGGACATGTTTGACACAGGAAATCTTGATAGTGGTGGGGTTGGTCGGCGTGGTGGCGAGCACCCAACTCATATTTTTCTTCCTCCGGGTCTGCCTCCATCTTGGGGTTGTGCCTGCCACCTCATTTGGTGGTTGTGCGGCGACCATTGGGACACGGTTGCTTCGACCACTCTATCGTACGATGGCGTAACCAGGTGGATTATTAATTGCAACGCATAAATCTCATTTCATTAGCATAATCAGGCATGAATGTCCCTTCTTTTGGGGGGTTTATTCTCTTTGATTATTTTAGTGCTCAAGTGACCATAATTTTGCTCTAATTAAAGCCAAACAACATATTTTCTTTTGTTGGCACGTGCCCATAATTTCTTTCATTTATAGTCAACCAACATAGAACGAACACGCACCGCTAAGCAATGGTCAGCGCAAATTTTTAAGAGAATATTATAGCGTCAGATTAGAATTTTTTTTAATTTTTTTTGAACATTCAAAAAGAATATGAACTGGCGAATATTCTTGGAAACGTGAACAATTTTTTTAATCCTGAACAATTTTCAAAAAATGTGAACAATTGTTTTTTGAAAATTCCCATATTTGGCAAAACACGAACAAAATTAGAAACATTAAAAGCTTTTTAAATTCACAAACAATATTCTGAAAACATGAAAATTTTATAAAAACACAAATTTTTTTAAATTTTTTTTTTAAAAGGGGAACATTCAAAACAATTTTAGAGAATCTTTTCTTAGAAGAAAATATTATTTTTCATTTTTGAAAATTTCACCAAAACAAGGATTTTTTAAAATATGGAACATTTTATAAAATGTATGTTTTATAAAGAAATCTCAAAGGATTTTTGAAAAACAAAAAAATACAAAATGAGAAATTTCGAAATAGGAATTTTTACAAAATTTTGAACATTTTTTAAATCAGGAACATTTTTTTAAAATCTGACCATTTTTTGCATTTTGAAAAAAAATTGAAATTCTGAATATTTTTCTAAATTTTAACTTGACAGAAAAAATAAAAATAAAGAAGGACAAAATAAAAAGGAAATATAAATGAGAAAGAGAAAGAAACAGAAAAAGAAAAATAGAAATAGAACATCTAAAAAGGGAGAAACGGGCCGGCCCAGTCTTAGGCACTCTGTGGGCAGTTTCAACTATTTATCGCTCCATGCAACAAATAAGGTCTTCGCAACTACGTGGGCAATAATAAGTGGGTTGGCTTCGTTGGGCCGGAGCGCGCGCGGCCCAATTACGAAATTCTAGACAATCCTTTTTTCTTTTCTAACGGATAGACACACAAAAATTTAGTACCACCTCGGATAAAAAAAATATCTTTTCAGCAGTGAACGGATGAAAAAATTGGAGAAACGCACTTTGCTTTATTAGTAGGTATAGAGTATAGATTTAGATATAGATATAGATATAGATTGGTAAGCAACAAAACTAATCTTAACATATTCTATGGCCAGCGATCATGTTCTGGCCTGACCATGAGCGCCGTGCCAATAATACAGCCACCACGTATGGCCATTCCTGCTGGCCAGCCGCTGCCCTCTCCTTTCCCCTTTTTTTGGTGAAAAAAATAGATCTATTATAAAGGTTCACCAGAAGTCCAAAGTACCCCAAATATAATAAAAATTACATTGAGGTGTCTGGAACACCGAACGATCACTGCCGCCGCCAGAACGAGCCGTCGACGCGCTGCTGTCGCCACTCCCATACCAGAGCCAGCCTGACCTTGTCGATGACAGCCGGGAAGTCTTCGTGTACGTGCACCTATGGGAAAGCGCCCCGGAGCCGCAGTCGTCGCCATTGAACCCTTGAATCAATCTGAAGAATCTGACACCAAATATCGCCATCGCGTACGCACGATCAGAAACCCTAACCTCGCCGCCCCGAGGAACTAGCAGGAATCTACGTCGGAGCTCCGTCTAATCCGTCCCGACGAACGAACTTGAGGAGGATCGGAGCCCGAAAGACTAACTCGAAAAAAAGCGTCGCCATCCATCCGAGCGCCGCCCCTGCGGGGACTAAAACCTTAACCTATCTACTAGCCGGAGCCGAGGCATCAGGATTCCCCTCCCCGCCACCGGCCCCCGGAGCGGCAAGCAAAGAGGAGGCGAATTCATGGGCTTGCCGACGGAAATTGAGGGGAGAAAGGCTTTACCCTAATGGCCTTGCGAGAGGGGGGAAGAGGACAAACCAAATATGATGAGCGCCCTCCTTTCCCTCTGGCACGATAACTTTGAAATATACCAATGGCAGGTTGGTCACTAAATACAATACAGTCGATCGCGTATCATGATCACATATATTAAGTTTCCAGGCGTACTACGGACAACGCCGTACTTGCTATAAAAAAAAAAGACAACGTCGTACTTGGGATGGCTTAAACAATGTCTTGCTGCGGACATTGTGTAACGGCAGTCTGCATTTTGTCTCTTCTCAACAATAATTGAACCTCCTTTTGAGGCCAACATGTGACTTTTTTGCCATAGGTGTAGTCTGACAAGTGAAGCTAATGCGCCGAGGAGACTAGGCAGCAGGGATAGGATATTTCTACAGGTTATTACCTTACCTTCTTAATTTGAACCTCTGCTTCGGCGAGTAATTTAGGATACTCTAGTCTGTCGTCGAACATTTATGTTTTACCGTCAGAATGCTTCCAACTTCTTATGCTTGGTGGATTGGAAGGCATGGTGAACTACGAAACTGTGGGCTTATGGACGAGGTATGCTTGCTCTGTTTCATTACATCTTACTATTAAGGAAGTTTATATCTGGGATCTATCCAAGTTTTCCAATTTGCATATGTCTCAAGAGGAGTGTTTGGTCTAGCTTAGCTAGTAGCCTCATATACATAAATGATGTGTGTACATGCTCTTGTTTCCTGCTAGTCTCACTGAGGTGGTATATAATCAGGCAGCACAATTGTTCTCCAAGCTTAGTATTACACAGTGAGCTGGAGTACATGCTATTTGATGAGACCGCAGAGTCCACAGCCCTGCCGTTGTCAATTTTGTCGGAAATCACAGATGGTTTCTCCGATAAGCTGGAAATTGGCAGAGTTGGCTTTGCGATTGTTTATAAGGTTCGGTACTCTCACAGCTGCCCCCACTCAGGCTCCTACTGATCAAAATTTATCTGATATGAAAACTCCAGTTTATCCATGCATCTCCCAGCTGCAGGCAACGCTGGAGCATGGAGCTGTCGCAGTAAAGAGGCTGTCCAATACGTACATGTATGAGAAATAATTTCAACGAGAGGTTGAATGTCTCATGAAGGTGAAGCACAAGAATATTGTATGATTTATGGGATACTGTGCTGACACACAAGAGAGAACGGAAAATTACAACGGAAAATTAGTCATGGTAGACGTACAACAAAGATTGCTCTGCTATGAGTATCTATCAAAAAGAAGTCTTCATGCTTATATCAAGGGTAGCACCATGTTTCCATCTTAATTTTCTTCGTTGGAGATTACTAGGCTCGGTCAGGCGACCCGGCGGAGAGCCTCACTTCGTGCTGCCCAGGCCAGGGAGTGGTGCTGCAGTTGGCCATGACGGCTTTAGGGAGGCAGCACAGCGTCCGGTCGATGGCCATGGTATCAGGCTATGGCAGCTTCGTCGCCCGAAGTGGCCTTGTTTGCTGGCGACGGCGAGGTGGAAATCGAGCGCCTGAATAAAATCTCAGGATCCTAGGGGATCCCTCACCTGTTAAAAAAAGTAAGAGAGAGCTGTTGAGATGTAGAGACACAAACGGATTGGAGTTGAAGTCCAATTAGTACACCAGCCGTACTATAGTAATTAGTATAAGTACAAACGTAGTGCATCTCCAAGTCTTTATAATTTGCATTTGTTCTTTTGCATGCACAAGGCAAGGCATGATTTAGCTCCTACGTGCATGGGCGTGGATTGCAACCTGAAAGCTAGAATATTTGTTGCATACATTGACACCCGTACAAAAGAAAAACAATCATGACTGATCGAGTCAACCATTCATCGTCTACATGTATTGGCCACAAAAATTATACTGGAAAATACGCAGCAGGGTCCCGCTATTTTCCCAAAAAAATGGCAACGAAAAATGTACAGAAAAAAATATTTTTTGCATGGAAAAGAATTATACCTTTCAATAGTTGGATAGATCCTATAATTCTATTATTTAGAAAAAATGTAGTATATGTTTTTCTAAGAACTGCAATGCCATTATATGTGACAAAGCTTTTTTTGCGGGTAACAAAGCTTTTATTAGGTGGATAAAGAATACAATAATTATATATATGAAATTCATATACACTTTTGCAGTTGTAAGCTTTCTGGCCAAATCTCGTTGAAGAGCCTTGATCATCAGATTATGAAAGTCCATATGCCACAGGGGCAGGCACTAGCGATGATGCCGGGAATACGGCGTCCTGCAGCGGAAAGCCTGGCGTGCACATCGATCGCTCAACGTCTTGCATCTCACCCTGCACATCGATCGCTCAACGTCTTGCATCTCCCCCTTCAGATGGGAAGGATCCACCATGCGACCTCTAACAGGAGAGACATTTAGCACGTCGTGACAGCATGCTCAGCTGGCAAAAGCCAACAACAAATTCATGAGCTATTGAACGAACAGGCAAGAAGGTGACACTCCTGTCGGCTGTGGCCTATGCAATTGAGCTACCAATAGGCTTAGAATGTACTGTATTCCGCCGAAGCCAATGCCAAGTTCACGTGTGACCGTCCATAACTAATTTGTTTTTTAAAACTACGTACAAGAGCTGTATGTACTTTTTTTGAACACAGTACAATCGATGTCACTCACATACAAAAGCATACACTCATCCCTATGAACACACGTACGTACACCTTACTCCTATAAGCATCTCCGAGAGACTGAACCAGCACATCATCTTGAGATTGATGAAGTTGCCACAAACGCCTTCGTAGTCGACAGGAACGTCTCCTCTCACTGAATGCACATCGCCGGAAGGCCTGAAATAAATTCCAGAAAAATGCAAGCACAAATGTCAAATTTAGGACTTGAACTCTAGTGTGTTGAGGATACCACTGTCCTCCTATCCATCCAACCAGAGGTTGGTTCGTCGAGCTGCATGTATTTGTTGTACATTGTTTCATAATTCATACCACACTGCATCCTTGCAGAAATAGATCAGATATGGATGACAAGCAAAGACACAAGTAACGCCCAGAGCACATACATTCTACACATCACTACCCTTTTTTATAGAGGAATTTATTCTTAATTTAAGCCACGAAACCAGCTAATGCAATTCTTCAGGGAAAAAAAAAGGAGCGCACAAGAGGAATATATACATGTCAAGATAAAAACAGAAAAAGAGGCAACATATTTATAAAATAAAGCACTACCACCTACATGTATTATTTAGTTCCTTTGTCGCATACATTTATGCGAGGACATTTAAAGGGTGAGCCCATTTCAGTACCTTTTTATGAATACACGAATCATTTTACATTATAGAGTAATACTAAGTTTTCTTGGAAAGTTTATTAAAAATTGTGGATGAAAGACTTCCAGCAATTCATTAGAAAAATAGAAAAAGGAAAAGCTAAAGAAATCCAACCAAACTCTATGTAGATTGACATGACATGCACGGAACATAAATGATATAGTTTTGTGTTGTCACATACCAAATTCGTTTACCTAGAACTTAATATATACAATTAAACAAAAGCACAGTCTTTCCTCATGATTTTTTATATTGAACAATATACCAGGCATAATCACCCCATACATGATTTAATTAAGTAAAAAACAGTTTCATGTGTGCAGATAACTTGATGAAAGCTTTGATAAATGAGTTTCTGCATTGTTCATTTGACTTCAATTTTCCTGTAATTTTACATGTATAAGTCCTACAAACATCTCAATGCATGCAATTATAGATATAAAAACACATACAAAATCTAGCAGCGCAAATGCGCGGGTTGCCCTGCTAGTTGCATATTACATGGGTAGTGTTCAGTGGGGGAGTATTTCTCATCATAACTATGACAAGTTTCATTAGAATGAATATTATTATTCTTTATAACCTATGTGTCATCATAATAATCGTGATAGATAGCAACTTTGTTCTCATCATAACCAATTGAAACATCCTCAAAAATAGTGGAATCAACACTACCTAAAGTCATGACCTCTCTAAATCCACTTTCATCAATCTTACAATATGATTTAACACTCTAAAAAATAGTGGGATCATTACTACCTAAAGTCATGACCCCTCCAAACTCACTTTCAACATCATTGTAATCATAATATGTAGGAGCCATATTGACATCATTGTAAATTTTCTCCTCCAAGGTAGGGGCACTAAAAAGTTCATATTCATCAAACACGTCATCCCCAAGCGTATAGCTTTGCATATCATTAGCTTAATTGATATTCATACAATACATACTAATAACATGTCTATTGCAATAATAATTAATATTCAAATAACATACATCCATAACGTTTTTAAATTCTTCTTAGAATATTTCATGACCAAATTCTAAATTTATGTTTTCAAGTTAAACTTTATAAAGGTAATCAAGTGCAATATTTCTTTGTAATTTTCTTGCATAAGCCAAACTAGTGAATAAAACAAGAAACTAAAATATACAATTGCAAGATGAAAAGAAGATACCTTCAAGCACTCACCTCCCCGGCAACAGAACCATAAATAGCTAGATGTTGACTACACACTTCTATTCTTGTAGACTTTGTTGGGCCTCCAAGCGCAGAAGATTGTAGCACCACAGCAAATTTCCCTCAAGTGGATGACCTAACGTTTATCAATCCATGGGAGGTGTAGACTGAAAGTAATCCCTCTCAAACAACCCTGTAATTAAGATACAAGAAGTCTCTTGTTTCCCCAACACACCTAATAGAGTTGTCAATTGTAAAGGTGCACTAGTTCGGCGAATAGATGATGATAGATGGGTAATATGGATGGTAAAAGTATCTTTTTATTTTCTAAAAAAATGTGGGCAGCAAGGTAAACAGTAGCTAAAGTGAGTAAAATGGCGTCTCAATGCTTGGAAACATGGCCTAGGGTTCATACATTCACTAGTGCTAATTCTCAACATCATTAACATAGTTAAAACACATGATATATCCACATAAAGTGCAATAAAGAATCATTCAAAAGTTCCTCTTTTTATTAGATCAAATTGGGATGAGATAGCGTAGGTATGGATAGGCACACCTTTAAGTTTGTCTTTATAATCTTGATCCATAGGACATCTGCAATGTTACCACAGAAAGCCCT
Organism: Thinopyrum elongatum; assembly: GCA_011799875.1. NCBI lineage: Eukaryota > Viridiplantae > Streptophyta > Magnoliopsida > Poales > Poaceae > Thinopyrum > Thinopyrum elongatum. The sequence continues at coordinate 717,917,125 of CM022303.1, forward strand.
AGAAATTATACTAAACAATCACATCATGATCTTTATCGTTCTAATCTATTATCCATATAGTCACCCCAATGTCACTACGGGCATCTCTGGAAATTATACTAGACATGCATGATGATCTCATTTATTCCCAAAATATTTAATCCAACATAAAGAAACTCATAGAAGGAGCAAGATCCAATTCACCACAAAGAGAATAGAGGGGGATACATCACAAGATTCAACTGGTGGGCCCCCTCCCGGTGGGCTTTTGGCCCAGTGGCTCTTTTGGATTGAAAACTTGCATCATTTTTTTGTTTGATTTTTTTGGGCTCCAGAAAATTTTATTTCTGTAAATTCCAAAAATAGGCAAAAAAATAGCTACTAGCACTGGGCACTTGATTAATAGCTTAGTCCAATAAATTGATAAAAATAGATGCAAAAGTGATGCAATATTGATATAAGTATAGCATGAATACTTCAAAAATTATAGATACGTTAGGACGTATCACCCACCTATCTCACCATGGCTTGATAGCACAAAGGTCAAAGCTCACTCGGGGTAGATCTTCACACAAAGTAGGTGATCTCTGGCCTACAAAACCTTCTTGGTTCCTTCACACCATGAAGGCTCCCAAGCAACCCGAGGCAATCTAGTAGGCGCACACCCTCGAAAACTAACAAAAGAGAGGTTGCTTGGTGATGAATCCCTTGCATATGCTTCAAAAAATAATGTCCTCCGCACTGAAACTCTCATATTATAGATCCATGGGTTGGAGAGGTTGGGTGTATGAAAGATAGTCTGGGATAGCAAGGAGGAGAAGAGTTGAAATGTTTGGCGTAGGTGTTGGAGTAGAATGCCCTTTGAATCTCACCACCAGACCTAAAATGTTTGGCTTGGAATCCTTGTGATGAACAACGGGATAGGTGGGGTATATATAGACTGGACCCAGAAATGTGATCAAATACACATGTTTTAGTACAGCTCAGAGGCTCCATGTGTTTTGCTCGAAGAAACTGAACCAAACTAAAAGTGGAACCTTTGCACTAGCTCGAATTATCCAACCAGAACATGGTTGGAGGGTTCAAACAATGTAGGAACAAAGGGATTATGCTACCGGATGCATCTCGGAGTGTCCATGTGAAACTCATTCAGAGGGACCGAATGATGCTTTGAATTGAAACTAGCTGATTCTGAGGCTTCAGACAGAAGTCACTTGAAGGAACCGAACGGTACTGAGAATCTTCTATGCCATCCCCGAATGATCTAAACTCCTAACAATCAGAGGGTTTGACTTGCACAAAGTGTAGCAATCCTAACTCTCTGAAAGACTCAGAGGCTTCAGATAGAAAATGGTTCGAGGGTCCAAACAAGAAAAAATTGAGAGAGCTAGACAAAGAAGAATCAGGCTTTTGAGGGTTTTTGGAGTTTGATCTTTAAGCACTTTGCAAGAAACACTTCACCTCAAAAAACCAATATCCCTTTTGATACTATCGGCATACCTAAGGTCTCAAAGTGATCTTTGGTCAGACAAAGCTATGAAATTGACTTTAATCTTGCCAACACTTGATGCTTGAGAGTGCATATTGTATAAAAAGAATTTAAATGTCTCTACTATGCAAATAAATAGACAAACTCATGCAATGACCACAAATGATGCAGTTAAATAAGCATAGGCATAAAAGCAAAGTGCATAAAGTAGCATACAACCACGGTCATCACACAAAAGAGTAGCATTTACAAGACACAGGAGATATCAGATGGAATATGAGTCTTATAACTCCCAAACACTCTCCTCCTTAACCTGTGAAGCTAATCTAACACCTATTTCTCCCCCTTTGGCATCTAGACACCAAAAAGAGAGGATTATAATCCCACTAGACTAGACAGTCGGGTCGTCGACGGGCTCTAAAGGTGAAGCTCTAGAAGTGCCACTGTCGATGGTGGTGGAGGGAGTCAAAAGAAATCCCATGGCTTCTTTCTCTATGAAAAATAAAGACATGCCCTGAACTCGCTCAGAAGGAACTGGAGTGTTAAACACTAGAGATCTGGCTGGTTGGAAAGGTGGAGGACTGACACTTAGAAGGAACAACCTCAAACTGCTCATGGTCATAACCATCAACAAAAGAACAAGAATCAGTAGCCTCTTCGTCTTCATCTCTTCCTTCCTTAATGGCCTTCAAATCCTTGGCAATAGATAGAACTTGCTTGTCCAAGGATTGAAGCTGACTCACCACCATCTTTTCAAAGGCTTCTTAATAGGAAGCAAAGGTAACTAAGCTTTGCTCGATCAATACAAGTGAGGCATAGGAGAATGATAGTTACCCATGAGTTATCTTTGGAATCTGGGTATGGCAACCACCAAAGGAATTGATGGTGGTGAAGATGAAGAAGAAGGTCCTGAAGCTGTCGAGATAGATGGGGCATCCTTCTTCTTGGCCATCTTCAGTTTGGGCCGCTGAACAATGACTTCAACAAAAGGAGGGATCTCATGGTGCTCAATGGATGGAGTAAACAAAGTGTGCCTAAGCTCCTTCTAATGATCAGCTTCTAGATGTAGGGGGCATAGCAATAGGAGCATCTGAGCTCGGTACTCGTCCTTTTGATCGTCTTGAGAATGAAGTCCATGATGTTGAATGGGGTGCACCGATCAAGGTGAATGAGAAAGTCAATAGAATAAGACCTTATGTGGCTTGAGTCTCAGACCTTTGGCAATAGGGTTTACCGAAGAATAGTATTGATAGTATAGAGGCTAGGCAAAAGATAGTTGGTATGTCCCAACTCAACCACTTCTCCTTCTGTAAGGTCTTGCTTGTACATCCCCACAAGCTCACTTTCACTCATATTGGGCTTCTCATAGACATCAAGCTTATTGTCATATATTCTGGGAGGTCAAGGATTTTGGTAAAGTCTTCTACATTGGAGGAGTACACCACTCCATCTGAGGTCCACTTGAACAAGTCTCCATCAAAGAACAACGTGGCGTAGAAATAGAGGATGAATTCTTCACACAAATCTTTCTTGACTTCGCTCACAAGCTTGTCAATGCCACAAGAGGTCAGGCTTTGATGCAAGGCATTGAAGTTGCACTTGTTATCATTGATATACTCCTAGTTGATGTACTTCATCTCAGCTATCCTTGGGTTGTTCTTGAGAAGCATGGTCTCATAGAAATCTTGTTGCTCTTTTGAAAAAAATATGTCATCTGAAGTAGTCCTTCTAGAAGAATAGGGGTTGATCTTTCTCCACTTCACTATCCCCTTGTGCTTCCTTAGCTTCATATTTTCAGCAACGGGGTGCTTGGAGTTCTTCTTGGGGACCATTGAGTATAACCTTTTAGCAATAGGTTCCACAACCTTTTTCTTACTACCACCTCACTTCTTGGGAGTGGATCTAACAACAACCTTTGAAGGTCTAGTTCTCAAAACCCTTCCTTGATCTTCTTCTCGGGCTCTAATAAACTCTCCCGTAATCTTAGGGCATGTAGCCCTTGGGGAGTCATCCTCCAAGCTATCATCATCAGAGGTGGGAGGGGTTGGAACTTTCCTTCCTTTACCCTTGACAGGCTTAGCTGGCTTCTTTGGAGGAGGAGGCTTTACAGCCTTGCACTTTGGCTTCTTAGGCGGCGTAGGAGGAATTGCTTGCTGACCATAGGATTGAGCATGACATCTAGAATGGGTCAAGGATATGCCTTCTTTCTCAGGTCTAGAAGCACCAACTTTCCAGACTACAATCCTTTGTCTCTTGTAAGACACATCTTCTTCATCTGGCTGAAAATCTTTACCCCCATCTACAACCTTTCTCTTTCCCTTTGTAGTAGGGGGCAAATGATCAACTGAGGTTCTTTCACCATCATCGTGATTTGAGCTCTCTTCTTGAGCAGTTCTCTCTGGACTTTCTCCTGAATCATTTAGCTTAACTGGGCTTGTAGAACTTTACCTTTGAGAATAAACATCAGACATGCTATCCCGGTGAAATAGATAGATAAGAATTGATGGATAAGGGCACTAGGACTCAAAGAATTTGGAAATTTTTGATTTAGACTCCCTAAGATCAATGTTCGATGCACTGGTCAAAGGTTCCAAATGTGTGCTGCTTGGAGGTTCTAAAGTTGTCTAGTGGCTCCTATTTTATGCATTTGGAGGGTTCAATGGCAGTTGGCTCGGAGACACCAGGCCACACAGGAACAATCCAGTACCTTGTTTGAAGTGATCGAGTAGGTCTCTCTCGGTGCATTCGAGCTACGCCCAGAGATGCACAAGAACCATTTAGAGGGATTGAGCGAAGTTTGCTCGGAGGCTCCGATCTATGCACGAAAAACTAACCCTAGATCCCCTATCAATTCTAGCCCTAATGGAGGATAAACAAGAAATATGTGGGGAGAATCAACTTGTCACGTCGGGAATTGAAGACCTTTGCAAGGTGTCATAAAAAGGAGCGCGAAGGGGTCTAGGCTTGCCCTAACTCAGTGGAGCATGGTGATACGTCACCGTCGTATCTATAATTTTTGATTGTTTCATGCCAATATTATACAACTTTCACATATTTTTGGCAACTTTTTATATGATTTATTGGACTAACCTATTGATCCAGTGCCCAGTGCCAATTCCTTTTTGTTGCATGTTTTTTGTTTCACATAAAATCCATATCAAACGAAGTCCAAACGCGATAGAAATTAACAGAGAATTATTTTGGAATATTTATGATTTTTGGGACATGGAATCAAAGCAAACGGGGGCCCACAGTGACCACAACCAACCAGGGTGCGCCGGGCACCCCCTGGCGCGCCCAGGTATCTTGTGCCCTCCTCGAACATCGGTTGGGGCCCTTCTTCTGGCGCAAGAAAGATAATTTATGGAAAAAAAACCGTGTAAAAATTTCAGCGCAATCGGAGTTACGGATCTCCAGGAATATAAGAAATGGTGAAGGGCCAGATCTGGGGAACGCAAAACAGAAGAGAACAGAGAGGGAGATCCCATCTCGGAGGGGCTCCCGCCCCTCCGCCATCATGGAGGCCATGGACCAGAGGAGGAACTCTCCTCGCATCTTGGGGGGAGGCCAGGGAAGAAGAAGAAGGAGGGGGGCTCTCTCCCCCTCTCACCCGGTGACACCGGAGTGCCGCCGGGGCAAGGATCGTGACGGCGATCTACATCAACAATCTTGCTACCATCAACACCAACTCTCTCCCCCTCTATGCAGCTATTGCAATACCTGTCTTCCCTGCTGTAATCTCTACTTAAACACGGTGCTCAACTCCATATATTATTTCTCAATGATATTTGGTTATCCTATGATGTTTGAGTAGATCCGTTTTGTCCTATGGGTTAATCGTGATCTTGGTTGGTATGATTGTATATTTTATTGATGGTGCTGTCATACGGTGCCTTCTGCCTCGTGCAAACGTGAGGGATCCCCACTGTAGGGTGTTGCAATATGTTCATGATTCGCTTATGGTGGTTTGCGAGAGTGACAGAAGCTTAAACCCGAGTAATTGGGTTGTTGTGTTTGGGATAAAGAGGACTTGATACTTAATGCTATGGTTGGGTTTCACGACCTTAATGATCTTTAGTAGTTGTGGATGCTTGCTAGGGGTCCAATCATAAGTGCATATGATCCAATTAGAGAAAGTATGTTAGCTCATGCCTCTCCCTCATATAAAATTACAAGAATGATTACCGGTACTTGTTATCGATTGCCTAGGGACAATTGACTTTCTTGTTGACAAAAGCTATCCACTTTTATTACCTTGCAATTTATTTGTAGTTTTATTCTCGCAAAGTACTCGTAGTTTTATTCTCGCAAAATAGTTTCATACTTTTTCTAGGTAAAGCAAATGTCAAGTGTGCGTAGAGTTGTATCGGTGGTCGATAGAACTTGAGGGAATATTTGTTCTGCCTTTAGCTACTTGTTAGGTTCAACACTCTTATTTATCAAAGAAGGCTACAAACGATCCCGTATACTTGTGGGTTATCAAGATCTTTTTCTGGCGCCGTTGCCGGGGAGCAATAGCGTGGGGTGAATATTCTCGTGTGTGCTTGTTTGCTTTATCACTAAGTAGTTTTTATTTCCTGTTCTAAGTTGTTCTTTATCTTTACTTATGGATATGGAACACGAAACACCAAAATAATTAGTTGTACTTGCTACTCATGGAGATGGGGAACCTCCTAAAACCCTCGATTCTCGTTATGTGAAAAATATTATGCAATACTTTGATAATCCTGAGAAAACCCCGTTCAACTTGATAATGGGAGACACGTTGGATCAACGTGAATACTTTAGGGATTATCGCTTGACACAAAAATGGAAACTGTTATGGGATCAAATTCATATGTTGAAATGGTACGCTTGGAATCTATGCTCTAGATATGATTATACTTGTTGCTCTAGGATGAATGCTCCACACCTTCCCTTTTTATGCAAATTTAATGACAATGAAACCTTAGGTTCTTATGCTAATGGTACATATGATTACTATGATGTGGAATGAATAGAAGAATTTGTTGCTTTTAAGGGTGCTTATGAAATTGAATCTTTGTTTTTAAAGTATGAAGCTTTTGATGATGATATTTATAGACCTGAAAATTTTGCCATCCTTAAATATTGCTATGAAAGTTATAAATACAATTCCGATATTGATATATTTATTGAGAAAGTCTCCGCTGTACAAGAAGAAACTAATATTTTGCAGGAGTCTATGGAAGAAGAAATTGATGAAACTGTGAGCTCACTGGATGAAAAAGATGACGAGGAGAGCGAAGAACAAAAGGAGGAAGAGCGGATTAGCTACCCGTGCCCACCTTCTAATAAGAGTAACCCTTCAACTCATACATTATTTAATTTCCCTTCATGCTTACCGAAGGATGAATGCTCTGATAATTGCTATGATCCCGTTGATTTTTTTGAAATATCCCTTTTTGATGAAATTAATGCTTGCTATGATGGTGGCCAAGATGCCAATATGAATTATGCTTATGGAGATGAACTTGCTATAGTTCCTTTTGTTAAGAATAAAATTGCTGCTATTGCACCCACACATGATAGTCCTATCATCTTTTTGAATTCTCCAAACTACACTATATCGGAGAAGTTTGCTCTTATTAAGGATTATATTGATGGGTTGCATTCTACCATTACACATGATGATTTTGATGAATATAATATGCATGAGTTTTCTGCTCCTACTTGCAATTATTATGAGAGAGGAACTATATCTCCACCTCTCTTTGTTTCCAACACGATAAAATTGCAAGAAATTGCTTATACTATGCATTGGCCTTTACTTGATGTGCATGAATTGTTCTTTTATGACATGCCGATGCATAGGAAGAGAGTTAGACTTCGTCATTGCATAATATATGTTGCTTTGAGCTCACTACTAAATGCCAAATCATTGCTAATTAAAATTGGCTATGATATACCTTGGGATCCGGGTGAATCCATTACTTGAGCACTTTATGCCTAGCTTAATGGCTTTAAAGAAAGTGCTGCCAGGGAGACAACCCAGAAGTTTTAGAGAGTCATTTATTTCTGTTGAGTGCTTTTAGAAAGTTTAAAAACAAAAAAAATATAGAGGGGAACTTAAAACTTTTTCAAAAAGAGAAGCGATTGAAAGGTGATGCATTGGAGAAGTGAGGGTCGACCTTGAACACTTGTGTTCATGCTCATGGAAACAATGTAAATTTTTCATGAAGATTCTCACAAAAATAATTATCCCCTTGTAAAATCCATTGTATTATAAAAATAATGTGCCAAGATTTGCCTTTAGGATGATTAGATCTTTTGTTGGTATGTGCAGTCCAGAAACATAAACTTTTGCTGTAGTGCGTGATTTTACATTTTTTACTGGAATATCGAAACTTTCTGAAACTTTTTGCACAGTCTAGCTATACAAAAATTTTTTCCTAATTTTTCAGAACTTTTGGAGTACCAGAAGTATGGTAGGTGTTCAGATTTCTACAGATTATCATGTTTAAGACAGATTCTATTTTTGATGCATTGTTTTGCCTGTTTTGATGAAACTATCGATTTTTATCGGTGGTATAAGCCATGGAAAAATTATAATACTGTAGCTACAATGCAAAAACAAAATATGAATTGGTTTGCAACAGTACTTAAAGTAGTGATTGGCTTTATTATACTAACGGATCTTACCGAGCTTTCTGTTGAGTTTTCTGTGGAACAAGTGATCAAAGATCGAGGAGGTCTCGATATGAGGAGAAGAAGGAGAGGCAAGAGCTCAAGCTTGGGGATGCCCAAGGCACCCTGGAAGGCATCCCATCTTTCTTCAACAAGTATCGATATGTTTTCATCTTCGTTTCGTTCACGTGATATGTGTAAATCTTGGAGCGTATTTTGTGTTTATTTTTCACTTTTCTTTTATGGACCATGATGGTATGAGATAGTCCATGGTTGATTTATAGAATGCTTCATGTGCTTCACTTATATCATTTGAAGTTCGGATTGCCTGTTTCTCTTCACATAGAAAACCGTTATTTGTAGAATGCTCTTTTCCTTCACTTATACTTATTAGAGCTTGGTCTTTTGTAGAAAGAATTAAACTCTCATGCTTCACTTATATCTATTTACAGAGTCAACAGGAATTGGTCATTTGCATGGTTAGTCATAAAATCCTACATAAAACTTATGGATCACTGAATATGATATGTTTGATTCCTTGCAATAGTTTTGCGATATGGAGATGATAATATGTGGGAGGTACTAGTAAATGGTTGAGGTTAGTAGGAATATTGGTGTTAAGGTTTGTGATTCCCGAAGCATGCACGCATAGTCTCTCGTTATGCTATGAAGTTGGAGCATGATTTATTATTGATTGTCTTCCTTATGAGTGGCGGTCGGGGACGAGCGATGTTCTTTTCCTACCAATCTATCCCCCTAGGGGCATGCGTAGTAGTACTTTGCTTCGAGGGCTAATAAACTTTTGCAATAAGTATATGAGTTCTGTATGAGTAATGTGAGTCCATGGAATATACGCACTCTTACCTTTCCGCAATTTGCTAGCCTCTACAGTACCGTGCCTTGCCCTTTCTCACCTCGAGAGTTGGTGCAAACTTCGCAGGTGCATCCAAACCCCATGATATGATACGCTCTATCACACATAAGCCTTATTATATCTTCCTGAAAACAGCCACCATACCTACCTATTATGGCCTTTCCATAGCCATTCTGAGATATATTGCCATGCAACTTCCACCGCTTCCGTTTTGATGACTTGAGCATTCATTGTCATATTGCTTTGCATGATCGTAAGATAGCTAGCATGATATTTCCATGGCTTGTCCGTTTTTTGATATCGTTCTTATACTAGATCATTTCACATCTTGGTACACTGCCAGAGGCATTCATATAGGGTCATACTTTGTTCTAGGTATCGAGTTGTAATTTTTATTTCTTTTGAGTTATAAGTAAATAGAAGTGTGATGATCATCATTATTCATTATTAGAGCATGTCCCGGTGAGGAAAGGATGATGGAGACTATGATTCCCCCACAAGTCGGGATGAGACTCCGGACAATGAGAGAAAAAAAAAGGAAAAAGAAAAAAAGAAAAAAAGAGAGAACGGGCATTGCTACTATCTTTTACCAAACTTGTGCTTCAAAGTAGCACCATGTTTTTCATATAGAGAGTCTCCTATGTAGTCACTTTCATATAGTAGTGGGAATTTTTCATTATAGAACTTGGCTTGTATATTCCGATGATGGGCTTCCTCAAATGCCCGAGGTCTTCATGAGCAAGCAAGTTGGATGCACACCCACTTAGTTTTCATATTGAGCTTTCATACACTTATAGCTCTTAGTGCATCCATTGCATGGCAATCCCAACTCCTCGCATTGATATCAATTCATGGGCATCTCCATAGCCCGTTGGTTAGCCGCGTCGATGTGAGACTTTCTTACTTTTTTGTCTTCTCTGTATTTACCTCTATCATCATACTCTATTCCAACCGTAGTGCTATATCCATGCCTCGCGCTCATGTGTTGCATGAGGGTTGAAAAATATGAAGCGCGTTAAAAAGTATGAACCAATTGCTCGGCTTGTCATCGGGGTTGTGCATGATAAATACTTTGTGCCAAGAAGACAGAGCATGAGAAGACTATATGATTTTGTAGGGATAGCTTTCTTTAGCATTGATATTTTGAAAGACATGATTGTTTGTTGGGATGCCTGAGTATTGATGTCTTCATGTCAAATTATAGACTATTGCTTTGAATCACTTATGTCTTAATATTCATGCCATGATTAGATATATGATCAAGTTTTTGCTAGGTAGCATTCCACATCAAAAAATATCTTTTTTATCATTTACCTACTCGAGGACGAGCAGGAATTAAGCTTGGGGATGCTGATACGTCTCCGTCGTATCTATAATTTTTGATTGTTTCATGCCAATATTATACAACTTTCACATATTTTTGGCAACTTTTTATATGATTTATTGGACGAACCTATTGATCCAGTGCCTAGTGCCAGTTCCTGTTTGTTTCATGTTTTTTGTTTCATAGAAAATCCATAACAAATGAAGTCCAAACGCGGAAAAAATTTACGGAGAATTATTTTGGAATATTTATGATTTTTGGGAGGTGGAATCAACGCAAACGGGGGCCCACAGTGACCACAACCCACCAGGGCGCACCGGGCACCCCCTGGCGCGCCCAGGTATCTTGTGCCCTCCTCGAACGTCGGTTGGGTCCCTTCTTCTGGCGAAAGAAAGATAATTTGTGGAAAACAATCGGGTAAAAATTTCAGCGCAATCGGAGTAACGGATCTCCGGGAATATAAGAAACGGTGAAGGGCAAGATCTGGGGAACGCAAAACAGAAGAGAACAGAGAGGGAGATCCAATCTCGGAGGGGCTCCCGCCCCTCCGCCTCCATGGAGGCCATTGACCAGAGGGGGGACTCTCCTCCCATCTAGGGAGGAGGCCAAGGAAGAATAAGAAGGAGGGGGGCTCTCTCCCCCTCTCTCCTGGTGGCGCCGGAGTGCCGCCGGGGCAAGGATCGTGACGGCGATCTACATCAACAATCTTGCTACCGTCAACACCAACTCTCTCCCCCTCTATGCAGTGGTGTAACACCTCTCTTCCCTACTGTAATCTCTACTTAAACATGGTGCTCAACTCCATATATTATTTCTCAATGATATTTGGTTATCCTATGATGTTTGAGTAGATCTATTTTGCCCTATGGGTTAATCGTGATCTTGGATGGTATGATTGTATATTTTATTGATGGTGCTGTCCTACGGTGCCCTCCGTCTCGCGCAAACGTGAGGTATCCCCGCTGTAGGGTGTTGCAATATGTTCATGATTCGCTTATGGTGGGTTGCGAGAGTGACAGAAGCTTAAACTCGAGTAAGTGGGTTGTTGCGTATGGGATAAAGAGGACTTGATACTTAATGCTATGGTTGGGTTTCACGACCTTAATGATCTTTAGTAGTTGCGGATGCTTGCTAGGGGTCCAATCATAAGTGCATATGATCCAAGTAGAGAAAGTATGTTAGCTCATGCCTCTCCCTCATATAAAATTACAAGAATGATTACCGGTACTTGTTATCGATTGCCTATGGACAAATGACTTTCTTGTTGACAAAAGCTACCCACTTTTATTACCTTGCAATTTATTTGTAGTTTTATTCTCGCAAAGTAATCATGGTTTTATTCTCGCAAAATAGTTTCATACTTGTTCTAGGTAAAGCAAACGTCAATTGTGCGTAGAGTTGTATCCGTGGTCGATAGAACTTGAGGGAATATTTGTTCTGCCTTTAGCTCCTCGTTGGGTTCGACACTCTTATTTATCGAAGAAGGCTACAAACGATCCCCTATACTTGTGGGTTATCACATGGCTATGGCGATGATAGTGGATGAGAGTGCCAGCAATAATGAGGAAGAACGGTGACCTGGGGTCATCGAGCGGGTTAGGAGCTATCGTCGGAGGGGCAGGGCACGAGGCCTAGGGCTCCAAGTGAGTGGAAAATGATTGAAGTGTTAAACCTTAGTCTCTCGATTCAGAAGTTTATATACTTGTATTGTCCGAAAGCTCTGAACATGATCCGCTTGGAGGCTTCGAGCTATATAAGTTAATTATGTGAGGAGTAGCTCGGTATCTCTGGGTGGGAAATGTTTTGTTGTTCCGAAGATCAAAGGAAGAAATATATATTCAATATGTGCACGTCCGGAGGTTCTGAAGGGAACACAAAAGGGTTTTTCGGGCAGTCACACTCGGTTAGAGGCTCTGAACGATCCTTGTCCAGAGGGTTCGAGGTGGCTAGATCAAATAGTCCATAGTGCTAGAAAGAAATCAAAATATGAGGACTTGAGATAGAAAGATCTCTGGGGAATCCTTAGTGATTCTTGCCAGATCCAATTGGCAAACACCAAATCAACTAAAGCAACAGTTGGATGGTCTCAAATGAAAGATATGCGTAGCAACATGAAGCTAGTTCTATAAGATATGCAAAAAAAACTAGAACCTACACTACAAGAATATGCAACAATCATATCAAGGTTTTGATGTACCTTGTCACCATATATGAGCAATTGATCTAGGACCAGATGATCAAGAGTGATATTGTATCCTAATAACCAAGCTCATCAATATGTTCACACTTTTGTTGCATTAGCTCATTAATTGAACAATACCCCCAACCCCCTCCAGTGTGATAATCCTTATATCCATGGGACGACTAACCTTAGGGTTGATTTTGATGTTGGAGTTGAGGTAGTCAAGTGTAGGATTTTTGTGCTTGACTTTTCTTCATGTTGGTGAAGACTTGTAAGTAGTAATCACACTTGGAGTTGAGACACACTTTTCTTTGTGTAATGCACTTATAATACCTACATGGTTAGTGGCAAAGGGACCAACATGATATCCAAAGGACATGGAATGAAAGCATAATAGCAAGAGTTTCCTTGTATGCATTGAAGTTACTTAGTCCCATTATCTCACCCCTTTAGAGCGGACTCCTTGAAGTAGTGCTCCTTCAGAATGAGAGCGATCATGAAGCACCAACTCCTTTCCTGAAAAGTATTGATCATTTGTTCTCCACTGACAGAGTCACTCTACAAAACACAGTTAGTTCTTCTTGGCAACCCACACCTTCTTCGATCCTCTAGCAGGAGTGTCAAGGGGTTTGGGTGTCGATCGGGAATGAGTAGAAGTAACAATATTCTCGGAAATCCATATAGACTTAGAGGGTGAGTTATATTGACTTGGACCAACATATTTGGCAATTGGTTGCCCATCTTATTCTTGGTCGAAGTGTACATGGTGTTGAAGTCACGTGGAACATGGTCATTATTTCCACTTGTCCCCTCAAAGGTGAGAGGGTCATACTTTCCCTTTTGAGGCACAAATTGTGACTCGAGGTATTGCTATGGGTCCCACGGGGCACCATTTGACTTGTATTGGCGTACAAATCCAACACCTTCATTCCTATGATGTTGTCATTGCTTGCGCCAAATATTATTGAATTTCTTGCTTGACATGAAACTTTTGAAAATCCCCTTCTCAACAATTTCTTTCAACCTAGCATTTTCTTGGTTAAGTGTAACTTGGCTAGGAGAAGAGTTAGGAGAATCCATGTAAACATGCATATTGAGATATGATATGTGATGATGTAGCAATAGTTACAATCACATTGGATGATGAAGTGGATGCATAGTTTGAGCCATAAGAAGTGACTTGAGTTGATGCTTGTGGTGTACTTGGAGTAGCCACGAGTTGCTTAGACGTATGAGATGCACTCCTATGCCGAAGATCTTCATTGATAGCTTTGAGGCAATCATGATTTAATTTCAAGTTAAGCATCTCGAGGGTTGGCCTCTCATGAGCTTTCAAAAGCTCTGTATCATAATCATTGAGAGTATGACATTTCTACTTGAGTGTTTCAAGTTCATTAGTCAAAACCTCAATTTTGCTCATCGCATTGATAGGCAATTCTTCTTGCTTCCTACACACTTCAGCAAGAGCATCGTAGGTCAACAAATCATCTTCCTCTTCATCAAGCAAATCTTCTTCATCGCTACTGAAATCAATGAACTCGGGATGTGTCACCTTAGGGCCTTTGGCCATGCAGCACTGATGACCCACAAGTATAGGGAATCACAATAGTCTTCGAGGGTAGTATTTCACCAAAATTTATTGATTCGACACAAGGGGAGCCAAAGAATATTTATAAGCTTTAGCAATTGAGTTGTCAATCCAACCACACCTCAAAGATAACTTTCTTGCAGCAATTTATTAGTAGCACAGTAATATGATAGTAGTAGTTATGAAATAACAGTAACAGCAGCAGCAATAGTAACAAGTTTGTAGCAAAGCTGAGCAGTAGTGAATTTAGCAGAGACAATAGCAGAAAAGCATAGGCACGGTGTAGCAATAGGGTGTTTAGATGAGATTCAATATGCAACAGTCATAGCCTAGAGCGATACAAACTAGCTCCAATTCATCAAATCATATGTAGGCATGTATTCTGTATATAGTCATACGTGCTTGCGATAAGAACTTGCATAACATCTTTTGTCCTACCCTCCTGTGGCAGCGGGGTCCTAATGGAAACTAAGGGTAATTAAGGCGCTCCTTTTAATAGAGAACCAGAACAAACCATTAACACATAGTGAATACATGTAATCCTGAAACTATAGTCATCCCCATAGAGTATCCCAATTGTTGTCACTTTGGGGTCTAGGGTTCAGAACAATAATAGGTGCATACAACTTACAGGTAAGATCAAGAACACAAATAAATTCATGAAAACATAATAGGTTCATATCTAAAATCACGGAACTCGGGCCCTAGTGACAAGCATTAAGCATAGCAAAGTCATAGCAATATCAATCTCAGAACATAGTCGATACTAAGGATCAAGCCCTAACAAATCTGACAATGATCACATAAGAAATCTCATCCAAATCCTATCTATCTCCATATGCCTACAGAAGATTACTCACACATGGATGTGAGCATCATGATATTGTCAGTGGAGAAGGGTTGGTGATGACGACGGTGACGAATCCCATGAATGGACTCCAGATTAGGGCTCCCTGCGAAGAACAGGTGCTACCGGCGGTCCGTACCGTCAAACGCGATGAAACTTTATCTCTAATTTTTTTCTGAGGAGATGTAAATTTATAACATCAGAATCAGGTCAAGGCGGTGGCTAGGGGCCCCACATGGACACGTGACACGGCCAGGGGGTGGCCACGCCCCCTGTCCATGTGACCCCCTGGTAGCTGCTACTTGTGAGCTGCGTTGGGATTTTCCCCGAAGAGGAAGGGTGAAGCAATATAGTAGCGGATAGTATTTCCCTCAGTAGAGAACCAAGGTTACCGAACCACTAGGAGATTCACATAGACAAAGGTCGACAGTACCTGCACACACACAAACAAAATACTTGCACCCAACGCAGGTAAGAGGGTTGTCAATCCCCTTGTACTCATTGATTGCAAGGATCAAATCTGGTAGCGGGAGATATATAAATTGCAAATGGAAATAAAAAGAAATAAATTGCAGCAAGTAAATTTGGGTTTTAGTAATATGATTTGGATGGACCCGGGGGCCATAGTTTTCACTAGAGGCATCTCTCTCAAGAATATAGCATACGGTGGGTAAACAAATTACTGTTGGGTAATTGATAGAAAAGCTCATAGTTATGATGTTATTCATGGCATGATCAATACATAGGTATTACGTCCATGACAAGTAGACCGACTCCTGCCTGCATCTACTACTATTACTCCACTTCGAGAGCACTTCTATGCTTGCCTCTCTACGTATTATGTTCATAACAAACAAAGTCATGCTTGGAGCATGATGACATAATATAGACAGAATAAAACCAAGCAATATGATTGAACCCCGTCGTTTTACCCTTAGTATCAACAATACAATACGTGCCTCGCTACTCCTCCTGTCATAGAGTGAGGACACCGCAAGATTGAACCTATCACAAAGCACGTCTCCCGCTGAAGATAAATCAATCTAGTTGGTCAAACCAAATGAATAGATCAGAGCGAAATACAAAGCTATAACAATCACACAAAATAATGATTAGAAAAGACTCAATTACTTTCAATGAATAATCTGATCATAAATCCAAAATTCATCGGATCCCAATAAACACACCGCAAAAGAAGATTACATCAAATCGATCTCCGAAGAGAACATTGTATTGAAGGTCAAAGAGAGAGAGAGAGAGAGAGAGAGAGAGAGCCATCTAGCTAATAACTATGGACCCGTAGGTCCCATGGGAACTACTTAGACATCATCGAAAGGGCAGCAAGGTTGATGAAGAACCCCTCCGTGATCGATTCCCCCTCCGGCAGAGTACCGGCGGAGGCCTCCAGATGAGACCGCGGAAGAACAGAGGCTAGCAGTGCGGAAGAATTGTTTTGGGTCTCGCTCTGGGGGTTTTGTAATATTTGGGAATTTATAGTGCTCGAATTAGGTCAGAATGAGCCACGTGGGGCCCACAAGGCATCAGGTCACGCCCTGTTGCCTTGTCGTCTCCTCATACCGGCTTCTGGTCCTCCCCCGAAGTTTCTAGGGTCCCTCCTAGTCTAGAAAAAATCATCAAAAAGTTTCGTAGCGTTTGGACTCCGTTTGGTAGGGATTTTCTGTAAAACCAAAAAATAAGCAGAAAACAGCAACTGGCACTTGGCATTGGGTTAATAGGTTAGTTCCCAAAAATGATATAAAATGATGTATAAAGCATATAAGATTGGTAATATAATAGCATGAAACTATCAAAATTTATAGATACGCCGAAGACGTATCAGTGGCTCCTCTCCAATACTTCTTGGCTCCAGTATTTTTTATATATTCCAAAATAATTCTTCAAAAATTCCCGTCCAATTCCGAGCACTTTAATTCTGCACAAAAACAACACCATGGCAATTCTGCTGAAAATAGCGTCAGTCCAAGTTAGTTTCACCCAAATCATGCAAATTAGAGGCCAAAACAATAGGAAAAGTGTTTGGAAAAGTAGATACGTTGGAGACATATAAAGCATCTTAAAGTACCACAACCCACATGTGGAGAGTCAAATAACGACCTAGATGGCTTGGAGGTGACGAGTGGGATTCTAGTGATGCTTTCATCAACACTTCTAGTGTCGGAGTATGAGCTTGATTTGGAGTTGGTCTTGGATTCGTAGCAGGATACCCATTCAACAATATTTGCACGTTGTCAGAGATAATTTCGGCCGACCCCTTGATAGGGTACCCCGGCCAGGTGAGTAGGCTGGATGAGAAAGAGAGCAGGTGAAGCACACATAGAGTATCAGTTTGGGTGCACACGGGACGAACGATTTTACCCAGGTTCAGGCAACGTGCCCTACATCATGCATGTCTGATTTTTACTGACATTGGATTTGTCTCGTATGAGAGGTTGGATCTCTAAGATCCTGGGGGGTTATGAGGTGTCGACTTGGGAGGACCTACCTCCCCTTATATAAGTGGACGGGGGTAGGGTTACAAGAATCCAAGTTGGTTTACGTGGCTTGAGGCCCAAGTATTACAAGTAAGGAGACATCTTTAGGTGGGAGGCCTACAGGCTGGATGGCAGGCCGGGGCTTTGCAGTAGTACGGGCCCATGCCCGGTGTGCTCGGGCCGACTTCCGATGGCTCACGGTACCGTTGGTACAGGACACCATCACATGTGACTTGCGCTTGGAGTATCTCTTGGGATATTTACCTTTCTTCTCCGTATCTTTGTCTCTCTAGTATCTTCTTTCTTTCCAATCGTCCTTGTTACTTCTTTCTCTTCTTGGATTTTTTCTTCTTCTTTGGAGACTCGGGACAATTGGCACTGAATTGTTCGGATTGCCCACAATTGTAGCAATGCCTCTCTATTAGGCTAGAACTTCAACTCCCATTTCTCTTCAGTAGTTGCGGTCATTGGTCCTGAATTTGTTCTTGGAGTAAATCTTTTTGAAGTTTCAGACCATAAGACCAAGTTCTTCATTAGTGACTTCCTTGAGCTTATCCTCACTTGTACACTTGTGAGAATCACCAGTGACCTTGTAAGCTCCACTACTCTTATGATGTGGAGTTTTACAATGAAGTTCCTCTTTCACCTTAACGCTCATCTCATGTGCCATGGTCCTTCCCACAACTTCCGTAGGTTTGAGATGCTTGTAGTTTGGCATCATATGCAAGAGAGTGCAAACCGTGTCATACTTGCCATTGAGCATTCTCAAGATTTTCTTGACAATGAAGTGATTGGTCATCTCGGTGCTACCAAGTCCGGGGATCTCATTGGTGATGAGAGAGAGTCTTGAATACAGCTCGGTCACTCCTTCATCCTTCATACAGAATTGTTGAGTTCGCCGGTGGGAAAACCGAGCTTGGATTCCTTCACGGATTAAGTACCTTCATGGATTTCCAAAAGAGTATCCCAAATCTCTTTGGCATTGTCGAACCGGCAGATTTGGTTGAACTCCTCAGGGCAAAGGGTGTTGAACAATATATCACATGCTTGCGCGTTGAGTTGAATCTTCTTCATTTCTTCCATGGTTGGTTCATGTGTCGGTTTCTCTTGAGCATCATGAATGATTTAACCATGCACACATTTAGCAATCATAGCCCAAATGGTCAGGTTATGTCCAAGAATATGCTTACTTATTTTATGCTTCCAACTAGCAAAAATAGAACCATTAAAGTAAGGACTTTGCAGTGGTAACTTCCCTCACTAGACGCTATCACTTTCCTTAGGCAGTTAAGCCAAAACAAGGAGACTTACCTCTCACACTACTCGTTAGATCATTTGGAGTCTAGAGGGGGGTGAATAGACTACCACAAAAAACTAACAATAGTCAATTTTAGTTGATGGCAACTTTTAAGCTTAAACTAGCAGTTGCCTAAAACACCCTATAGTTCCAAGACTAGGAATTTAAAGAGCGGAAGCAAACTTGCATGAAAGTAAAGGGAGTAAGGGAAAGATATCGCAAACCCAAGGATTTTTCCTAAGGTTCGGATTGTTGGTGCAATCATACTCCTCATCGGTGCTGGTTCGAACACAAATTCCAAAAATGCACAAAGACCTCAGCAAGCATGGCTTGATAGCACAAAGGTCAAAGCTTCACTCGGGGTAGATCTTCACACAAAGTAGGTCATCTCCGGCCATCCAAAACTTCTTGGCCCCTTCACACATTGAAGGCTCTCAAGCACACCTAGCCAATTTAGGAGGCGCACACCCTCTAGAAGTAACAAGATGTTGCTTGGGGATGAATCCCTTACTTATGCTTCAAAAGATAATCTCCTCCACACTCAAACACGCATAGGATAGATCAATCGGTTGGAGAGATTGGGTGTTTGAAAGATATGCTTGGATAACCAGGAGGAGAAGAGTTCAAAGATTTGGCATGAGGGTTGGAGTAGAATGCCCTTTTAAACTCACCACAAGACTTCAAATATTTGGCTTGGAATACTTGGGATTAGTGATGGGATTGGTGGGGTATATATAGGTTGGACCCAGAAATGTAACCGTTACACATGCTTTATTACAGCTCGGGCGGGGGGGGGGGGGGGCAAGTGTTTAGCTCAGAGCAACCGAACCAAACTAAAAGTGGCAACTTTGCACTAGCTCGAATGGTCTGGACGGCACATGTTCGGAGGGTCCGAAGAATGTAGGAACACAAGGATTACACTACTGAATGCATCTTAGAGTGTCCGGGTGAAACTCACTCGGAGGGACCGAATGATGCTTTGAATTCAAACTAGCTGACTCGGAGGCTCTGGGCACAAGTCACTCGGAGGAACCAAATGCGTGTCATAAGCTTATATAGCATCCCTAGATGATCTGAGCTACTCACACTCGGAGGGTCCGACTTGCACAAGTGTAGCAATGCTAACTCTCTGAAAGACTCGGAGGCTCCGGATAGAAAATGGTTCGTGCATCCGAACTAGAGAAAAACATAGAGAGCTAGTAAAAGAAAGAATGAGGCTTTTGTGAATTTTTAGAGTTTGATCTTTAAGCACTTTGCAAGAGACACTTCACCTCACAAAACCAATATCCCCTTTTGATATTATTGGCATACCTAAGGACTCAAAGTGATCTTTGATCACACAAAGCTATAAAATTGTCCTTAATCTTGCCAATACTTGATCCTTGATAACTGAGTGATCAAAAACCATCTTCCAGACATAGCATCTTTTTGGGACTTTGGCTGATCATCACTTAGACCAAAAGTTAGTCCAATTAATCTAGTTGTCATGAATTATCAAAACCCACCAGGGGACCATGGTTGCACTTACAACGAGCCTTTCACTCAGGAATTAATTAAGAATGTGATTGACAAGACGGAAAAGAATAAGGCCCCAAGCCATTATGGGATTCCTATTGAATTCTACTAGGATTGATGTCCTGTTATTAAAGAAGATGTGATGCTGCTCTTTTAGGATTTCTATAATCATAAATTGGATTTGAGCAGAATAAATTTTGGGGTGACTACTCTTCTTCCTAAGGGAGCAGATGCTGATATAATACAGAAATTCAGACCCATCTGTCGGCTGCAAGTATTGTTCAAAATTTACTCAAAAAGTTCAATTGTGAGGGCTGATCCAGTTATGCCTAGAGTTGTCAGTGACTGTCGGACTCCCTTTATTCAAGGTAGAAAAATAATGGATGGGGTTCTTCTCCTGCATGAGATTTTGAGAGAATCCAAGTTGAAGAAACAAAAGGGTGTGGTTCCAAAGATAGATTTTGAAAAAGCTTATGATGAGGTAAATTGGACATTTCTCTTTGACTGCACTGATGAAAAAGGCTTTAGATAGAAGTGGTTGTGTTGGTTAAAGAGTGTGGCTAACCAAGGTGCTTTGAGTGTCAAAGTTAATGATGAAGTGTGCAACTACTTTGGAAGTTTAAAAGGGGTGAGACATGGCGACCCCTTGTCTCCTTTGATCTTCAACCTATCTGTAGATTGTTTGGCCAAGACGGAACACATGTCAAAGGCTACTGGTTTATTTATTGGGTTGGCATATCGTTTAGTTGATAGAGGGGTTGTTATATTGTAATATGTTGATGATACTATCTTCATCATCAGTGATGGCATGGAAGAGGCCAGGAATTTGAAGTTGTTACTTTATCTGTTTGAAGCTATGTCTAGGCTAAAGATTAACTTTCAAAAAAACTGAGGTTCTTATAGTCCTGGGTGATGATGAGACATTAGATCAATATGCTACTTTATTCGACTACTAAGAAGGGCATTGACCCATCAAATACCAGGGGTGATGATGAAACATTAGATCAATATGCTACGTCATTCTTAAAGTCTCTGAATGGAAATCTGTGGAAGACAAGCTCCGAAGCGGGTTGAATGGTTGGATAGGTAGCTCCCTGTCAATTGGAGGGAGATTGGCCCTGATAAATGCTATCCTGACCAATACTCCCATTTATCACATGTCTATGTTCCTCATGCACAAAACAACTGTTGAGAAGTTTGAAAAAAATCAGGAGATCATTTTCTTGACAACGGGGCCTACTAAGAGAAGATATCATTTGGTGAAGTGAGCTTTAGTGTGCAGGACTAAGCAAAATGGTGGCCTACGTGTTAAGAATTTATCAAAATTGAATATTAGTTTGATCTACAAATGGTGGTAGCATTTAGAAGCTAAATCTGAACCTTGGCAAAGATTTATGAGAGCCAAATACTTCAGGAGTTCTGGGCACTTAAGACAGATATATTTGTAGGGGAGAGTGATGTTGGTGGGTAATGGGACATCTACTGAATTCTGGGGTGATGCCTGGTGTGGATCTACTCCCCTACTGGTGCAATTCCCTGGTTTGTATGACATTAGTAATGGCATTGGTTTATCTGTGGCTGAGATAGCTAGGAGAAGATGGCAGCTGAGTTTTAAAAGATGGCTGAATGTGGATCTTCATTCTGCCTTGCATACCTTATAGAGCAAACTGATGGGTGTTGCTTTAAATGATGAAAAAGATAAGCCTAAATGGAAATGGACTAAATCTGGTAAATTCACTATCAAATCTCTTTACTCCCACATTGCTAATAATGGTCCTGATAGATCATTTAAGTATTTGTGGAAAGCTAATATTCCTTTAAAAATAAAAGTGTGGCTTTGGTTAATTTGGCACAATGCTATAGCCACGAAGGATAATATGGTTAAAAGGAAACTAGTCATCAACCCGTGCGGCTGCACGGGCTAGTTATGTGTCGTAATCACTACATACTAAATTTATTTTTTATGTTTATTAAACACACAAAATATACTAATTCAAATTGGTGGCCAATAGGATTACAGATGTAACATATTACTACTAAAATATTGGATGGTTTACATTGATTTTCAGACGTAGAATATCAACTTATCTATTAGTACCCCATCTAATTGGTGGCAGCGGTTGGGGCTACAAACTATAAGCCACGCGTACCATTTTCGTATTAAACAAATACAACATTTTGCTGCAATCCATTATGCAAATCAAAGTCTTTCACTTTTTACATTTATCAAACTTCCATGCCAGTCAGCCTGTATTTTCAATCTTGGAGCTGTCCTATGGTACAGTCCATAGGTACAACCCTATGCATGTTTCGCAAGCCAACATTACAACAACGTAAGCATAGAAGACATGTAATTCCTATAACAGAAGCTCATTCAGCTAGCTAACTGAAGCGAATAACCATATGGTATTGAAAAAGAAAAATACTCACCATAACTAAGTGTATATATTTTCAGGTTAGGCTGATACACAACGAAAAGAGCTTTGAGACGGATAGAAACTGCAGAGGAAAAATGGGTAAAGAATTAGGAGAATTTCAAGATCGAAACCGCAGAGAAAAAAAGGTACATAATTCAGATAATTTGAAGAGAAGTTTGCTCCAGCCAAATGCAACCTTGCCATCGTATGCACATCCATTGAAGCTAGCGACAGTTCACCATGCATGCCACTTTGCAGCCAAATTATATAGAGTACTCCATTTAAACTAAAAATAATCCATAGATTACATGTAGATAGATTGCCTTAGCAGTAGAAAAAAGGATATATTTTCCTGTAGATAGAAAGGTAGATCTGTGAGATGGATAAAGGTATAAGGTATAAAAACTGTCGTTCAGATGCGACGAACCGTGCTTTGTATGTCTTGCCTTTTGTTCATATATAGGAAAGGAAATTAAGCTCCCAGCAGGGTGTAGAAGAAACATTTAAAAGAGATCCTCAATGTCAATTTTTGAAAACAGCAACGCCGATATATGCACGGGAAAATATATTGCCTCGCCCATAGGTGTTTCATGAGAGGAAAGAACAATGGGAAGCATCACTAAATGCAGAAGTAATTTGGTATTGTACCGGAAACAAAATAATTTGGCATGGCGCACAGCTGAACATATATTCAGTAGATTTTGTACTGGTTTAAGTAGACATGACAAAAAACTGTGGATAGACCATATGAGAGCATAACCGAAAATATACTAATATCCTAAAAGGTTCCTAGTATAACTCATCAAGTAACATATCTATACAGATTGGACATATATATATACTTAAGCTCCTACAGGAAATAACAGAATATATTGGTGTATTTTCCTCTACCGGCTCTATTCTAAAAGCATGATATAAGTATGTTGCGTAAAAGATGAGAAAATGGAACAGATCATAGAGTAACACAGTAAACATTAGCAGTACCACCTATTCCTGATTGTCCACAATGTGCAATAGGACTATTTTCTGTTGAAGCCGTAACATCAATGGAAGAACTGAAATCTGAATGTTGTGAGCATAACATGAGCGATTTGAATAGGGTATTATATGAAAATTATATGAGTAAATATATTACCAGGCAGATAATTTAAGCACACATACCTACTTTTCTAGTGAAGGGAGTAGGCGTTTCGGGCAACGAAACTGAATGGTGTCAAGAAGGTGAGTAGCTTCGCTGTAGTCTGCTGCAGTTCTTTCCTTAGAAACATCACCGATGGCAGCAGGCACCCAATATACATCAAACAGTCGTCGGTACATCTCCTCCATTGCATCAACCATCATGGGATAAATTCATCAATTGAAGACGCTAGATTGATGTGTGGTCAGAACTTGGAAGATGCAGAGATACAAAGTATGAAGAGCAACGGGATCAATCTAACATGTACGAACACTGATGCAGGGATTGAGTGCTGCTGCTGGAGGAGATGCAGACCACACCTGGTGGTTCTCCTTGTTCCGTACAGTGCTGATGGATGGGCATCTACAATACCTATGTTTTTAATCATGTGTTTTGGATTAATAAGATTTATAGGAGTTATGTGATTATAACAGGAGGTAGAGTACATCACAGATTTAAGGATAATGGGTTACTTGCCTGCAGTATAAGGATTTGAGTGACATGGGACAAACTCGAATAGTGTAGGGTGGCGCCATCTCTCTGCTCATAGTTCGTCCACTTGGTCTGAAGCTTCAGCAACAATGGCGGATGTCCAATCTGATTCTAACGGTGTTTGATGTGCCTACTTCTGCACTGCATCTTCCAAGTATAATTGCAGTTTGCTCTGGTCTTGAAGTTGAGGGGATTGAACGCCTTCTCCTCAGCCAACATGGATTGCATAGTTGTTGGGGAGTTGGGGTAGTGGAGATTCAACGTGGATGAAGATTGGAAATAAACTGGTTGGAACACTTTAGATGATTGTTGCGTGAAAACTACAGATTAGATAGGAGGAAGAGGATCGGATGAGGAGGAGCAGCGCTAGGGCTCTGTTTCTCTCGCCGACAGGATTGACCGAGGAAGAAGTCTGCAAGGAGATGTTTTTTTCTTCTAAAAGAGTTGCACGTGGGACAGCAGCCTAGGTTTTCTTTTCCTAAAAGTGCTATATACGTGGGAGGTGGGACATCAGCCTAGGACTCCAGCCTAGGTTTTCTTTTCCTAAAAGTGATATGTACGTGGGACAACAGCCTAGGACTCCTAAGTTGCCTCATCTGCACTAAACTTCTATTCCGTTATCTGGTGATAGTGGAACCCGGCAAATGTTGGTCGTATGGAAAAAAATCAAAGTACGAAACCTCGGCACGATTAATAATGTCTTGCATTGCATCATTGCGGACATCATCGAAATGTCAACACAGAAAGGTCGGCGTGTTGCAAGGAGCACTTTTTTTTTAGATTCACCGCGCATTTCATTCCAACGAGCACGGTACAGGATCACTCACCCCACACGCGGGATACAACCAGAGAAGGATACAGAAGGGACAGCTGTCCCACACACTCATCAATCCTCATTACGGCGGTGGTGCGTTGGTTAGGGCAATGCATGGCATCGTCCAAGTACGAAACCTAGGCAGGATTAATAATGTCTTCCATATTGCGCCATTGCGGACATCATCGAAATGTCTACACCTAAACCGCTGTAAGTTGTGTACGGATATAATACTGTACGTAAAATAAGTAAAATGATCAATCAGAGATCAATAGGGTACAGAAGAAGTGCAAAATTTAAAGCAACCACCATGCACACCATATGAGTACGACGAGTATAGTTGTTCCAACGAGGAGGAGAAGCTATTACCAAAAATAAATAAATAAAGAAGGAGCAGCTAGGTAGCTATAGCCAGCTTCTCTCCGTCGTGGTCGGAACCCTAGTTGTTTCCCACTGAAACCAGCACAAGGTACGTAGCGTATGGCTAGCAAAGCTAGTTTGCCAACCTGGCTAGACCTGTACGTGCTTTGAGATAGCGATGGTGATGGTCGAACATCTCGTCGCCGTCGGCAGAGACGTGGTCGCTAGCGAGCCGCCGATGCCGACGCTGACGCCGACGCCATCGGGGGGCACCAGCATCGCCAAGTCGACCATCATCTCGGTGGTGATCTGCGTCTTGTTCCTCCTGGTCTGCCTCTGCGGGTACATCCACGGGCACTGCCGCCGCGTCGACGACGGCAGCGCAGCGCCAGGGGGAGGCAGGGCATCGCCAGGGAGGGGCAAGCGCGGGCTGGACCAGTCGGTGGTGGCGACGTTCCCGATCTTGCCGTGGAGGGACCACCACAAAAAGGAGAAGAGGGCAATGAAGGAGGAGTGCTGCCCCGTGTGCCTGACAGCGTTCGAGGAAGACGACAACCTCCGGCTGCTGCCGCACTGCTCGCACGTGTTCCACCCGGAGTGCATCGACCCCTGGCTCCAGGCACGGGAAACCTGCCCCCTGTGCCGAGCCAACCTCGAGAAGCCGCTGCCGGCCGATGCCGTGGCGATACCGGCGGAGGAAGCCATGGAGCTCGAGATGCTACGCACGGACCGACGGGCGGCGAGGCTGCTAGCAGAGGGAAGCTGACACTGCCGGGTCAAGTAGCAATTCTGAGAGGGAGCCCCACCAAGAGCTAGCCTTCTGGCTCTGAGAGAGGTACGTACGTAGGAGGACGTGGCGCGGCAGGCGTCCTGGGTCGGTGTCGTGGGCCCGTCCTAAGGTTGTTCGTGTGATTCTATTCTGTTCGAGTATATCGCTTTGTACAACGATTTACGTACGTGATCTGTCCAGGTTGCTGCGCCAAGCCGTTGACGGGCACCATGTAAATAATGGAGTACCAACTCCATCTGGTATTGATATGGGTCGTGACTTCTTTATATATCAAAGGCGATCTTGGCCAATCGCCACATTGGCAATACTGAACAGTGCCCGATTTGTACCCAAGCTGCAGAGGATGCTAAACATGTTGAGTTCCTTCGCGAGTAAAAAGGTCCCCGCGTCGCCCTCCCGTGGCGACACGGGAAACACTAGCCACCACCGCCGGGAACCCCTTCCTCCGCCCAGCCCCGCATCGCCGCCGCCGGAGGGCTCGCCAGCGAAGCCGTGCCGTGCTGCGGGATGGTGGCGGCGGGGCGGATTCTTCTTGGTCGTGCGCTGCGCGGCCCCTCCCCCCCTCCCTGCCATCTCCCCCGAGATCCCATCTTGATCCCCTCTGGCAGCCCCCTCCCCCTCCCCCCCTCCCCGTCGGTGCGGCGAGTGTTGCAGTGTGCCTTGGCCATGGCCATGGACGCCCCTTCCGTGCAGCCCCCGCCCCGCTGACGGCACAGTCCAGCCATGCTCCTAGTACTGCTGCTGGCAAGGGAGCTAGACGTGGGCGTTGCAGCTAGTTGCGGGCCTGCCACATGCAGGCGGATCTTATCGTCTCGGGCGGCGCCCCCCTCCCCCCCCCCCCCCCCACCCCTCGCGCGAGTTGCGGTGGCAGCTCCGGCGTGGTTCCTTGTTGAGGCAATAGTGGTAGTTTCCCTAGCGGCAGCTGGCTTTGGCGGCGCGCCGGTCTGGTGGCGTGGTGGGCTCGTGGTGCCTCGCAGCAGGCCTTTGCTGGCGTTGCTCCAGCCCTGGAACTGCGTTCTCCCGTGTCCGTGGATTGCCGTCATCCTATGCTGGAGCGGCTCTGGCCCTGGCGATCTGCTAGCTACGTCCCATCCAGCTCACTCGACACGCCGGTGTCCTAACGGCTATGGCCCCGGCAAGTCTGATCTGCATTCCGCCAATTCCTAGCTCCTCGGCGTCGCCGGTCGCCTCCGCTTCCCCTGCGCCGGTTCTCTCTCGCCGCATCCTTGTCCCTGTACACCTCCTAGCCTCCAGCTTGTGCCAGATCATATGCTTGTGTGTCTGGCAGCGCCCGTTGCCACCCTCCGGCGGCAGGTGCAGTCCCACCAACCCCCTTACCGACTTGGCGGTTCCGACCGGCGGTGGCTTCCTCATCTCCGATTCTAGATCCGACGGTTATGGGATTGCACAGACTCAGGCCAGGGAGAAATCGCTGCTCGGCTTGCCGGTATTGGCAGCGGCGACACATGCGGGTGTCGTTTTCCCTTCTTGGCGGCGCTGCCATGGCCTTCATCTGCGCCCCTCTTCGAGATCTGGGGAAACCCTAGGTCCGGTCCTCCGGATCAGATGGAGATGGCGTCACGTCGTCGTTCTCCTTCATGAAAGCGCTATGTCGCTCGCGGCATCCCCAGTGTTGGCTTTGGCGATGTTGGACATCATGCTGGTTCGGCCTGCCTCTTGGTCAGGGCTTGGTGGGTTTAGCTGTGTTGTATGATCTGTTCGGGCCGAGCATCCATTGTCCCTCTGCTCCGGGCATCATGTTCACGCCTCCTTGCGTTCGTGCCATGTGTTGTAGCCTTCTTTGTACTCATTCTATTTCTTTCTATCAATGAAAAGACACGCAATCTTTGTGTATTCCTGAAAAAAAGAAATGTTAAGCATGTTCTGTTCCAGTGCCTGGAAAGAACTGAGCCTGCATGAGATTATCTTGCAATCTCTCCCGGTCCACCGTTCGCCTGCTGTTCCGGTTCGGTGGTTTTATATATAATATGTATTATAATATAGTGAACTGTACCACCGTGTTCCACAGGTGGCATCTACGATTGCATCTTTCTGGTCCCCGCTAGCCACCCGGGACACCGATGCTAGGACACGCGATGGAGATGACGTCGCTCATGTTTTGACTCGACAAGCCCATCATGGTCGTAAAAGACGGTCGAGATTTGGTCCTCTACCCCACTTTGCAGGTACTTCGGTGGCTAAATCAACTACTGCAACCAGGCGCCTAGCCCACAACGCCACCCCGCTTCGCAACCGCCCCGGAAAAGTAGGATCGCACGAGGCGATCAAAGGAGGCGACGAAGGTTCCCTTGCGTGCCGCCGGTGGCGCCGCCGGTTCCCTCTCTCTCCGTCGGCCGCTCCGGCGGCGGGAGGGAGGGGGAACCTCGGGTTTGTCCGCTAAGTGGGTGTGTGGTAGGGTTAGAGTTGAGGTTGATGCTGCCGAGGCCGTTGCGGTGGTGTCGTGTCGGAATAAGTTTCTCCGGGCTCCGTTCGCGGTCAGGCGAGGCTTTTGCCTTCGTCTAGGAGCCATCGGGGTGGGGGATCCCCGGATCTCGCCGAGGTCGCGGGCTATGGTGGCTGGAGGTCCATCGGCACTGGCCGTTTGGGTCCTCAGATGGGCGATGGATGCAGGGAGACGAAGACCTTTCTTCTTCCTTCTTGGTATGATTTGCTGCTGCTGTTCTTCTCTTTCCTCTGCGCTGATGCTGGAGGGAGATCCTGCTTTGCCCGGGCAGATGGCCCGGCCGCGGTGCTGGAGCGGTCGGATGACTCGAGTTCTCTTCCTTCCGGAAAGGACACTTTTCGCGGTACTCAAAGCCAAAGATGGCGACGGCTGTTGCAGGTGTGTTGGATTGATGTCCATGCCCTCTCGGCGCTGGTGTCAAGAAAGAAGGAAGCAGCGTGGCGGCAATTGTACCGTGGTTGAAGATGATGACCTGCTTGCGCCTGGTTGCAGATCTTTCTGCTGCAGGGGTCTTCTCTCAAGATTCAGGGATGATGACACAGGGCTCCGGAGGTCTTTTGGTGTTATGGTTGTCTTAGGGTACTCTAGGTGTTCATAGTCGTTTGTGTTTGCATTTCAGTGTGCTTGTAAGGGTCAACTACTTTGTACTGTTTCGTGATTTGAAGGAAAAAATTCTCAAAAAAAAAAAGGTACTTCGGTTGCTAAATTTCTCGATGTTTTCCATCACCAACAAAAGCTATAATATGCGCAAAAAAAAACCTATAACGAATTTTTTTAGGCCTTTGGTGTTGGTTATAATTTTAACTTTATTTAGAGTCATTTCTATGTCTATGATTTTATTTATGGCTAGGTCTCAGTCAACTGAGACTTAACCAAGTCTCAGTCAAGTGATATAGAATGTAAGAAGAAAAAGAAAAATTGAAAAGAATTTTTTTGTACGAATCTCAATGCAAAATCAAAGGAAGATAGCATCGACTGACACGTAACGAAGTCTCAGTCGACTAAGACTTATCAAAACTGTTTTAGTTACCCAGTTATCTGGTAGTATCTGTTGTTATATTTAACTAATACGCCAGATTTGATTGATAGAAAAAACATACGGTCTACGCGTCCTCGGACAAGAGAACAAAGAACAGTTTGTTTCCTCATGGCACATGCTGCCAGCCAACTAAACAGACTATACATCAATATATAATAGTAAGGGTAGTTATCCACTGCACTTGCATGTTGAACCATGTGACCACATCACATCGTTTGGGGGTTCTTTCCGTCGCTGGCGCAAAAATCTTATTTTAACGCTCTCATCAATTTGTTAATCTTGTATAAGATCAGTGGCTTCAGCCACACGCAGCCATATTTTAACGCAATTCGTAGTTATCCGTTTGTTTCATCCGTCGTCGCCACCATGCTGTACAGTGCACACGCGATCCATATCTTTGCTACCGTCTGCAGATAGATAAGCACCTGTGTGGTAGCAGTGGCGGAGCTATGTAGAGGTGGGGGCCCCCGCCCTCTTGAACCAAGTTGTGAAGAAATTTTTTTTTTTGGGAGGGCTTAAATAGGAAAAATATTAGTCTCTGAAATACTATATTTGTCGATACAGTTTGATTTCCGTAAAACTAGCCGGGTTCACCTACGCGTAATTTGTGTTGCTTGTTCAAAGTTTTTCAAAACTTTAGGGGTTTAGACTCAACGTATTCAAGAAATTCTTTATATGATTTATTAAATATCATAACATTTTTACTTCTTTATCTCTATTTTGTATGCTCAAATTTTGTGCTTTGCTTTATAATTTTAATCTTAGAATCTATTATTTTAGGAACTAAATATATTTTAATGACAAATTTCCAGGAAATTTAAGTTACCATTTTATTTACATCTATTTAGAAATGCCTACCTCAAGACGTAAACAGAAAACCGACACATGAGTTTGTCCTTTGCTGAATCGAGAAGTCGTCAATGTTGATGATAATTGTAGTGTCCATACCCTATGGACACTGAATATGTTCAACCTAGCTAGTATTCGATATGCAATATGCTTATTTGGTACAGTACGCCACCTCCGGTAAGCACTCGAATGTCAACTTGGTTCTCACATATTAACTCTGCTGTGTCAATAGTACTCATATATTTCCTAATGTCTATTTTATCCAACTTCTAAATAGGTGTCTCTTTTTGAATGGGTGTGTGATAGCTATGCTGACCGACTTGTTCATTGTTCTAATAAAATGATCAAAATTGTATTAAAGTTTCAGTAGCCTTTGTCTTATCTACCCCCATCGTTCCTTATTTCTTCCCTGCCCTTTCTTCATGGGATCCCTTCTTGTATCATCAATTTATTTCTTGTTTCACTTGCAGTTCGGATCAGGATTGTTGGGAGGTAGTGATATATAGAGTACAGAGATAGCTAGCTCGTCCCTTTTGATTGTATAGACATCCTTCATGTTAATCTGCTGGATTCGTCAAGTTTGCCGCCGGAGTTTGATTAGGCGATTTGGGTGAGGATGAGACGATGATATAGAGGAGTACAGAGATAGCTAGCTCGTCCATTTTGACTGTATAGACATCCTTAATATGCTGTTGTGTCCGTGATCAGAAAAACTGCCAATTGTTAAGAGAAGGCGACACGGGGTAGATGGCGAGGAAGTGGAAGATCCGATGAATATGGCGGCCTCCCCGGAACTGTCATGGTTTGGGCAATCCCGCAACAGTTCATGAAGTCCGTGATCTCACGGCAAAAATTGCCCCGGCCGTGCTATGTCTTGTAGAAACGCAAATCCCTAGAGCACGGGCCGAGTTCTTGGCTCAATCTTTTGGTTTTGATAGATCATATGTTGTTGGAAGTTCAGGTAGAAGTGGTGGTCTTGTAATATTTTGGAATGATGCAATAAAACTAGAGGTTATCGGCTACTCTAGATACCACATCGATGCAATTATTTCAAATTTAGGGCCTTCTCCGTGGAGGCTCACATGTGTATATGGCGAAGCTCGGGTGGCGGAGAGATATAGGACGTGGGATACCCTGTGTTCCATCGCAAGCACGTCTGACCTGCCATGGTTGGTGTTGGGTGATTTCAACGAAGTTCTCATTCAGGCATAGCATGATGGCACAAATCCAAGGGCTCAAGGTCAGATGGACAGATTTAGAGACGCGCTTGATATATGCGGGCTTGCAGATCTGGGCTACAAGGGTAGGATGTGGACCTTTGAGAAGAGATTGTCAGGCGGGTCTTACAGCTGAGTTCGTCTGGACCGGGCAGTGGCTGATTCTTCATGGAGTTCTTTGTTTCCTTTGGCTGAAGTGGAGAACGGTACTGCAGCTACTAGTGACCATGGACCCATTATCCTCTCACTCATGGAGGCGGATGTGCAGAGAAGTGGGCCGAAGAGCTTCAGATATGAACTTATATCGGACAGACATCCTGAATTGATCTCCTTTGTTGATACGGAATGGAATAGTAAGCCTAGAGGCTCGACACCTACTGAAGTACAGGAGAAACTAAAGCAACTTGGTGAAAACCTATTCAGCTGGGAAAGACACACGTTTGGACACGTCAAGGGAGAAATAAAACAGCTCAAACGTCATCTAGAAGTACTGAAAATTATACCAGGGCGGGTTGGCCCAAGCCATTTGGAAATCAAGGTTACTGACAGGTAGGTTGAGCTATATCAGCGGGAAGAAGTACTGGAAAGGCAAAGACGGAGAGTAGACTGGCTTACCCATGGGGACAAGAACACGAAATATTTCCAGAGAAGGGCATCAATGAGGAGGAAGAAAAATCGAATATCGGCATTAACAAAACCTGATGGACAGTCGACGGAAAATGTGGAAGAAATGGAGTCGATGATGACTCAGTTTTCTAAGGACCTTTACACAACAGAAGGGTGTAACAATATGCATGGAGTATTGGATTTGGTCCCCATAACTGTTACTAGTGACATGCGAGCCCGACTAGATGCTGTCTATACGGAAGATGAGGTTAAAACTGCCCTGTATCAAATGTATCCGTCGAAGGCCCCGGGTCCCGATGGCTTTCCCGCTCATTTCTTCCAAAAGCATTGGGCTGTTTGTGGAGCAGAAGTTACTTCTGCAGTTCTTAAGATTGTGGAAGGGAAGGAGACTGCAGAAGGGATCAATAAAACATACTTGGTATTAATTCCCAAGGTAAAGGATCCAACCTTACTCTCACAATTCCGTCCTATAAATTTATGTAATGTCCTTTACAAGATAGCATCGAAGGCGATTCCCTATCGATAGGTGATATTACCAGACATTATTTCTGTGGAGTAGTCTTCTTTTGTTCCAGGACAGTTAATCACAGATAATATCATTGTTGCTTACGAATGTCTACACTTCATGAAGCGCAACAAAGCTATTAAGCACCATCACTGTGCTCTCAAGCTACATACGATGAAGGCTTATGATAGAGTTGAATGGGACTATCTGCGAGCAATTTTGAGTAAACTGGGCTTCTCGGATAGATGGGAGAACATTGTTATGAATCTTGTGAGTTCAGTTTCATATTCAGTCTTGTTCAATGGTAAGAATTTGGATGAGTTTAGACCGAGCAGAGGTATTCGGCAGGGAGATCCAATCTCCCCTTACCTGTTTTTGTTGGCAGCAGAGGGCCTTTCGTGCCACCTAAAAAACTTGAATCAGTCATCTCAGATTGGTGGGATACAAGTGGCGCTCACCTGTTAATCATCTTTTGTTTGCAGATGATAGCCTTCTATTTTTCAAAACGAATGGTGGAGGGGTGACTGAGGTGTCAAACCTATTGGAAACTTATTATCAAGCTTTAGGATAGAGAGTTAACCAAGCAAAGTCATCAATCTTCTTTAGCAAGGGTTGTCTTGCTAATGTCAAGGAGGAGATAAAGGGGTTGCTGAACGTCCCAAATGAAACATTGAATGAAAAGCACCTTGGCATGCCGTCTGATGTGGGTACTTAAAAAAATGGGGCGTTTAAATATCTGAAGGATAGATTGTGGAACAAAGTCAAGGGCTGGATTGAGAAGACTATTTCTTCGGCAGGTAAAGAGGTGTTAGTAAAATTTGTGGCACAGGCCGTGCCAGTCTTTACTATGTCCTGTGTTAAGCTTCCAAGAGGTTTATGCGAACATTTGAATAAGCTCATAAGGCAATTCTGGTGGGGATGCAAAGAAGGGAAGCGCAAACCTAATTGGGTTTCATGGCAAACTATGACACAGCCGAAGTTTATGGGTGGTCTTGGATTCCGAGATTATGAACTCTTCAACCTTGCATTGTTGGCAAGACAATCGTGGAGGTTATTATAGCAGCAGGATTCCTTGTGCGCTCGTATAATGAAGGCCATTTATTACCCAAGTGCAACTATACTTACAGCCGAACTAGGGTGCCATCCTTCTTAGATCTAGATAGCCATTTTGGAAGGGAGGGATGTGATGAACCAAGGGTTAATAAGGAGAATAGTTGATGGTGAAACAACCCGAATTTGGGCTGATAATTGGGTTCCTAGGAACGGAGCAATGCGACCTATTGCTTGTCTTGCGGCTGATCCTCCAGTGATGGTTAGTGATCTAATTGATAGTACAAATGCCTCCTGGAGGAGAGACAGAGTCGAAGAAGTGTTTATAGCGGCTGGTTCGAACATCATACTTAGTACACCCTTATGTACACGGAGGGTTGATGATTTCTGGGCATGGAATAATGAGAAGACTAGACTATTCTCAGTCCGATCGGCATACAAGATGTTAGTGGATACGAAGAGAAGACGAGAGGACTGGCTTGAAGGAAGAGCTGGGAGTTAAAATTATGAAGATGAAGCAAAATCATGGACCTCTTTGGTCGGTCAAGGTTCCAGGAAAAAATCGTAACTTTCTCTGGCGGCAAGCGAAGCACTCGATCCCTACAGAAGATGGGTGACATAAGAGGAAGATGGCGACAGTAGACAATTGCCAGATGTGTGGGGTGCCGAACTCTTGGCTCCACTCCCTCCTCAAGTGCTCGATGACGCGGTGTGTCTGGGCACTAGTAGATGATGATATTTCTGGTCTTATGCAAGCTACTACAGAACAGGATGCCCAACGATGGATTTTTACTATGATAGAAGAGCTGCCACACGAATCTTTGATCAAGATGGTTGTAACCTGCTGGGTGATATGGTCAGTGTGCAGGAAGGCCATCCATGAAGGGATCCTGCAGAACCCGCATGCTACTCACTCATTTGTTAACGCTTTCATCGCTGAGTTAGCAACCATTCGGGACCCCGGCAGGGTTCAGGCACAGTAACCTAGAGATGGTAACAGAAGGCTAGACGAGAGGTATGTTTGAAGAGCGCCGGGAATAGGAGAGGCAAAAGTACATGTGGACGGAGGACTGTCAAGGAATGGAGGTATAGAAGCTTCAGCGGCGGTATGCAGAGATTATAATGGCAATTTTTTGGGTTCTTCAGCAATGGTCTTCAGCAATGTTCACGATCCAGCAACGCCCGAAGTACTAGCCTGCCGAGAAGCGTTAGCTTTGGCCCTTGATCTCTCCTTACAGCGCACTGTCATTGGATGTGATTCTAAAACGGTTGTCGCGGAGATTAAGCATGGAAGTGAAGGAAGATACAGTGCTATGAGCCTCAAAATTTAAGAAATGGCCTTCAAACACAAAATTACAAATCGTATTGTTGTTGTACTCTTCTGGCATGTGTACCTGATCGATTATGCATCAAGATATGCATGCAAAACTCATTTCAAAGGCAGGAATCCAAAGCTGATCCCGAGCTCACATGCTACCGGTTGAACAGTAAATTCAAATAAAATACCAAATAAATTCAAAAAAAATGAAAAATTTCTACATAAAAGATGATCGACTCTGTGTGAAAATTTGCAAGCACCTAGAAGAATCAATCATCTTTGATGTATAAAAATTTATTTATTTTTAAATTTGTTTCCTATTCTTTCTGAATATATTGTTCACACGGGTGAAGATGCACCGGAGCACCAAAACACCGATCTCGGAGCTTCACAGCACAGTTGTAGTTTTCTTTTTGTTGGGGTGTCCCTGTGAAAAAGTTCCAGCACACCTGGACTTCTCGCGTCTTCGCAGATATGTGTACGTGTTTGTCCTGTAATCTTCTTTGACTTGGATTAACACGTAGTCTCTTCGTCCCAAAATTGTACTAAATCAAAGACACTTATTTTGAGACGGAGGCCTTTTGAAGGAAAAGAAAAGACAGAAAAAGAAGCGCAGCCAAGCCAATCAATCTCCCCCTCCCGTCACATGTTTGTTTGCTACTGCGAGCTGTCCTTTTCCGGCTATCCAATTTCACTTTGGCATCACCAGTGACTTGGATGAGTATATACACGGCAACGACACAGTATATAATCAGCAGTGGCACCGTCAATCTCCAAGCTCCGTTCACTCGTCTACCTAGATTGGTCTTAAATGCTCTTTTTCTTCTGAAAGTTGAACAAAACCACGTACGCGGTGCGGCAAGCATGCAGCAGCAAGAGGAGGACATCGTGATCGTGGGCGCCGGCCTCGCCGGCCTCGCCGTGGCACTCGGGCTACACAGGAAAGGGGTGAGGAGCGTGGTGGTGCTGGAGTCGTCGCCGGCGCTCCGGGCGTCGGGGTTCGCCCTCCCCACGTGGTCTAACGCCTTCCGTGCGCTCGACGCCCTCGGGGTCGGCGACAAGATCAGGGAGCTCCATCCACTGGCCCAGGGGCTACGCGCCCTTTCTTGGTCCACGGGAGAGGTGGCACAGGAACTGGACTTCAGGAACGAGTTCCGCTGCGTCCGGCGAGACTTGCTGCTCCAGGTCGTGGCGGCGGAGCTGCCGAGCGGCGCCATCCGCTACTCCTCCAAGGTCGTCTCCGTCGAGGACGGCGGTGACGGCAAGACCACCGTACATCTCGCCGACGGCTCAGCCCTCCGGGCAAAGGTGCTGGTCGGATGCGACGGGATCAACTCCGTGGTGGCGAAATGGCTGGGGCTCGCCAAGCCATCGCACTCCGGGCGCTCCGCCACCAGAGGCCTCGCGCGTTACCCCGGCGGCCACGCCTTCGAACCCAAGTTCCTGCAGCTCTTTGGCCGGGGCTTCCGCTTCGGCCTCGTGCCCTGCAACCACACCGACGTCTACTGGTTCTACACATGGTCGCGTTCCAAAAACGGTCAGTTTACTCTACTCTACATAGCTACTCTTGTTTCGTGTGTGCATCGAGCACGCAATGCATGCATGCATCCATGGCGATGGTGATGCCAGATGAGATGTTCGGTACGTGTCCGTTTACTGTCTCCCGCTGACAATGACATACGTGCAGATGACGGTGTCGACGAGAGCGGCGCCAAGATGAAGCAGTACGTGCTGAGCAAGCTGAGGAGCTCCTCCAAGGTGCCCGCGGAGGCGCTGGAGGTGGTGGAGAGGAGCGAGATGAGCGACGACGCTCCCGCCGTGCCGCTGCGGTTCCGGCCGCCGTTCTCGCTCGTCTTCGCGGCCATCAGCAAGGGGAACGCATGCGTCGCGGGCGATGCGCTGCACCCGATGACGCCAGACCTGGGCCAAGGCGGATGCGCGGCGCTGGAGGACAGCGTCGTCCTGGCCAGATGCCTCGGCGAGGCCATCCTCGGCGCGGCAGGCAGCACGGAGGAGGGCAGGATTGAGTTGGGTCTGCGCAGGTATGCCGGGATAAGGCGGTGGAGGAGCATCGAGCTCATAGGAACCGCCTATGTGGTCGGCTTCCTGCAGCAGAGTGACAACGCGATCGTAAGCTTTTTGTGGGACAAGGTCCTCGCTGGAGTGCTCACCGGAAGACTTCTGAAAATGGCCGACTACGACTGCGAAACGCTCTGAAGCATGTTGGAGACGATGCCGACGGCGAACAAGGCCCCTCCTCCCGTCCGCCACAGGGCTTCCCCTGCCCGAATCTGCTTCGTGCGGTACTCTGCCCTCTCCGGCGCCGGCGAAGGTGCACGAGGGAGGGAGAGAGATACGAGGAACGGCCCACGGTGTTGGAATGAGAGGGAAAGCCTGGGTTTGGTTTGGGATATATACCGTGTACGGTAGCATGTGCTCCCTTTGTAAAGAAATATAAAAGCGTTTAGATCATGATCTAAACATGATCTAAACGCTCTTATATTTCTTTACAGAGGGAGTATTTCATGTATTAATTCCTATACCTCGGTCGTATGTTTTCTAATAATAATAAAATAAAAGGAGGGGCAATTATCCTGTGATTGAAAAGTACCTCAACCCACCGGCCCAGTGGCGAAGGCAGCCTGAAATATCTATTGGGTCAATGCTATTTTTTTAGGATTATTTTCTGTATGGGTATGGCTAGGTCTCAGTCGACTAAGACTTAACCAAGTCTAAGTCAAGGCATATAGTATGTAAGAAGAAAAAGAAAAACTGAAAAGAATTTTTGCACGAATCTTCATGCAAAATCAAATAAAGATACTATCGACTGAGACATAACGAAGTCTAAGTCGACGGAGACTTAGCAAAACTGTTTCTGTATAGTGTACAGTAATTGCACAATAAATTTAGGCTACTTTTCCAAAAAGCTATGGGGTCTGTTGACCCCACAGCTTATACCAACCGTCCAGTATCAGTGCACCCGACGCTGAGAAATAGATGGTATCTGCTGGTACTTGCATGTCAACAGCGCGGCGCCCACTGTCACCAAATACCAAGCTGTTAGAGTAGTATTAGTTGCTTATTAATTAAGCAATAATTAAGCACCTTGTTGCTTACTCCCTCCGTTACTTTATTAAGGTCCTGTTTGGTTAAAAAGTCCTAGGACTTTTTTTTAGTCCCAACTAAAGAGTCCCTAGTCTCTACCTGTTTGGTTTCAGAGACTAAACATGGACTAGAGGTTATTAAATGACATGCTAAAAGACCATGTTACTCCTAGTAATGAACTAATAGAGATAAGGTACGGTGCGGAGCAGGGGCAACTGTTGGACAAAGTCCCAAAAGGACTCTCCCTCAGGGTCTTCTTTCTTTATTCCCAAATGCCCACTTTTAGTCCCTAAAAGTCCCTCCTGTTTGGTTTAGATAGGACTAAAAGAGACTTTTTTTAGTCCGTACACCAAAAAATCTCTGTAAACAAACACCCTCTAAGGTGTATTTTTGTGGGCAAGGTGACCAAAGCGCAAAATTTGGGAGGACTTGGGATGAAAATACCCGTGGCTAATTCCATTTGAGTATCTATTAAAAATAAAACACAGGCTACAATCCAGCTTCAACCGGAAACAGATGATTCGCTGGCCCGCATCAATAAAGTTAGCTATAGAGCTGCGAGAGAGATAGGATTGCATGCAGTCAGGAGAGTAAGTCTGATTTTTTTTTCCTAACAAAGGAGCAAGGGAGAGAAAAGTACGTATGATATTTTATTTCCTAAGAGCATCTCCAACGGCTGATGAAAAATTTTGGTGCCCTAAAATGGTTTTAGGTAGGAGAGAGAAGGTTTTTGGGTACCGTGGCTGCTGTTGCTTTAACATATGCCCAAAAACTGGTGCCCAAAAAATTGAGAACCACATGAAACGTGACGATCCAACAACGGGGACGCCGGGAGGCAGATCCGATGGCAGGGAGGAGCTCGGCGGGGATGGCGACGGTGACGGCGGAATCCAGTGGCGGGGAAGTTCGGGGATGGTGGCAGAAGCTTGAGGACGGCGGCGAGGTGCTCGGGGACAACAACGGGAGCTCGGGGACGGCGGCGGGACGGGGCGGCCGTGTCGCGTGCTTGGTGGGGATAGGCGGCTGCGGTGGACGGCACCGAAGGGCGGGCTGGGGCGGTCGGCGTCGGCGGGACGGTGTAGCTGTGTTGCGAGCTCGGCGGGGTCGGATATGCTCTAACAAACCTAGCACGAGAGAGATACGTTTGCATGATTCTTTTGCCCTGAATTTTGGCCGACGATCTGCGCTAGCCAACCGGCGCCAGCTCCCGATCAGTGGGCGAGCGAGCCATCCGATCCGGCCTCCTGCAGCCGTTAGATGAGTCTTAGGATCCCACCCACCCCGACGGAACAAACTGAATTGCTGCAATGGCCACACCTGGCTGGCCGGCCCATGTGAAGAAGCAAACGTGAAAAGAGCTGCCCCCTCCGCCGCGGCGCTCATCTCCGGCGGGTTCCTTGAGGGTTCTTCGCCACCGGCCGAGGAGAAAGCTCACAGCGAGCCCCACGCCTATGCTGCAACCATGTCTTACTTGTGAGGCGGACTACTATCTGGCATAGATGGAGCTCCGAATCTCGGCCCAATTGGTGCTGTTGGGGTGAGCTCCGCCGCCCTTGCTCGTCGAGTTTATTCATATCTGTTGGCTGCCGGCGCTGGGGGTACGATGGTGCAACGAAATCCATCCCACTACAGAACCCACCCCCCCCCCCCCCCCCCCCCCCCCCCCGTGTTCTTCGAGGAAGCTGCACAGCTAGGCCAAGATGGCATTGATTTGGTGAGTTCCTCAAAAACCCAAGGTGCTTGTAGCTCTTGCTTGTGCTTCAATGGTGTTCATCAGCAACCCCCTGGAAGCTTCCTTTTACATGCGAAATTGCTGCATCATGATCTGAATTTGCTGCATGCATGCTCTGTATGCTCTGAATTTGACTGAAAATATCATGCATATGTTCTACATGCTCTGAGTTTGGCTACAAATTTTTGCTGCAATGAAGTTGGCTTGGATACATTGCTGTTGAGAAATCTGTAGATGCTCTGAAGTTGGCTGGAGATCATGTTGTAGATGCTGCTACAAACAAAATATGTAGCTTTTGATGATGGCCAATGTTGATGCTCTATTGAATTTGGCCAAATGTTGCAAGCTCTGAAACATATGTACTTATGTAGATCTTGCTGTAGATACAATATTTGCACATTAATTGAGCCTCTCTGGACGATGCTTTTGATGGTTATTTGTACTGATTTTTTTTTAGAATGTTATGTTGCATAGCCTTATGTTCGCGAAATGTTACATACTCTGGAAAAAACTGTGAACCTAAGAAAAACCATGTAAATGCTCTGAAAAATTTGGTTATGTTGCATAGCCTTGTGTTAACAAAATGATCTTTGATGCTCTCTTTGAATTTGGCTTCATGATAATGCTGCATTGGCATGTAGAAAAAAAATATGTAGGCATTTATGTGGGATGCTATAAATTTGTGAACTAAAAAATAACTTGGGCTCTGATTTGTTGCAGGATGATGCTCCGGAGCCTTTAATTTTTCTTGATGATGCATAGCGACATGCTACAGTAAAAGAACCCCCGGGCGGCTTTGATCTGAACCAACTATCAAAATCGGAGAGCGAAGGCATGATGCAGCAGAACATGGAGGATGCAGCAGAGAGCTTTGGCCTTGATGCCCAGAACATGTTCGATGAGGATGCTGCAATGCTTGATGAAGAGCCTGATGAGGATGTATTATCTTAGCCAGTGGTTCCTTTCATTGGCATGATATTTCATAATGTTGTCGAAGCGCAACGAGTATACAACGATTATACAAGATGGGCTTCGGCACTCGCATTGCGACCTCCATGGACAGCAGGAAGAGAGGTGCTGAGAAAGTACTTATCAAGAGGGTTTTTGAATGCATACATTCCGGGAAAACTGGTGAGAAGAATGGTGGCCACGTCTCTGACAGCATTGTGACAAGTTAATATGATGCTACTGACATGACCTTTGCTGGTCACCAAAATTTCTCCAGCAAACAGGGTGGTGTCTCTATG
Organism: Thinopyrum elongatum; assembly: GCA_011799875.1. Lineage (NCBI taxonomy): Eukaryota > Viridiplantae > Streptophyta > Magnoliopsida > Poales > Poaceae > Thinopyrum > Thinopyrum elongatum. The sequence continues at coordinate 717,958,560 of CM022303.1, forward strand.
GATATGGGTGACACGAGGCAGAGGAACAAGTTGCTGCGGTATGATTGCAAGGCGCACATGGGTGTTACCCACCGAGATGGTAGTTGGATTGTAACTGTTTTCCAGGCTGAGCAGACACACCCCATGATGTCGCAGCTGGGCTGTCAGAGATACTACAGTTCTCATAGGAAGATCTCGGAGTAGGACTACCAATACCTAGTCTCCCTGCATAATCGTGAAATATCGAGAGCGAATGTGATAGGGCTCCTTGGAGATGCACATTGCTGCGATCCGAGGAGCTTGCCGCATGTGAAGAGAGATGTGATGAACATAAGAGCAAAGCTGCGACAGGGCCTGTCGTTGCGAGACTTGAAGGTCACTGTTGAGTACTTCAAGAGAAGGAAAGCGTAGAACCCGAACTTCTTCTTCGCAAAACAAGTGGATGCTGATCAGGCCGTCAGGCACTTTTCTGGGTCGATGCAAGGACAAGGGATTATACCCCAAGTACAGAGATTGTGTCTTATTCGACACAACTTTCTGCCTGAATCGTTACAACCTATCGTTCACAGCGATTGTAGGGATAAACAATCACACACATAGTGTGCTTGGGTTACACTTTGCTGCCAGACGACAAGATCGAGACTTTCAAATGGATCTTTGAGTAGTGGATGTTGGCAATGAATCAATAGCACCCGGTGAACATAATGACTGATCAAAACCAAGTGATGGTGGCAGCTATCTCCCAAGTTTTCCCATCCTCAACCCAAAGATGTGGCAAGTGGCATGTCATGCGTGTTGCAAGGACCAAGCTAGGGAAGCTGTTGGGTAAGGATGAGCCTTTTGCTGATGCCTTCTACAGTTGCATCAACAAGTCAGACACCGCGAGGAGTTTGAGGCCACTTGGCAGCAGATGGTGCAATTCTACGGCTTGGATACTAAGAAACACCTAAAAAACATATGGCATACCAGGAAGGCATGGGCGCCCGTGTACTTTAGGCAGAAATTCTTCCCATTCACGGGCACAACCATGCGGTCCGAGGGGCTGAATTCCTAATTCAATAGTTTAAATCACCCCGGCGACTTGGTTTAGACTTTTGTGCAACAGTTTGAGCTGTGTTAGGAGTTGATGCTCGATCGCGAGGATAATGCTAAGTTCATCTATGAGGCGATGAGACCGCTGCTGTGTGGCAAGTAAGTTCATTTTTTCAGTTCTGAACATACTTTGCACATAGTTTTAATTGCAGCATGTGATTGCAACCTATGTAGCATTCTTAGTTAATGTTAGAAATGGTTTTTTTTTGTAGTTACAACATTGAGAAGCAGGCTCTAGAGTTCTATACAAGAGAGGAGTTTTGCAAATTTCAGAAACCAATTGCTGAATCCACAGGGTTTGCTCTGCATCAGGTGCAAGCTGATGGGCTCTTGTTTCATCTTGTTGCGAATGACGGGGTGGACACTAAAGAGTACATAGTGCGCCTTGTCCTTCACGATGAGAAGTACATATGCAGCTGCAATGTAACACCCTGGTTTTTGCCCCTTTTCTTTTTCAAAGATTTATTTGGATTTTATTTGGATCAACGTCCGAAAATTCTTTTGGACTTAACTCGGGAAATCTTTTTCTCTCTTTTTTTCCCAAGTGGACCCAACTCCTCAAGACCTCACCAAAGCAATGCCATATCTATCCTAGCTTTCCCATCAACTTGATTCTAATAAAATATTTCTTTTTCCCATAAAGGAATATCCATTTATTTCATGGGTTGTGAAGCAACCTATATTTCTATCTTTCCAAAGATTCCCGAAATATTCGCATAAATTCTGTGGCTAATATAAACCCAAGATCTAGAAAAATATCTCGGTGCTCAATGTATTTTTTTAGCACAAGGTCAAACCCTATGTTGTGTCCGGATTTGTAGCTTGTGAAGCAAGTATCCTTTAACCTTATCCATTTGAGGTGAAAATTAGTGGAATCACTCATCTTACCATTCTACCAGAACCCTCCAAAATTCTGATCAAATCACAAGGTCAATTCTCCACAAAACGTCAGAAACACTTGTTGTCCAGAACTACTTTGAGGTCAAAGCATTCAGTGCAAGCCTACCCTCTGGATTCCAGTGACATGGTTGGACTGCTCAAAGTTCTGATCGACGTGTAGAACAAAGTTTGACAGCCAGGCATGCACCAGAGCGCCAGGACGCATGGTGAGCAAGCCATTAGCATGCGAAATGGGCGTTCTGCACCGCGGGTCTCATCGGGAGGTCTACTCCGGCCAGCCACCTCTTGTTCGCATGCACCGACTAGCTTCGCACCTCACATGTAGAACTCTCCCAGTCAGTTCCCCAGTCGGCCACTTCCATGCCGTATCGCGCCAAGCGCCGCCGCACAGTGCGAGCCCGTGACTGATACGTGTCAAATGTATTTATAATTTTTGATTGTTTCATCCTATTATTATAGCACTTTTGCATACTTTTTATATTAATTTTTATTATTTTTCTAGACTAACATATTAATTCAGTGCCCAGATCTAGTTGCAGTTTTTTGTTATTTTTGGACTTTCAGGAAAATCAATTTTATGGGTATAAAAAAATCAGGAAAAAAATACAAAAAAAAGGTTCAAGTCCAGAAGCTTCCGGAGGAACCTGGACCCACCTGGGGGGCCTCCCATGGCCACCACGCGGCCAAGTGGCGCGGCCGGGGGTTTGGCCGCGTGGGCCCCATGTAGCTCCGTTCCACCGCCTCCCGGTGCCCACGCCTTTATATTTACCCCAAAACCCCAAATTTCACATCGACGGATTTTTTTTCTGCTGCCGCACCTCTCTGTTCCGCGAAGATCCAATCTGGATGCCTGTTCCAGTTCTCTGCCAGAGGGGGAATCCATCTCCGGAGCTATCTTCATGAACCTTGCTAGCACCATGACAATGTGTTAGTAGTTTCCCTTTGGACTACGGGTCCATAGTAGTAGCTAGATGGCATCGTCTCTCCCTTTTCACTTCAATACAATGATCTCATGAGATGCCTTTCATGATTGAGATCCATCTGATGTAATCTGAGGTGTGTTTGTTGGCATATGATGAATTGTCACTTTATGATCAGATCTATTCATGAATTCTTTTGAGATTCCTTTGGTTTCTTTGCTGCATAATTCTTATTCATATATGCTCTCCGATCCATTTGTCTTTCTTTAACCAAGTTTGATGAGTGGTCTCCAAGAGGGAGTTGTGTATGATAGTTGGGTTCAATCTTGCAAGTAATCTACCACAGTGACAGAAAGTGGAAAAGGCTTGTATTGTGTTGTTGCCACTAAGGATAAAAAGATAGTTGCATAGTTGTCCTTTGAACGCAGGGTGAAGACAATATATTATCACCATTATGTCACTTAATGCAATGCTTTGTTTTACTTAATACTTTGAGACGCATGCTGGATAGCGGTCTTGGGGCGGAGCATTAGCCATAGATGCAGTTGGATAACTGTCTATAGATACACGGATGTAATGCCTATATGTAATCATGACATGAATAATCATAGTCATAAAAACTGCAATTTAATCGATGCTCAACTGTAATTTGTTCACCACACCTATTTATCTTGCTTGGAGAGATGCCTCTAGTGAAACTATGGATCCCGGTCCAATTTAATACTTTTCCTTTCATCATCGATCACTTGCTTTACTATCATTTATATTCTAAACATTTGTCTTATCTATAGTTATTTATCAATTCCTACCACACTATACCTTTAATCTTGTAACTAGCAAGACAAGAAGCCTGAAAACCTTCCTGTCTTTGTTGGGGTGAAGCAAAAGTTTGCTAGTTGTCTGAAGGTAATAATCATTAGCTGAGGTACGGTAGTTCCTACTGGTTCGATAAACCTTGGTTCACAACTGAGGGAAATACTTGCTGCTGGGGTACATCATCCCTTCCACTTGGGGGTTCCCCACAACTTCTGCGGAAGTAGTAGTGACCCCCGCTCTAGTCTTCCCCATTGACACCTTCCCTCGCCATCGTGTCACCTCTGACCTCCCGTCGAGTCAGCACCTCTTGCAGCTAGCTAGCTCAGCCCCCCCCCCCCCCCCCGCCTGGCCAGCAAACCATGGCGTCTTCTGCCCACGGCACCCTCGCCATGCTATAAAAACTATGCCCCTCGCTCGTTTCAGCACGGCACCAAACCCCAACCCTCCTCAATCGATCGCCAAGCCGTAGAGGAGAGGCCAAGAGGGCCTCCTAACTCAAATTCGAGTAGACGTTCCACCGCTCAGACATCGCCGTGTAGGGTAACGCAGCAGAAAACAAAAATATTTCTGACCTATGCACCAGCCCAGGACCACTATGGAGACTGCATACAAGGTTTGATCATTTCGTTACCGACTCGAAGCGCAGCGGAAGTAGAGTCGATGACGATCGGCGGTGCAGATCCCCGCAGCTAGGATTTACAACCTCCCAACCGCGAGGATGTATACCCTCGTCTTCCCTTCGGACAGCCCTCCGGGAGGCTGTCGAACAGTCCCCCAGACGATGTCGCGGACAGCCCTTCGGGAGGACCTTCGAAACTCGAACGGTCACTCGGACAGCCCTTCGGGAGGACTCACAGAACTTGGACCGTCACTTGGACAGCCCTTCGGGAGGCACTCTCGAACAGCCCCTCGGGCACTAAGATCGAAACTACGACCTCTCTAAAGAGTTGCACACATACGGTGTCATCTATCCGGCAGGGCTTCGCCGTCCAGAACTAGTTCCCACCGGAACCCAGACAGCCTTTCGGCTCTAGGAAACTCTTTTCGTGGGAGGGAGAGAGAAGCCAGATCATTGCATGGCACTTGTATGTGAGAAGGGATGAGTGTGGAGGGCTGCCCCTCCACCTCTATTTATAGGATAGCCAAGGGGTAAAGATGTCATACAAAAAAACCCCAAAGTACCCCCACTTTATGCCTTTCCACAAAAGAATAAAGATAAAAGGGGTGCCATGTGGAGCTCCAAGGAGCTCCACCATGCTTGGCCGGCCACACCCTTGGGGGACCCCCCAAGGGGGCTTCCTTAGTGCCTAAGGCATTCTAGAAGCCTTTTGGGAAATTCCCAAAAGGTGCTTTCCATAAAATTCCCAAAAAGCACTTTCACTATTCACGACGACATTTTTCAGCGTCCGTTCGAACTGAAAATATTTATGTGGGCTTAGAACATTTCCAGTACCCACTAAAATAATTTTCAATGCGTTCTGGAACAATTCCAGTTTAGTGATTTCATCTGCGAAAAGCATCTGAAGCGGTTCCGGCAGCCCCGGAACATTTCCGGTTTTTCTTCCAGAAAATTCCTAGAAGTTTCCAGAATGATTCTGGTATCCTCCAAGAATTATCAGGCATGTGCCGAAACCATTTTGACTTAATGGTATCCCTGAAACAACTTTTCAGTTTCACCGGAACTCATCCGGTGACCTCTCTCTGCGGAACTTTTCCGCTGTCCGAAACTTTTCGGTGTCCGAAACTTTTTCGGTGATTTTCTCTCAGACTCCCTGTCTAGTATTCAGCAGATAGATGACCCTTAAGCGTGTGACCCTATAGGTTCGGTGAAGTATAGACATGACACGGAACCCCTTCCGATCAATGATCAACATCGGAGCCGTGGACACCCATATTGACCCCTATACCCACACGAATGAATATTCGAGTGAACCTCCAGTTGCCGTGTGCTATTCCTGTTGCTTCGTGATATGTTACAAATACCCGAGGTGAGACATGTTGGCATTCCCGTGGATCAACACTTGTCCACTATGCTAGTTACCACATTACCGGTATTGTTCTCTTTTCTCGTTACCATGTTCCGGCATCCCCGTGATCAAATCACAAAGTGTCTGGCCAGACGATGATGGATACCGTAACACTGAGAGGGCCCAGAGATATCTCTCCATCGCCGGAGGAGCAAATCCCAATCTTGAGCTATCAAGTTACTTGACACACTTTTCCATGAACCTGTAAGCCGCCGTAATAGCCACCCATTTACGGATGACGTTTAACAAACCCCAAAGTTCATGAAGCAAGCATGAAGAAACTCGATACTCTCATGGTCTAAGGAATCATGCAAACATTAACCATCTCTGTGTTATTAACCATTAACTTGTGACGAAAGAATCTCATAGCATAACATCAATCGGGTCGATTCAACACAAATGTTCTGCTAACATTGTGCCCTCAAAATTGCTGGCATAGTCATGCCCATGATCAGGAAAACAGGATCATCATGCAATACTTGAGCCAGTCATAGAGGCTTGACTAGGAATACATTTTATCGTTTATTATTCCACACGTGCATATGAGTCTTCCTCCGAGCCTCGTTTTATTTGCAGACTCGAGAACCATAGCAGTTATAGCATGGAACATAAACCTAATTATGAACAGGGAGATAATCAATAACATTTATTATTGCCTCTAAGGCATATCTCCTACACGCCGCCACCAACCATCTCCGGTACAATCCCCGGAGACTCTTTCCACCCCTAGGCTCCTTTTGCCCTACTCAATCACTTGAATCCGTGAAGGAATATGTCACCTCGATGATGACTGACAATTGCCGCTGCTAGAGAACTTGCTCCCGTCGCTGTCCGTCCACCTCTAGTCGACTTCCACCCACCGTTCGACTCGCCATCGTCCACTCATTCCAGCCATCACCCTCCCGAGCTCCACCACGACCTACTCGTCGTCGAACGACCGCCGGTGAGCGGTGCCGTCCACTGCCCTCTCTCTCTCTTTCTATTTAAACATAACAGTGAGCCTGACCATCGGTGACTCAGCCGCCGACCGAAACATTTTCTAAGTGAAGGCGTAATCCCAAAAGGCGCTTTCGATGTGGCCTCCACTGGGAATTCTATTTAAATCCATTTTTGACTAAACTTTTATCTACTCTAACTTTTAAACCACAAGTCCAAATGAGTTGATTATTTTTACAATATTTTTCATTTGAGCTCCTTTTTCTAGTGGTATGCTTGGTCTATTTCTGTGATCTGCCTACATAGGGTAGGTAGATAAATTTGCTCTATGTGATATTTATTGCTGCTCAGTAAATTATTTCCAGAAGGAAGTAACCTAGGTGGTGAAGATCAGGAGTACATTGACACTTCATTTGAGCAAGGCAAGCCGCCACCACCATTTTCTTGATGGCATTGCGAGGCCATGGTTAATAAATACAAATTTGGCTTATTTTTGCATTATTTGCAATAGGATTATTGTTGCCTATTTTGTTATGCTCCTTTGGTATGATACTGCCATGTCGGTGTTTGTGTTTTTGATGATCAGTAGCATACATGTCTAAGCATGACAAGGAACTAAATAAAAAAGCTCATTATCCTACCTAAAAGATATGAGAAGTAATGTTGCTATGGTTATGTGAAGCATTCTTCGAAAATGGTAAGGGTTTATTTGCTATGACTTTGATCATGAAATAATAAGTGAAATGAAATAATTTTAATAACAGAGATGAACTTGGTAAAATAAATTCCTTCATTGGTCCAACAAGCCATAGTGCCACTGAACCGAACTCAACAAGTGCAACCACACTTGCCATATATGGGAAGGCCCTAGCTTGGTCCATTTATATGCCTCTTATTCGTGTCATCGCGGAGGGCCAGTTTGGACGGGTGTGTTACGTTGGCCCGGTAGCCGGCGTTAAACTCCGAGAGCCTGGGTCAGTAAGTTGAGCTTAATTTTTTTATTGAATCCTAGAATGGGATAGTTTTGCCACGGGGTGGCAAGGGCCCAGTTTCTCTCCCGCAACACAGAGCTTGAGTTCATGACGATGATATGGTAAGAGTGTCATATGGTAGACAAGATTTGTTGGATCAAAGTCCATAGTGTGGGAAAAGTGCACAACCTCTGTAGAGTATATGGATCTATTGGAATAGCCGCGTCCACGGTATTGGGCACAGTCCAGTATAAGTCACACAATTTGGTATCTGCCAATGATGAAGGAAAACTCAAACATATAATTATTTGACTAACAGTTGACATGTCAGACACCAATTCATTCAATTGGTTGTGTTGTGTACCAGCCCAAAAATCATATCATCTGGCAAACATTCACTTGATAACAGGAAAACATAACCAACATATATTACAGGTACATGACCACAAGGTTCGATTATTACAACAATAGCGAGGCGACTAAAAAGGCAGACTTAGTGTATCAGCACCAATACAATATTTAGACAGAACAAGCCTCGATCAGAGTAGTAGAATCTAAGCGAAAGCCGAAGCATAAACAGTAGCTGGACTCCAAACACGCAGGGATACTCGTGGGACACATCCTAGTCGGCGAATTCAATGGCGTCTCCACAAGTATAAGGATCATCCTTGTGATCTGACCAAATCAACAAGCTAGGTGAGTATGTTGAATGAACTTGCAAGCAAACAAAACCCAAGCAAACAAGATGCAAATTGAATCCAGGCAAAGCATCAAAACCATAGAAAACACCAAATCCAAATAAAAGTAATGCACAAGAATGAAAGAGAGTATGGTCTACCAGATCAGACGTTTAAAGCAACATCCCAGATATGGCGCATAACTCCGCACATGAATTTAACCAGCAAGCTGAGATCAACGTAAAATAACAAGCATCCAGGGTCAACGTAAAATAACCGGCAAGCCGGGGTCAACGTAAAGTAAGTAATTTATCACCAAAACGGACATTATTACAATATCACATGTTTGGGACGTCGTTACTGAACAGAATTTAACCGGCAAGCCGGGATCTGCGTAAGGTAAAATATAGTAACCATTGAAACGAACACCGTTAATACTATAGATTCAATGGGACCAACGTCAGCAGTAAATAAATGTAAGCACTGAGACGTGTGTCGTTAGACCCTCAAAAGCAGTGGGGTCAACAAAAGAATTGTAACCACAGTTGTACAAGTCCACACCAACACCGATAGAACCACCATCTTCCCCATCACAGCAGTTAGTGATATTGTGCATAGAGACGAGACCAGGTACAATGAGATGCAAACCAGCATGGCTGGATTGATCTCCCATAAAACAACAGCCAATAAAACCAACTTCAAATGAGATCAGCATGAAACCAAAGCAACATCAAACTAGAAGCAAGAGTAGCGGTCCCCCACTTTCCGGTATAGCTTAGGGTGGAGATTTTTATTGATGAGTTGATTGTTTCTCTAGGTTTGGTTGAGATCAAAAGTGTGACTAATCCCGACTCCATCCAGACCGTGGACACGGCTACTCGAATATTTTTGACTCTGTAGAGGTTGTACACTGCACCCATGTGATGAGATATCTTTTGCGGAGAAACCTCGCCAAGATAGACCCGAAGATCACACACTTCTACTAGTATACTAGTAAGGACTCGAACCATACGTTGAGAGAGAGTGACTGGACCTTATCACCATATCCGTGATATCAAATGCCCCCCTCGGGATTCTATCAAGCACTCAGCTTGACGGCTCAAGTATCTCCTCAAGTCAATCGATACCTATCCCTCATATCAGCACATCATTGCCCTTGCTCTATAGGTATGGTACAATAAATGGTCTGTCCTAAGCCTCTATCAGGGTCACCTAAAAGATCACATGGTTGTACTGAATGAAAATTGGTTTTGTGGCAATTTGGACTAGATCAAGCCAGTAGAGAATAAAAGCTTACCATACTGAAAACTTCACAATAATACAACTAGCAACATAATAACATACCAGCAAGTCCAAGTGCTCAACCATAGTAAACAAGCTGACCATAGCAAGTAACTCATCAACCATCAATATGACCAAAGCAAACCACATGCTCAAATAAAACCATATAAGATGAAACATGTGAAAATGCTCCTGTTCTAGCACGAAAAGTTTCTGAAACTTTATTCAGAACCATAGGCATATGAAACAAGTGCCAAAAGTTTTAATGCTAGCAAGAATTTTAATAAACCAACAATAGGGATTTTATCGATATCAAAATCATGCAAAATACCTATGTCCATCACATGGCATAGCAAGCATAGGTTTAGAAAGCTTGCCTTGACCAGAGGGGTTGTAGGGGTAGTCTTGTTCTCCAGCAAGATCAAATGCCTCTAAAAACAATTAATAGGGTTTTGCTTTTAATAGGCCTACGAGCAAAAAAGCAATTCAACTATATGTAGTGCAAGAAAAATTCTAGTAACCATACTACTGGAAAGCGAATTTCAATACAAAGCAAAGGCAAAAAGAATCAATTCATTTGGAGTTAAAATGAGCAAGTTATAGCCAGTCAAAATTATCTATTTAAATTTAAACAGAAAATTAAACTGAACCAGGGTGACGTCGAAGGCATAAACCGAAAGTATGCTACCAATGAAGCCGTAAGGTTGTACGTGTTATAAGCCTATGAGCACTGACCGGTGGGGCCAGCTATAGTTTAGATGAAGGGTTATTTCTAACCCAAATAAAGAACAACGACGGAGGCCAACTGGCGTGGCCCTCATCGGCGGTAGAGGTCGCGGTGGTGCTCGGGGGTGATGCCGATGTGTCAGGGGTGTAACACCCCCAGTGGTTAGCCACAGTAATTCCATTTTGATAATGCCAAGTCAGTATGATTAACAGTGCGTGATCATCATTAGCATTATATTGCATTTCAATTCCTAACTCAAAATTCAAATTTAGATGAAAGTGAAATATAAAAGTTGTGCAACATAAAAACTAAATTGTTCATTAAATAGCAAATAAATCAGAGACAATTCTAAAATTGAAACCAACATCATTGGAGTTGGGTAAGTGACTCAAACATCCCCCAAACAGTGACAAAAGACAATATTTAATTACCTTTTATTTAATCTAAAATAAATATGAAAAGATATTTACCCCAAACTAGTTTTTGATGGTAGGATATATTGTGCTGTGATTTGTGGGCCAGCTCTCATATTTTGCAAAACTCTAATGGGGGCCACATATTTTGCAAAACAGAAATAATAAAAGAAAACAGGAAAGAATCAGGAAAAAGAGAAAAGGAGAAAGGCCTAAAGGATCTACTGTGCACTAGGCCTACTGCTACAGTCGCGGCCCAGCCCACCCCCACGCCGTCCCCTACCTCCACTGCTCACCCCGCGACCCGCTGTCGAACACCGCGCGCGCGCCCCAGGCCCCCCTCGCTCGCCGCTCGACAACGCGCCGCGCCCGCGCCGTGGTTAAGGAGCAACCCCGCACCCCCCCCCCCCGGCGAACCCTAGCACCCCTCCCCTTTCCTCCCTCGCTCTCTCCCACCTCGACCGACGCCGCCATGAACGGCCGCGGTTGAGCTGCGTGGCCACCGTCACCGCCCCGCCTCCCTAACGTGTCCACGGTGCTCGCCATCGTCGCCTCCTTCGACCGCGCAAACGAGCCGAAGCCCGGAGCCATTGCATCGCCTCCGCGCCGTCTTCTTCCTCCTCGGATCGCCGCCGCACTCCGTCGCCGATTTCGGCTACACCAAACCTCCCCCGAGCCCACTTTGACCGGCTACACTCCGCTGTGAGCTCCTGCTCCTTCCCCCTCTCCCATCACGGCCCTCCGTGGCTTGTAGCGCTAGGTTTCGCCGTGCCCGAACCCACCGCCGCCTGTGCACGTCGCCGACGTGTCCCCGGCGACCATTGGGCCCCGTGCCCGTGGCCATCGCACTCGCCGCGTCGCGTAGGCCACGCCTAGCCTTTTGGCTCGCTCGCACGCGCGCTGCAACGTTGTTCGCCGTCTCGCCCGAACGCCGCCGTCCGCCATTGCCATCGCAGCGCTCGTCTCCGACTGCCCCGCCTCGTGCTAGTGCCCTAGATCGACGCGGCGTCGTCTCCCCGTTCGACTGCCGCCAACCGCGTCGCAAATAATGCCCTGTGGGCGATTCCCGAACTCGCCGCAGTTGCGCCGCCGCGGGCGAGCTCGCCGGCGTGCTCCGGTGGCCGGCGCCGACGTGGCACGTGGCCCCCACCGCCTGTGCCACTGACCGCTGGGCCCCGCGGGCCCAGTTGACTGGTCAGCGCTGCTGACTGGGCCGGCTGTGTCACTGACACATGGGCCCCACCGCCTGTTAATTAATTATTTAGATTAAGTTAATTAGTTTAAACACTAATCAGTCACTGACATGTGGGCCCAGTAGCCTAATTAGTTAATTAGTTAAAAATAAACTCTGTTTAGACTAATCAGAGGCTGACATGTGGGCCCCACTGGTCACGTTTGACCCTGGTCAGCCGACCGTTGACTGCTGATGTCAGCATTACATCACAGTGACGTCACCCTGCTACTGTTTCGGATAATGTTGATTTAAATAATTAAATAAATTCCAGAAATTAATAAAAACTTTAGAAAATCATATCTTTTAATCCGTAACTCCGATCGAAAAACTTTATACATGAAAATTGCTCAGAACGACAAGACGAATCCGAATACGCGGTCCGTTCGTCCGTCATGCGTCTCTAACTATCCGAACATGCAACCGTCCCCCTCCGGATCCTCTGTCCGATAATTCCAAAGACCCGGGAAATATCGTCAGATATTCTCCCGCTCCGTCTGATACGTGTAATGCTGCGTTAGACTACCCCTAGCACCGTGTATCGTATTTGTCATGCTCATGTTTGCTCTATATTTATACTGTTTCCTCCCCCTCTTCTCTCTCGGTAGCCCCCCGACACCGACGTCGTCCCCGAGGCCGACGCAGCTCCGGAGCCCGAAGACACCGTTGACGATCTTGCCCTTGCCGCCGAGCAACCAGGCAAGCCCCCCCTTTGATCATCCCGATATCGCCCATTCTATTTCTCATGCTTGCATTAGAATTGCTGCTGCTGCTGCTTTACCTATTCTGAAGCATTGCCTGTTTAATGTAACCTGCTATTGATAATTACCTGCATATCCTAAACTGCTTAGTATAGGCTGGGTAGAGACCTATCAGTGACCCCACTTATCCCGACTGTCGTGCTGGATCGTCAGAAGACCCGATCAACGGGAATTGAAGACCAGGCCCCGACACCGCACATCACCCCCCTTAGTTGTAATGACACTGCAGCGTTACTATCGAGTGCCGAGGGTGAAACCTCTTGTAGCACTTCTGATGTTAACTCTGTAGAGTAGCTATTCGGTCGTGGTCATCGAGGGTGATTCCTCCTTCACCGCTTCCGGTAACAACGCTGTCGTACAATACCTCAAGTGTGAACCCAGCGAGGGTGATTCCTCCGAGTTCACCTTGACGGATACATCGAGTGGGAAATCAAACGAGGGTGATACCTCAGATTCCCCTGATGTTATGGACACACGGATACTTGGACTGTACTGTTGATTACTTGGAAAGGCAGGTCGACCCTGAGGGGTACCCGCGTGCGCCTGAGAGGCGAGTGTTGTGAAGACGGGTGCCAGTGTGGTGCCCGAGTGGTGAATACGAGGCGCGGCCGGGCATTCTTAACCCTTGCAGCAAGTCCTCGAGACGGGGCGACGGGGTCACATCTTTCGTGAGTCTCTGCTCGTTACCGCAAGCCCCTAGTCCTAACGATTTGGATATTTGATCCGAGCAGGCCTCTGGCCTGATAGCACTAACCATCACGTGGGCATAGTATGGGCGTTCTGCATCGTATGCATCAGCCGAAAGCTCTGTCAGACGTCCAGTTCAGCACTGCGGCCGGGCTGGGCCGGCACCATCCTGAGGGGTGGAGCCTGGTTCGCCCGGCACGCAACGACCCGGAGGGCGAGGGGTGATGGCCAAGACCCCCTTGCGCTTACGATGTAGACCGACGGGGACCTCTCTGCTGAGCTGTAGGTAGGGTTGCGGTGTGTCGTTTGGCCGAGGCCGGGAATGACCCAGGAAAGTGTGTCCGGCCGGAGGTAATCGAGCGTGTTGGGTAAGTTGGTGCACCCCTGCAGGGAAGAACACTTCTATCTTTAGCCGGTCCAACGGTAAAGGACACTCGAAGTTGTATCCCGATCGATACAACTAGAACTGGATACCTGTGATGAGACCTGTATGTATGGCTCTGGGATTGCTTGTCGCAGGGAGTCGAGAAGGGATCTCCGGACGAGGTTGATGACTGTATGGCTCTGGGATTGCCTTCTCGCAGGGAGTCGAGAAAGGATCTCTGGGTGAGGATGAGACTTAATGATACTGCTACATTATATTGTACTGTTCTACTCTCTTCTACTGCTGCAAGACCGCTGAAGATGCTAGTCTTCGATAGGACTAGGCCTTCTCTCTATTCTGGCATTTCTGCAGCCCAGTCCACATATACAGCCTCCCTTTGAAAATGTTGCATATGTAGTTTAGATCCTTGCTTGCTGAGTACTTCTGAGTACTCACGGTTGCTTTGTTTTCCTTTTCTCCCCATATCAGTTTGACGTGACCAGAGGACGGAGCCCCCTGAGTCAGATGCCCCGACGATCGCTACTACTACTACCCAGAGGATGGATACTACTACGAGTTGACTGACGACCAGGAGTAGGATCGGAGGGTCCCAGGCAGGAGGCCTTCGCCTTTCGATCGTAGTGTTTTAATTTTGCCCCGCCTTTCTAAAGGCCTTTCTGTTTCTGTTTCATATCTGTACTCAGATATCTGATGCTTCCGCTGATGCTTGTACGCAAGCTCATGTATTCGAGCCCTCGAGGCCCCTGGCTTGTAATATAAAGCTTGTATGACTTTATTTATGTTTTAGAGTTCTGTTGTGATATCTTCCCGTGAGTCCTTAGGCTTGATCGTGTGCATTTGCGTGTATGATTAGTGCACGATCGGGCCGGGGGCGTCACAAGTTGGTATCAGAGCCGACTGCCTCTAGGAATCCCCCTTCCTAACTCCTTGGCCGAAGTTGAGTCTAGTAACCAAAAACTACTTTACTAACTTGGCTGTGTGGCTTACGAGCCCACGTCGCCAATTGGGTGGTATTAGTATCTTTCACTCCTCGACCTTTACTCTGGGACTCTGATCTCTCTTCTATTCGGGTTAAATTTTTTACTAACTCCAACATCAGGTTCTTGTAATCACATCCACCCGGTGTTCTGAAATATTCCACCCTTGCTCCAAGATTTTGGACCAGGTTCTGCTTGCAGGATCCTCTTATCGAGGGCACCCTGTGTTTCACTTGCAGATTCCTCGCTCCGTTAGTTTTTTCCGACATTGATGTAGCCTTTGTTATGTCTCGTTGTGTACTTCCCTACCGCGTGCCTGCCCGCCGCCTAGAATGTCTAGCTTTTAAATTTGCGCCGTTGTGCTGTCCGCATGTACCCGACTCTGTGCATGGATTGGTATGTCTTTCAACTACTACTATTTTACATCTAATGCCCTTCCTGTTCATCTCTCGTGTTACGTCCTGAATAACTCCTTACACATGCAGTCTTTCTTGGTAAACTGCCCCTGTTGATTTGGCAGGATGGCTGACGATCCACCACCTCCACCCTATATTGCCGCAATGATGCAGCAGTTTGAACTCAACCGTCAACAGTTTGAGCTTAACCGTTAGTTTATGACCGGAGTATTGGCTCAATTCCCAAATCAGAATGCTCAGCAACAGAATGTTCCAATAACTCTGGCAGAATTTGTGCGCCTCAATCCGTCCACTTTTCGCAGCTCGACTGATCCAATGGATGCTGATGATTGGCTCCGTGACATTGCCTTTCAGTTGAAGTCGGCTAATGTTATCCCTGATAGTTACGTCACCTATGCGACGTATCACCTAAGGGGTTCAGCTGCTCAATGGTGGGAAAGCCACAAGAGTATGTTGCCTGCAGAGACAGTAACCACTTGGCAGGGATTTCAGTCAGTTTTTCGTGCACGGTACATTCCTCAAGGTCTGATGGACCAGAAGAAGCAGGAGTTCCGCAAACTTACCCAGGGCACATGTGACGCCCCCGGTTCAATCGTACACTAGTCATACACGCAAACGTGTACGATCAAGCCCAGGGACTCACGGGAAGATATCACAACACAACTCTAAACACAAATAAACGGAGGTCCACAATATTACAGACCAGGGATCCGAAGATCCGAATACACAAGTCAGTCATACAAATAATATCTGGGTACAGACATAGTTAGACAAGTTCTGCCTTAAGAAGGCTAGCACAAACAGCGACACTAGATCGAAAGGCGTTGGCCTCCTGCCTGGGAGCCTCCGATCCTACTCCTGGTCAGCTGGCTCGATCCAGTAGTACGTGCCCTCTGGACCCGCCTGGTAGTAGGCTTCGGTGGTGGCGTCTGGCTCCTGGACTCCATCGTCTGGTGTATCATCAAGGTGGGGTATATGGGGGAAAAGAGAAAATAAAGCAACCGTGAGTACTCATCCGAAGTACTCAGCAAGCAAGGATCTATACTACATATGCAACATTATCAATGGAGAAAAGGCTGTATATGTGGACTGGGCTGCAGAAATGCCAGAATAGAGAGAAAGGCCTAGTCCTATCGAGATAGTGCTGTTTCATAACTATCTTCTCCTCAAAGCCAGACCATTTTTGCAAGCATGTAGAAGGAGAGTAGAATAGCATTTTATTTAGCAAAAGTTGAAGTACAGCTCAAAGATCCTTCCTCGACTCCCAGCGAGAAAGTAATCCGAAGCTTCAATTAAGCAACAAGTATCCGTTTACGTAGTAGATCGGGATACACAAACTGAGCGTCCTTTACGTAGGACCGAGGTACTCGATAGAAGATTATCCTGCAGGGGTGCACTACTGTTACCCAACACGCCTCGATCAACTCTAGCCGGACATACTTGATGGTAATGCCATCCTCGGAAGATCAACACGAAGCAGCGCTCTACCTAGGCTGCAGAGAGGTCAGCAACGCCGGACTAACCTATGCACCCAGGGGTCTCGGGCCATCGCCCTGGGCACCTGCGCGTTGCGTGGCTGGCGGGGTGCAGGCGCGACACTGAACTCGCCCGGTGAAGTATCCAGCCCAATCCCGACGATCAGCCCGCACGGTGAATCGTGACGTCTTGATAAGCTTTCGGAGAAAAAGTACATCGGCAGAGGGCCCCATAACCATTATTCCGCGTGGTGGTAGTGCGTATAGGGACAGTCGACCCACTCAGATACACACCCAAATCCAAAGGCTCAATTAGATCAAGCGGAGACAATCAGAGTCTCTGATGCTCCGCCACAATGTCACACTCGAGTCCCTTCCGGCACACCCGAAATCATAGATCCCAGCAGGGTCCCACCAGGGTGGACCCGCCTGTGAAAAGGTCAAGTAAACGTGGTCATATTATCAGGGGAAACGTATGAGGTATCACCCTCGAGGTTCACACTGAGGGGTTGCACGACAGAGCGTATCGGACATGGAGAAGGAGGAATCACCCTCGATGACCACGACCGTACAGCTATGCTGCAGAGTATTCATCAGGAGTGCGTTACGAGGTATCACCCTCGGCACTCGATAGTTACTAAGCAGAGTCGTACAAATAAGGGGGGTGTGAAGTGAGGCGTCTGTCCTGATCGACGATCACGTTGATCGAGTCATCGATGAACAAGCCAGGGGGACAAAGTAAGGTTGGGGTCACAGATGGTTCATACCAACCTAACAAACAGTTTATCATAGGCAGGTAAGGTAGCAATGAACAGGTTACAACAGCAGGCTATGCATCAGAATAGAGAGCATACATAACAGTAGCGAAATTCTAATGCAAGCAGGGAATAGAATGGGCGATATGCGAATGCTCAAGGGGGGGGGGGGCTTGCCTGGTTGCTCTGGCAAGAGAGGGAGGTCGTCAACGGGCTGCTCGTCGGTAGAGTAGTCGTAACCTGGTGCAGCGTCGTCGGTTCGGCTTTCGAGAGAGAAGGGGGAGAGAGAAACATAAATTCACGCAAATGGAAGCATTTTATACAATGTGAATGCTAAATGATTAGCCGGGGTGTTCTACTGCCTAACTAAATGATTTAGTTAATTTAGGAATTATTTAGATTTATTTAATTGGGTTGGACACTATTCATTATCGAAATCGGTATAAGTTCAAAGTTCTTATAGTGTGCGGGCATCTGACGGGAATACAGAGGGCGTATCCGGGGTGATGTCCGTTCTGAGCAGTTTCATGTATAAAATATTTTCATCGGAGTTACGGGTTATTATTAATATGATTTTAAAGTTTTATGAATTTCTGGAATTTAATTAATATTTAATCAACATTATCCGAAACAGTGCTGATGATGACATCAGCATGACCTCATGCTGATGTCAGCGGTTATTAAGTTAATACTAATACTTTTAATTAACACTAAGTAGATTAGATTAACCTAATCAGGATAATTAACTAATTAATTAACTAATTAAATTAATTATTTTAATTATTTATTTGATTTCTTTTATTCTAAAACATTTTTGGGGGTGGCCCCCTTTGTCATAGGCCCAGAGGCGGGGGCACACTCGTCAGTGGCCCATGCGGCCACACGGGGCGGGCGTGGGCGCGCAGAGCGGTGCGCGTCCCGGGAAGCTGGGCAAGCCCGACGCACGCGGCGCCGGCGGCTCCAAGGCCAAGGGAGCGGCGGGGGGTGAAGGTGCGGTAGCGAGCGCGGAGCTCCAGAGTGCGCGGCGCGCATGGAGGGGCGAGCCCGGGGCGGAGGGGCATGGGGCTGGCGAGACCGGGTGCGATGCTGGTGGACGCAGAGGGGGGCCGCGTGCGAGGCTAGGGGCCCTGCAGACGAAGGACAGCGCTGGGAGGCGGGGGATGGCGCGAGCGGACGGCTTCGACGAGTGGTAGCGAGGGAGGCGTATGAATCGCAGCGGGCAGCACAGCAGCACAGCAGCAGGAGGAGCAGGGGGGGGGGGCGCGGCGAGGCGCCGTTAGCAGCAGCTGTCAGCAGGAGCACCAGGGGGGTAAGGAGAGCGCGGGGTGAGGGGAACCGGAGCGGGGCGAGGAGCAGGGGAGGGAGGGCGCGGGCTTGGCACCGGTCGTGGCGGCCGGCGCAGGGGGTGCAGTGAGTTGCGCGGGGCGAGGGTGCGGGAAAGCAGAGAGGGGGAGGCCTGGGACCTAAACCGTGATGCTGAGGGAGGTGGCAAGAGCGGGGGTGGTTCGGGTGAGGTCGACTTTTGGGGACGACGGAGACGGAGACAGGTGAGTGCAGGCGGGGGGGGAGGCGCGGGCTCGGGCGGGCAGGCGAGGTCGTTCGCGGATCGTCGGCACGATCAGGGTTTTAGGAGGGGGGGGGGGGGCGAACGATGAGGAGGGGGGGGTGGAGGTGGGTGTGGGGCTAGGTGTTTGGCCGGGGGGCCCTATAGGACCAGGGGCGACCGAGAGGTGGTGACCGGCCGGCTGGGCTTCGGCCCAGTTGGGCCGGGGGGGGGGGTGTTGCTCTTTTTTCCTTTTCTGTTTCTTTTTCCTTTTCTTTATTCTCTTTTCTCCACTGTTAAATGTTTAGGCCCCAAATGGTTTTTGTAAAAAGTGTGACCTATTTCATAAATACCAGTGCATTATTCCCTAACACCTAAAATTAGTTTGGGCAAAACATAATTCCATATTTATTTCAGATTTAATAAATGGTTATTAAATATTATCTTTATCCACTGTTTGAGGTTGTTCAAGTCACTTATCCAATTCCAATGATGTTGGTTTCAATTTTAGAATAGCCTCTGGAATATTTGTTACTTATCTGACATTTTAGCTCCTATGTTGGACAACTTTCATATTCCACTTTCATTTAAATTTGAATTTGACTTAGGAGTTGAAATGCAATGTGATGCTAATGATGATTATGCACTATTAATCTTGCTGACATGTCATTATCAAAAGTGATTACTGTTGCTAACCACCGGGGGTGTTACAACTCTCCTCATCTATTAAGAATTCTCGTCCCGAGAATTAAGGGGAAGACTGAAAGAAAGAGGGGTATTCTTCGCGAAGACGATCCTCGCGTTCCCAAGTGGCTTCATCTTCAGAATGATTTGACCACTGAACCTTGAGGAACTTGATTGACTTTTGACGTGTTCGACGCTCAGCTTGATCAAGAATACGGATGGGATATTCTGGATATGACAGATCTTCCCGTAATTCAAGCACTTCATGATCCACAGCTCGAATAGGATCCTTGAAGCAGCGGCGGAGTTGGGATACATGAAAGACGTCATGTACTTGAGAAAGGTTTGGCGGCAATTGCAACTGATATGCCACTTCTCCTCGACGGGCAAGAATACGGAACGGGCCAATGTAGCGAGGGGCTAACTTGCCTTTGATTCCGAACCGATGAGTGCCTTTCAACGGAGTGACGCGGAGGTAAGCTTGCTCGCCAGGTTGATAGACTACTTCCTGGTGCTTTCGGTCATAGTTGCTCTTCTGACGAGACTGGGCAGATTTCAAATGTTCACGAACAATGCGGACTTGGTCTTCTGCTTGCTGAATAATGTCCGGTCCGACGAGTGAGCGTTCCCCAGTTTCTGACCAATTCAGAGGGGTTCGACACTTACGACCGTATAGAACTTCAAACGGTGCCATCTTCAGACTAGCTTGATAGCTATTGTTGTAAGAGAATTCGGCATACGGGAGAGATTCCTCCCATTTCTTACCAAAGGAGATGACGCAAGCTCGAAGCATATCTTCGAGCACTTGATTAACTCGTTCAACTTGACCCTGTGACTGAGGGTGAAAAGCGGTGCTGAAAGACAGATGAGTTCCCATAGCTTCTTGGAAACTATTCCAGAATCTGGAGGTGAAGAGGCTGCCACGATCAGAACTGATCTCCAACGGAACACCGTGGAGTGACACAATTCGGGAAACATACAAGTCTGCTAACTGGCTAGCAGTGATTGTCTCCTTAACAGGCAGAAAGTGGGCAACCTTAGAGAATCGGTCAATGACAACAAATATAGCATCATTACCCTTCTGGGATTTGGGAAAACCAGTAATGAAATCCATTTGGACCTTGTCCCATTTCCATTCAGGAATTTCCAGGGGTTGCAGAGTTCCAGCAGGCCTTTGATGTTGAGCTTTAACGCGGCG
The DNA here is from genome assembly GCA_011799875.1 of Thinopyrum elongatum. Lineage (NCBI taxonomy): Eukaryota > Viridiplantae > Streptophyta > Magnoliopsida > Poales > Poaceae > Thinopyrum > Thinopyrum elongatum. The sequence continues at coordinate 717,979,411 of CM022303.1, forward strand.
GCAAACGTCACACTCAGAAACATAACGAGCAATGTCTCGCTTCATATTAGGCCACCAGAATCTTTGACAAATGTCACGGTACATTTTTGTGCTACCAGGGTGAATAGACAAGGGAGTGTCATGAGCTTCCTTCATAACGTTTTCCCTCTCATTCTTGAACTTGGGTACGAAGAGACGGTGTTGGAAAAATAGGATCCCATCTGCATCAAGATGGAATTCCGACGGCTTTCCTTTCTCGAGGTATCGCTTGATCTTTTCAACTTCAGTGTCATACCTTTGCATAACCTTAATGCCGTGTTCTAAATCTGGTTCGACAACCAGGGTATTGAGATAACCCTGTGGAACAATATGGAGGTTCAATTTGCAAAGCTCTTCATGGAGAAGAGGTTGTGTTTCTTGAACCATAAGATTGTTGCTATAGGACTTGCGACTCAAAGCATCGGCCATTACATTAGCCTTGCCGGGGGTATAAGAAATATTCATATCATAATCGGCAATTGTTTCGAGCCATCTTTGTTGACGAAGGTTCAGATCTGGTTGAGTATATAAATACTTCAAGCTTTGGTGATCCGTGAATATCTCGCAACGGTTACCGAGAAGGTAATGTCGCCATAGCTTCAAGGCATAGATAACCGCAGAAAGTTCAAGATCATGCACGGGATAATTTTCTTCATGAGGACGCAATTGTCGGGAGGCATAAGCAATCACTTTGCGCTCTTGCATTAGGACACAGCCTAATCCTTGACGAGATGCATCACAGTATATCACGAAATCATTTTGGGAATCCGGGGGTGCTAGTACTGGGGCAGATGTCAATTTATCTTTTAGTGTCTGAAAGCTTTCTTGACATTTTTCTGTCCACTCAAATTTAACACCTTTGTGAAGCAGATATGTCAATGGTTTTGCAATCTTGGAAAAGTTCTCAACGAATCGACGGCAATAACTAGCGAGTCCGAGAAAACTTCTGACTTGCTTAACATTCTTTGGGGGAGTCCAGTCGAGAATAGCCTGAACTCGTTCGGGGTTAACAGCAATTCCATCCTTGGAAATCACATGTCCAAGGTAAGTTACTTCAGGAAGCCAAAATTCGCATTTGGAATACTTGGCATACAACTGGTGTTCTCGGAGCCTTTCTAGAACAAGGCAGAGATGTTCAGCATGTTCCTCTTTATTCTTAGAATAGACCAGAATATCATCTAGATATACCACGACGAATTTGTAGAGGTAATCCATGAATATATAATTCATCAGACGGGAGAATGTAGCTGGAGCATTCGTTAGGCCAAATGACATGACGGTGTATTCATAGGAGCCATAACGAGTGACGAATGCAGTCTTGGGAATGTCCTCTTCACGGACACGGATCTGGTGATAACCCAACCTCAAGTCGAGTTTAGAGAACACCGATGATCCGGCAAGTTGATCATAAAGATCATTGATACGGGGCAGTGGGTATTTATTCTGGATTGTGGCTTGGTTAATGGGCCGGTAATCCTGAACCAATCGGTTAGTTCCATCCTTCTTCTTAACGAAGAGTGAAGGTGCTCCCCAAGCAGAGGAACTGGGGCGGATGAAACCACTCTTAAGTGACTTGTCGATTTCTTCCTTAAGCTCAAGAAGGTGATGCGGAGGCATCTTATAAGGTCGCTTGGCAATAGGAACGGTGCCAGGCTTCAAGTCAATGACAAACTCGACAGCTCTAGCCGGGGGTATGCCTGGAAGTTCTTCTGGAAAGACGTCTGGAAAATCTCGAACGACAGGTACGTTCTTGATCCCTTCCAGAGGTGAGGCGTTCAAAGCATTCATAACATATACCTCAGCTTCAGTGTCTCGAGTAATTCGGGCAGTGTAGCTCACTATCTCATCGGAGGGGTGAAGAAGTTGGATAATTTTAGTGGCACAATTGATCGAAGCAATGTGAGCTTTCAACCAATCCATTCCGAGTATGAGGTCTATGGTGGAAGACTTCAGGATAATAGGGGAAGCTAGGAATTCAAATCCCTCGATTTCAACAGGGACATTATGTGCCATCATAGTGGTTTGACATTGACCTCCAGGGGTACGGACAACTATTGGCAGGTTCATCTTTTCGAATGCAATGTCATGAGATAATGCAAATGCTTCAGACATGAATGAATGCGATGCTCCTGAATCAAATAATACAGAAGCAGGTACTGAGTCAACAAGAAGGGTACCCATCACAGTAGCAGGTTGATCCTGGACTTCTTCAATGTCACTGTTGTAAGCCTGACCACGACCACGTGAAGCAGACCCAGTATTATAGTTGCGGGTCTGATTGTTGCCACGGCCATATCCACGGCCAGCACGAGGAAAATCTAACTGATTCTGAGTCTGGCGGCAGTCTTTAGCCTGGTGGCCTGGTTTGCGGCACTTGAAACACAAACCATCTTCAGGACGAAGAGGGGCATTGTTCTGAATAGCTTGAGCCTTTGACGGCCTCGGTGGTGGAGGAGGCAGACGTAGTGCAGCATTGTTCTTTGGCGCAGAGGTATTGGGACGGAACGCGTTGTTGGGAATCCAAACTCTACGCTTCGGTGCTGAGCCCGAAGATGAGCCAGCATCACGATAGCGCTTCTGCGAG